>CM056839.1:5203395-5643395 GCA_029853015.1 Chelidonichthys spinosus
CATGAACATATATCTCATACAATAATGAGATGTACTGAGAGACGGGTGGGGATCGTCAGTGTGGGGCGATGTTAAAGTACATGAACCGTCAGCTTTGACCAGACACTCTTGATATATGTCCTTTTTTTTAATAAAAAAATATAATCTGGATCTCGTTTGACAACACAGATGTTGCTCCTACACTGATATCTATCTGGTTGGAGGCGAGAAGGTGGACTTATATTTGGAGTGACAGCTCAGTGAATCAGACAACAGACAGCCAGGCTGCCTATGAGCAAGCCAATGTGCACGTTTGTTATTTCAGGTATTTGCACGCTGATTCTTTTATTCTTTTATAGATTTTGGGTAGTTATCCATCAGCCATGCAGTGTACCGTGACTCTTTAACCATATGTTTTTATATATTTGTTGATATATTGTCTTATTTTATATATTATAAATTATGTATTTTTTATCTTTAAGTTGTATTTATGAATTGTGTGTAGTGTTATTTTTAATTCTTGGATTTTAGTCTTTTATTATTTATGCTCTTAGACAGCAGGACTTTATGTGTTCTTTTGCACTTTTTTTTTTTACACTTTGGTTGACCCCTGACCTCTACAGAGGGTTTTTATTCACACTTTTACATGTCTTTTATCAGTTGACTTCATCACAGGACAAATGACCCGCAGGCTTCCCTCCGGTCCCTGAGGGACCCCAAACCCAGCAGTCCTCTCTGTCCTTCAAAAACCTCTCAGCGACACAGCACCTTATTCAGACACTTATGCCGACCATCAACCGTCAAACAACCCTCCACCATTTTGTCACCTTCACCACTATACCAACCTCCCTGCCCGCTGGTCCCTCCATCCCTGCCTGAGATGGAAGGACTGGGACATGAACCCTGGTCTGCCACATGGGAGTCCTGTGCCCCGCAACAAAGCCGGACAACCCATAAGCAAGAACATAACACAACATCAACTCATTACACAACATCACCAAGATCAGTAAGCCTGTTTATCTAACCACTCAAGTTTAACCCAAACCTTATCCCACGAGGAGGGCTCATGGGTCGGGAATAGGCTGGTAGCAGTTCTGATTAGGGTAAGTCCCTAGGGAATTAATGTAAGTCGATGTAAACACATTCATTCCTATATATCACAAAACACCTCAAACAAGGAGCTGCTGCAGGCGCATGGCTCATATACACACCTTTGAGTAATTTATTTATTATTCATGAAGGCCAGGTAAATTATAAAGGTATGTTCTTTGTCTCTTTTTACAAATATATAATATATCAGTGAAATGCACTGCTATATTTTACGTCTGTGTGTTTTAATATGTCAGGGTTTTTTTTTTTTATAACTAAGCCCTTATTTATCCAATTATAGCACTTTTTTTAGTTTTACACATGCTTTGTGTGTGTGTGTGTGTGTGTGTGTGTGTGTGTGTGTGTGTTTTATATTCCAAATAATTTAATAAACAAAAAAACAACATATCGTTTTTTTTTTTTATATTTAATATACATCATTTTATTGCTCCCACTTCCCGACCTGTATCTGAGCCCTTCAACCATTCATTTATTTTATTATTTTTAAATTAATGTTTTTTTATGTACATGTCCATCAATCTATGGTGGTTTGAATAAGGGACATGTTAAAGTATTTTTACACCTACGGTCAGCGTGCCCCCCCTAGCGTTAAACAATGACCCAAAAGTCGGCTCTTCCCCAAATCAGGGATGGACCACCTGCACCCAGTTAACTGGTCTGTAGTCAGAAGTGTGCACCCAATGGTGGACTAAGTAAGAAACACACACACACACACGCACCGTCATGGCAGACGTACTGGTTTCTACAGCCAAAATAAACACCTCACTGACCACAGCAGCCCTCTGACAGCTTGACACAATGTCTGTCTGACACACTCACACACACACTCACACACACACACACACACACACACACACACACACACACACACACACACTAAGCTATGACTGCAGGTATGGTCTGCTTCGTCTTCCATGTCAAACCACGTTCAACCCAGAGTCTTAGCTTTCTTTGCTCTAATCTGCCACTGCATCTCAGACAGCAGCTATACAAGATAAACATGTTGACAGGCACATACAGACAGACCAACAGACAGACAGACAGACATACAGACAGACCAACAGACAGACAGACATACAGACAGACCAACAGACAGACAGACAGATAAAGATTGCACTTTTGTGGTTAATGTGTATGGCAGGGTATTTTTGCAGCTCAGTTAGCAGAGATACAAGTAAGTGGAGCTGGCGAGGGGTATCGGGGGGCGATAAGGTGACAACCATAGACTGTAGTCATGGTGATGTTCCCTGCTGGTTTGTGGACTACAGTTTTGAAATCTCGAGTTCAGCATTGTGGCTCTGATTTTGGCCGTTGTCATGTTCCAGTTTTGCAACTAGTGGACCGGAAGTGACCATATTTGGACTGTGAAGGAGCGACGGGTGGATCTCCAGATCAACTTTACAGCATGTTAAAGTCATCTCAGTAGCTAATTGCATTGGTAGCGTGGTAGTGACACCATAGTGACTCGTCAATCCCAAGGTAGCCACGCCTTAAAACATTTGAGACCATAAAGTAATGTTTACAATGTTTACTGAGGTAATAAATCAATCATAAATAGGGTCATTTTCTCATAGACTTCTATGCAATCAGACTTCTTCTTACAACCAGAGGAGTCGCCCCCTGAAGGCCAGTATGGAGAATGCAAGTTTCAGAGGATCACGCTACATATAAGGGATGTGGTAAAAATATCTTTGGAATGAATTCCTCCAGTGACTGATGGTTAAGGGAAATGAAAGAGCTGAAAATAAGATGCTAAATAAGATTTTGTCTGAACCGCATGAGGGGAAGCAGTGCAAGATGAGCAAGAGCAGTTGGCCATCAGGGTGAGTTGTTAATAAATATTAGATTTCAGTTCACATTTTTACCCTTCATAACATCTTATAGAACAACATGGTGGAGCCTGGACGGAGGACAGGCAGCTTCCAGGATGGTGCTGCAGGCTGAGACACAAAATTACGTAGCACAATCTCAAAAATACTCAAATGACAATTTGAAAACAGTGACTACGCTTACAATATTTACACTTTTTGAGGGTATAAAAATAGTCCACATCATGTAGGCTAAACAGGATATTCCTGAATTCGGCCTTATTCTAAAGGGATCGTATTCTCACACCTAGCTCATTGTTTCTGAATCCTGGAGCGTTTTCCTGCGAGGCCGGTTTCTTTGATTATATCTGAACACAGTTGGTGGTCTCGTGGATTCTACACTGGGACCGGCGACAAAAGCAAAACTTTATACATTGGACAAAGAGCCGACTTATCACCGCTGACACCCGATTCCACTGACTCGTGAATGAACCCGGTTTAAAGAACCGGTTCTTCGGACAGACTGCCATCTCTAGTTGAAAGGGGAAAAGGGAGGAGATACCTCGGCGTTGCGAGGAAGGACAGGAGAGATGGGGAGATGAGCGGAGATCAAAGGCAGGATCCTGCTGATGGAGATGCTGATAGTAACTGTCTCTCCTCCATTATTCATCAGACAGCTGTGCTGTAAGTAGGTTACCCTTTTCATAGAGAAACGCAGAGACAGAGAGAGAGAGATGGCTGGAAGAGAGGAATAATGAGGGAAACGAAGAGCGAACAAATTAGGATTGATAGACAAGAGGATCACACGGAGTGACAGAGACAGGATGGAGGGGTGAGACAGACAGGAGAGAGAGAGGAGAGACAGGTTGAGAGGAAGGAGGGACGGTAGAGGAGACGAGGGGAGAAAGAGAGATGAAAACAAACTGTTTGGTAAAAAAGAAGGCCAACAAGCCTGATTCGACAACAGTGTCATTCTGTGTGCCTGCGGTTAAACACACACACACACACACACACACACACACACACACACACACACACACACTATGCATGAAAAGAGGCATTTATGGTTGACATCACCCGTGATAAAACATATATGATCACGCAATGCTGAAAGGAGGCAGAACACTCATAGGTCATGCAGGGCACATGCAGTGTGCTGTACTGTACATGTGGAGACAGTCGCAGCGTTTTGTCCCATTTGGGTCGGACGTGTGAAATGAACCGTAGCGTTCAGAAAAGTACTGAAGGCTGCTGGGACAACAGGGTCTACAAAGTAGACATTCCATGTGGAATATAATATATATATATATATATATATATATGTGTATATATATATATATATATATATGTATATGTATATATATATGTATATATATATATATATATATATATATCTATACTGTATATATATATTATATATGTGTATATATATATATGAAAATACTGATTTGCTCAGTAAAATATATCATACTGATGAAAGTGTATTCATTAGAAACACTGGATTAGTCTCAGTAAAATACAAAGTTGAAAGTTATTGTTAGAACTGTAATGGTATCATTAAGTACTCATATCAGTACTTATATCGCCAACTACTGAAATGTAAGTACTTGTATACGCTTCTGTCATTTATCTTTCCGTTCCTGCAACAAAATAAAGAGAAGAAAATAGGACCTTTTTGGGTATATTTACGAAAGGTAAAAAGTGGTGATTAATCCACAGCTACTCTGCGATTAATCTGATTCAAATGTTGAATCGTTTGACAGCCATGTTCCTTATACTTCCACACTTGCTTTGCCATTGCACTTGCATGCTTTTGCACTGCCATTGTTACACTACATGTAAGATCCAGTGGAGAAACTTTACAGCTGTGTTGGGATCAAAACGAAGGTCAAGGCGCAATATTCATTTGGTGCAAAAGTGTCGCTTCACGTTAAAGGAGAGTTCTATTGTAACTGCGCTGCTGCAAACAACAGGAGGGCAGCTCAGCACATCGCGTGTGACATGTTCCTCCCACAGCCATAACATGTGTGTCACATTCAGTAGTCGGCCTGTGTGCTTGTGTGTTGGCTGCATCATATATATATGTATATATATCAATCATATGTTTAAATAAATAAATAAATAAAATGCATTGCATGTTATGGCCTGTGGGGGTGGGTTTGTGTGTCTGTGCCTTATTTATATATAGAACAGGATGATGCTCTTCTGGTGTGCGTGTGTGTGTGTATGTGTGTGTGTGTGTGTGTGTGTGAGTCCTGCCCTGCTGGTGGATATCCCTTTGTTGTCATCAATTCCGGGTCAGTGAGAAACAAATCCCAGATGCAAAAAGGGCAGCAACATGCGGTGGAACTTTTAAATTGAGGATGACATTGTTTGCGCAGATATTTTTTATTTATTTATTTTTAGCAGTGGAACGTGGACTAGGAGGGATGACAACATGATAAGAGGGTGCACAGCACAATCACTTAAGTACAACATTGATTTATTTATTTAGCTTTATATAATCCACACAAATACAAAATTACCTTTTTGCACGATTCAGCAACTAAAAAGGACTTCTTCATGAATACAACACATTGGTTTGCCTATTTGGGAACGTCATGAGGAAAAGAAATCTCAATATTTCAAAGGAAATATTGACTATTTTTATTCAGCAGAATAGCAAATTACTCCTTTATTAATTGTCAATTTAGAAATATTTCCATTATTAATTTGGTTTATATACATAACATAACATAAAGCTGTATCTGGCAGCCAGATCCATGTATGCATGTGAAGACGTTTTAAAAGACAAATGTCAGAATGTCCCTGTGATTGGCCAGAGAGCCGAGCATATCAGCAAGGACGAAGTGGGCATGAAAGCACTGAAGAGAAGGACGCCGCAACCCTGGACGGGATAACGGCTTCAGATGATGGATGGATAGAATGAAGGACAGCATGACTTCTATGTCTCGCTTATAGAATATAATAAACGGAATGAGCAGCGACACTGGGCCTCATAACATTTAGTATAAAATTCTACATGTGTACATAATCAGCACACACGTGCGGATATGCTCTCAGGAGTAAAGCTAAGAAACAAGCTTCTCTGCTTTATTTATTCACAGTTTGTGTGTGTGTGTGTGTGTGTGCCCCTTGCGTGAGTAGAGTAGAATAACAGATCAAGCTGAATTCAGTAATTAAACATGACGAGGATGTGCGTGCATGTGCCTAAGCGTGCACAAATGGGGACAACCGCACATCCCCATAACATACCATTCCATTTTAGGGGGAAGACTGTCAGGTTAGGCTGAGGGGTCAGGGATAGGCTGGCAGCGGTTCTTGTTAGGATGAGGTGAAGATGTGGTTTATTGGAGTCTACAGTTGTCCTCTCCAATTACATAATTCATTTAAACAGAAACTAATTTAAAAGACATTGCAATTGCTCAATTTTTAAGTAAATAGGATTTTTTTTGGCCATTTGCATAGTCTGTATTCATCCGCCACCTGTATAACATAGTCTAAAGGCAGTTTGTGAAAGAAGCAACATTTATATCTACTGAATCGTGTACGTGGGCAAGAGTCGTCAATTTGTGTCACTCAGCAAGACTTTCACATTATTTTTTCAATTGAAAGTATTGTTCGTGTCACACCAGGTTTTTTTTTTTTTGGTTACACTGCAAAAGGAAGAGTTAAAAAATGCCATGGTTCAGCTTTAAATAAATATGTACAGTTAGGTTTTTTGCACAAGTAAGATTTAGGCAACAAAACCTAAATATATATGGTTTAGGCAACAAAACCTAAATATATATGGTTTAGGCAACAAAACCACTTAATGAAGTTTTGTAAAAACCTGGGTTAGTCTGGGTTTAGCTTAGAATAACTGGTGTAGGTAACAAAACGAACATTAGGTTCACTTTGGGACAACACTGGTGCTGTGGTTGAAAGTAGCCTCTAAATAGTTAATACTACATCTCTCTCTGACTGTTGTCACGTGGATGTGTTTCATTTGTGTGTCCACCATGAAAAAGCATCGTACGTTCCATCACCGTTGTTTTCGTGCTGAGGGACATGAAAGAAAAACAATAGATTGCATTTAATGACTAGTTCCCAGTCGCCCCGTGAGACTGTGTTGTACTCAAACACACGGCGATAAGCTGGAGAGGCCCGAGGGCACGATGGCAGGAGCCTGGTCTGATCTTCACTCCGACAACCCTCTTCTTACTCCTACCCAGTGTGTTCACCGATTATTCCTGCCAGCTCACCTAGTGCAGTGGGCTAAAACCGGCCCTGCAGCCACAGACTGACAGTCACCTGAGGCTGCATGAAAAAGGAAGTCCGTTGAGGCCTGAAGGCAAACAAAAGGAGAGCAGCAGAGCTCTCCGCTAGCTCTCTGACCCCATTACTACAGTGAGAGTACTGTGGCTTCAAAACATGCCTGAATTTGTGTGTGTGTGTGTGTGTGTGTGGAAATGTTTGGGTCTGTTGTGTAAGGTCAAGCAGCTCTGCACTGCGTTACACAATGTGCAGCCACTCGTCACATCAGCAGTAACGTGTTCCTGGTCTGTAAAAAAAAAACAGAAAAAAAAGCAAAAATGATCTCCTCTGTGTCTTTTATCCAAAGATTTAAAAAAAAAACACCAACAGTCGCGCTGCTAATGTTCTTTTCGCAGATTTCATTTTACTGATCCACAGACGTCACGTCACAATAAACCCTCTGTGTGCAGACACAATCGTGTTTGCCGCTCGGTTCCCATCCTCGCACATGACAAGCAGGCTATGTGTAAACACGCCGCCGTCGCTGCTCATCCCTCCGTCTCAGACAAACAGGGGAATGTGGGGGAATCCCGTCATGTCACAGCTCCCCCATTGTTTTACTCCCCATCTGCTTCAGGCATCGAGCCCCCCCCTCCCTCCATCACTACCTCCCTGCTCACTCCCTTCACTTCCTGTGCCTCTTCCCTCGCTTCCACCTTCTGTTTCTTCAAGAATCTCTTCCAGAGAATAACGAAGAGTGTTGTTGTTTTTTACAGCTCAAACTGCTGTTTAAATGGTTTTTAAATTAAATCTCATATTGTAATATAATACTTACCGTGGAGATATAGGCTACTATAAGTGATTCAATGAATCTTGAATCTCCATTCTGACCTTCACTGGCAGCCAATGCATTTGCAAAATCTGTACACGGACCAGGCAAGTGAAAATGGCATTGCCAAAGTGAGGACATGAAGGCATGAATGTTACTATCTTAAATCAAAAAGCTGATAATAACGGCCTGATTTTTGCAATGATTCGCATTTTTAAATAACAGCATTGAACCAATTTATTAACACGCTGCTGGAATTTCAGTTGGGCATCAAATATAAGTTTGGTTTGATACGAGGTAGGTAAACAAGACACACTTCTGTCCACATGGGGCTGTCAAAAACAAGAAACATTAAAGTTCCTTGATTTAGCACAGGAAAACAGAGCACAGGTGTAATTAATAACTGTAGGAGAAAGAATAGTTAAGTATTTAAGGAATAGTTAAGTATGGTTAGATGAGCAGATCTCATGACTGTATAAACATGAATACAGCCACTGAATAGCTTAGCATAAAGGCTAGCCTGACTGTCCAAATGGCATTAGCTTACCCTGTGAACATAAAATAGGAGTAGAATGGATATTGAAATATTTTCAGTGGTCATTTGATGAGTAGAAAAGAAAATGACAATTGTTGTTAGTTGTATTGGTGAAAAAGAAAGAGAGCTGACGCAGCTCCGGGGAGAGAAACTTCTGGTTCGATAGCTAGTTAGCTCGTTAGCTAGGTATCTTGTCGGAGCAATGGAGGGATCGTTAGACCCAACACTGCTCAGATCATTTACTGTAATGTAGAAGAAATTGTGTTACCTTAGAATTCTTATTTGGTTTTGGTATAATGTTCCTTTCTCTCTAAACATCAAATGTCCTGCTGAGCTGTTTTCCATTGTGTTAACCCTTGCCGTCTTGATGAAAAGACTCTTTGATCTTCCGATGAGTGACCCCTGTAGTGACATCGTCTAGCTCTCCCAAGAACGGTCACACCTTAACAGATGTCTCTTCCTCTGCAGAGAGACATGTGCTGATTCAATGCAAATCCACTCACGAGCTTCTTTGTTCTATCAAACTGTTCTGTATAAATTCAACTCAGCCAGGCCATTCCTCAGACTGGATCTTCATAGACACACTGTGAATTTCTTTTCTCCACTGTCAGTGATTAAACCTCATTTGAACCAGCTACAGAATTGGACCTGAAGAGTTTTCTTCCACAATAACCAGTGTCGTATTAACAAATAAGTAAGGTAGCTAAATTAGCCAGCTGTCCACTAGTAAGGTTGCTAGCTTGCTAATTGCACTGCTTTAATGCTTTTACAGTGAGCCGAAAGTAGCAATGTTGTTTCGGTGTGATAAGAGTTTGTGTCTCTATACTTTGTAACTACTCTGCTGCTTTGTCAGGACCTCACTTCAGTGACGTACAAAAGCGTCCCCCCACAACAGTACACATAAAAATGGCCGCCGCTCTGCCCATCCCTGTGATGACGTGTGAAAACATCAGCTTTTAAACAGCTCCGTATTTGCCAACTTGACCTCGCCCTTTATAGTTGTGTTTCCACACTCCTTTCTGTCTTACAGCAAGGAAATAGAGTCGGAAGTTTCTCTCGCGCGAGCCTCTGCACATTGCACTTCCTTTTCTTCCCTGGGCTGACGCCTACAGCAGGAAATCCTGTGTCACCAGCTTGCATGTGCGCGTATGAGGTCTAAGTGTGCGGGTTTAGACGTCAATCATTCTGCAGGAACCCGCCCTTCTCTAGCGGGTTCCTGCTTTTATCACATGAGGAAACTGTCGGGACACGATGCCGTTCATCCGGACGCCAGCGCGTGGAAACTTCCTTGCAGAAAATATTAAATAAAAAAAAAATTGCGAAATTTTAACATGTAATCTTTTTTTTTTTGAGATACTGCCGATTGAAGCAGCTTGCTAAAAGCTCACTGTGGTGATTATCTAAGCTAAAGGCTCCCTGAGGACGAATAAACTCCGCAGCTTGATGTGCGGTTGACTGTCTATGTCTTCTTCTGTCCTCACGTCCGTGTCGGTCGCTGGGAGAGGCGGAGGAAGCCAAAAGGATTGATGAATTATTGAGGATACCGACACATGGCTTCTCCCTCCTTTTATTCTCCCTCTGACCTACATAGTGAACCACCTGATCCTGGCTCCAAAACAAACCTATTGGCATCAAGCTCGCGGTCTGTCTGCTTTTGTCTGTGAGCGTGTGTGTGTCCGTGCACATGTGTGTGTGCGCAGGCAAGTGCATGGGTGCATTCACATGTCTAATATCTTTGGTTCAGCATGCATACGAGGGGAGGAAGAGCAAGAGAGAAGAAGAAGAAAAGTACAAAGAGGCAGAGATGAGAGCTAATGGTTTAGTGCCCTGATCTTTCTGCTAATGAAATCAACCACCCCCATAAGCACATCAGAGATCAGCTGCAGGATTGTGTTTGTACATGTGTGTGTGTGTGTGTGTGTGTTGTGTGCGTGCGTGTGTGTGCATGCACACAAGGCAACGTACATTCATGTGCATCCATGTGAGGTATTAAGCGTATGTCAGGGGGCCCCAAAGTATTCTGGGATAGAATGGAACGTTGGGTCAAAGGGTAAACTCACCTCCCACATTTTTCTCCCTTTCACGGATTTCCTTAAGTCACTTTGTGCATCCCTTTCTTGTGTTTTAAACAACTACCAAAGTTACAACTTCTGTCATTTTAATGAGTGAAGAAATGAGACATGATAGTTTAACAAGCATACAGCTAACAGTTTGGAGTTATTAAATGGTAGTTGGCTTTAAAAAGAATAAAGAAAAGATATATAGCTCTGGTGCACACAGTACAGTCCAAATAACCTGAATAAAGCCTACATTACTGAATGGGCTTCTGTTGCAAAGCTGGTGGCAGTAAGCTTCCAAAATTTTAGGTCAACTTTCCAAGTGTTAAAGTAATCTTAGTAGCTAACTGCATCGGTACCATGGTAGCGAGGCTGTAGAAGCGAGCCGTCAATCACAAGGTAGCCCCACCTTAAATCATCCCCTGCCCTATGGTTTAAAACTTAATGGAACATAATTGACAAAATTAACATTATGCTGTATTAAAAGAGAGTTCAAAATTTAGACCATAAACACATGTTTACAATGTTTACTGAGATAATGAACATAGAACACTTTTTTACAACCAGAGTCGCCCCCTGATGGCCAGTAAGGAGAATGCAAGTTTATTACGATATGCAGGACCAGCCAGCTGGTCGAGAGTCAGTGAAGTTAACGCCAAGTACACGCATTTTGTTGCTCAAATAAAGGGAAGCGTATATTGACACATGGTAAAGTGATGCTAGAGGGGAAGTGTGTCATTGTTTGAAGCTTTGCAGCACGTTAGAACGTGCTGGGGACCCATGAGACCAAATGCACGAAGAAGGACTTACAACGCTTGAAATCATGGAACTTCTGTTCAAAAGGAATCAAATGTCAAAGTGATAGTTTGCTTGAGTTTTCGTTCTTTTTTTCTTGTTCTTTTTTTCTTGTTCTTTTTTTCTTGTTCTTGTTTTACCTCCTCTTTACAAAGAAAGGTAGACCAATAGAAAGAAGAAAGCCCACCGGCAGTTAAAAGTTCCCCTTTCCAACATGCCGGTCCCCATCCAGGACGATGTAAGAACACTGCAGTTAAACTATGCATGTACGTCCTACACCCACGGCAGATCAGGAGGTGGAGGGAAATGACACAATGAACAGTTAAAATGATCTAAGTCTTCCCTTCCCGGCCTTATTGCACTCTCTCCCCTTCAGTCTTCACGTATTTCTTTTTCTCGGCCACCTCTGCCCTCCTCTTTCTTCCTTCCTTCCTCCTCCCTCTGTCTCTCCCCACCTCTCCTTAATGAGTCTTTTGTGAGGGACAGTAGCCTTTTAGCAGGGAGAGGAGTTAATGGCTTCGCTGATGGCTGCTGCTAATGTCTTTGGGCTAATGGCCTTGGCCACCGCTGATGATAACCATGAACTAATAGCATGAATGACAGATAGCCTACTGCTTTCAGACGCGCGCTCTGTATCAAGAATAGATAGATGGTCCCGGGGGAACAACTAGGAAGTCCAGTCCCCCTGAATATAGCAATAATACCCAGAGGAGCCATCTTTATTGTGATTAGATATAAAGATGAAGGTGAGGCGAGTAGGTGAAATGTACAGCCAAGAGCCAGATGAAAATCACTCACTTCCACTGTGCATACTAGAAGTGTTTGAACGGCGACCGACCAGCCACTGCACATCCGAAGTTTTACCAGTAATAAAAGCTTTGTTGAAGTACTTTTGCCTTTTTTTTTTTAATCATTAGCTACAAATGAACACACCCTAAGCATTAGTGGTGGTCATCTTCCAGAACATGACGCAAGCTGGTCCATGGCGTCTTTTTGAGAAATGAGATGCATTTAGTTAGAAGGTATGTGTAGCATTTAGAGGGATCTATCGCCATAATTGAATGTAATATTATTAAGTAATGTGTTGTATGTATAATCAACTGAAAATAAGTTGTGTTTTTGCTAGCTTAAAATGAGCCGTTTAAATCTACATAGAGGCTGGGCCTCCTTCAAAAAACACTGACTCCAGATCATTCTGACTTTGTAACGAGAGTTTGGTTGATGAGCGTGAAGCGCAGCTGAGCTCAAGTTACTGACCAACAGTCAGATGAATGTAGCGGTTTACGCCTCCGGTCGGGAGCGTTATGCTTTCTGCTTGTCTGTTCCTCCATCTGGTCCTCTCGTGTGAACGCCGTGCGATATCGAATCCCCACAGGGAATTTCCGTCAAATTTGGCACAAAAATCCACCTGTACTCAAGGATGAACTGACTCGACATTGGAGGTTGAAGGTCAATGTTACGCCTTGCTTCTTATCTCTTGAATTTAAAACAAATCCACCTGGACTCAAGGATGAAGTGATTTGGTAGTCAAAAGTCACTGTGACCTCACAAAATACCTTTTTGGCTTTAACTCAAGAACTCCTACGCAAATTATGACAATCTTTTAGGATAGAAATAATGAAGTTATGGTTGGAGGAGGAATACAGCCGTGAGGTGGTTATTCTCTTTCTTTTTACCCTAGTCTCAATCTAAAAGGAAACATTTTTCATCCCCCTTACATCTCGGGGCCTCCCCTCATCCAACGAAGGCTTACATTATTTCATATTCTGAATTTGATATCCCTTTTCACATCTAAGTGTGAAAGCGAGGGTACGTTGACCCTGCAAAAACGTTCCGTCTGGAGCATCGTAAGGATGCGGAACCCAAAATACAAACACAGCTTTCACGTCTCTGTGCGGTGACAGCTCCCAAGACATTCCAGTGAAGGATGCCTGGGGAGAATTGCCTCCTATATGGGAAGCACCTGGAACATTAAAGCAAATCGTTCCCAAGTCCTGTGAAAGGAGCAATCAGAATCTTTCTTTACATAGATGAGACTGTTAGTATAGTTTAAAAAAAAAACAACATCTGTCCACGAGTGAGGTAGCTTAAGAGCAGAAGATGAAGCTTCATAAAATGTGATGCATTCGCGGATGTGAGGAACCTTCTCGCCAGGATGACTTTTTCATCTCAAACTGCAGTCGGAAGGTCATCCAGTGGCAGGATGAAGAAGAGCTGAGGCCGGGCGAAGCGATGAAGAGCTAAGCGTCCCGCGGAGGCAGAGCCACTTGATAGAGACACGCCATTACAGTGACATACAGTCATTAGCCAGCTCAGCTCTTTGCTGCCAGCTCAATATGTGCCGTAGCAGTTAGCATTCAGCCGGCGTTAATGGGGTAATTCCCATTCAGCTGGGATAGCGGCCGCATGAGCGATGTGTCACATCTATAGTCAGCTAGTGTAGCAGCCATGCAATAATTTCTCCACTCACTCCCGCATTAAATGACACTCCATCTTTGCCAAGAAGGCGCCTCCACTCCTCCATTTTCCTCTCGGCCCTAAATCACACCTCGCTGTCTCTATTACATACCTCAACCGCTCTCTAAATCACCTTCCCCTCTACGTTCTGTTTCTCCTCTCCTTCACCAGATCCCACTTCCCCTCTTGTGTACCATAAACACTTTTCTAACTTCTCTCTCTCTTCATGGCAGGTTGATACCAAGTGTTTGACAGCAACGGCAACGCAACACCGGGAAGAATCAGAAAACACTTTGTTGCGGGAGCTCAGATTTGAAATGGCGGCGACTTGATGGACATAAACGCAAATGTGACGAATGAAGAATGGAAAATCAAGAATCTGTAGTCACCTGTGTCGTGCCATCTTTTCTAAACATTTCATGTTCGTTGTGTTTCCATTATCATTCATGGATTTTAAAATAGGGAGATGCTATTTGCACCTGGGTGTATGGCATTCATCGCCCAGGTATCCAGCCAACAATGCTATTAGAAACGTGTATGAAGCCTAGAGAGGGGTATGTATATATTTTCTGATACCTAATCAAGTCGTTTTGTTGCTTTAACAAAACCAAACGGTAAAGGCTCGGTTATTCTTCCGCGTAGTGATCACGCAACGGCCACGCAATGGCCAGGCAGTTGCTTGGAGACCGTGATGGTTCTGCGTTGGGTTTACATGTCGAAATGCAATTCAATGCCACACCGGTAGAGGGCGCTTTGTTTTTTGTAAAGATGCCAATGCCGCTGCATGGGCGTTGCGTCGCCTCGACTCACGTCTAGGATTTTTGGGAGGTGCACGTCAGGCCCTTGCAGTGGACGTAAGGGGGGTCCGCAAGGACATAATGGGTCTGTAAGCCCCCTTGCGTTGCGTCAACGCGGAAGCATAACTTGGGCTTAACTGAAAATAACAAGTCAACTACGGGTACAAAAAAAGGCTTCTCACAGGACTCGATCCCCAGGCTCCCAGGTTAAAGGTCAACACATTGGTGCTCTACGACTAAATGTTCAACGACGTCTCAGTTCGTGAAATAGTCACAAAATTGAGATCTACTGATTCATGTACATGGACACAGTTTACTAAACGAAAGAAAAACCTCTTCCACCCACACCCATCCACCCGGGTGCAAACAGACCCTTCTATATAATCAATATGCAATTGATTATATAGAAGCTCACTTAATGTAACAAAAGCAGTATCTTTTTTCATTAGTCCAAAATCAACAAACCAGACAGACAGAAGAGGCAAAAAACTATGAGAGTTTAGAAAGAGTGGCTGAAAAGCGTATTGAGGACCAGGTCACAATAAAGCTCAAGTTGTAGAATTGTATCAGATTCAAAATCACCAAATTTAGACATATGTTTTTTACTAGACACGAAGGGTATGAAAATGTGTAATCAGACAGAAACTAGTCATTATAGTTGAAATATAAAATAAATATAAATAATAAATACATATAAGAAATAGAATGTTTATTGCTTCTAACTCAGGTTGTTACTTTGACTCGCCTGAAATTGGGAACGAAGGTCGACCTGGTACAAAGTCCTAACAGTCCTGGACGGGATCGAGCTAACTGAACTAGCATTTGACGGTAAAAGGAAAATTCCATCTGTCTGCTTTTTTACTGAATGAGCAGCATTAACGATGCAGAATTGATGGCTTAGGGGACGAGATGCCACATGTACCGCACACACATGACTCTCACGTGTCGTTGTAATGACTGAATGCAAAAGCTGCTGTTCTGTCTCTGCCAACACAAGCAATCCATCCATGAAGTTAAACTTGTTAAATAAGAATGTTGGCTGACGTGAAAAAATTGAAATGTGAATGAAAATACTGAGCTAATAAATGATTACTTAAAACCAATTATCTTAACCACACACACAAACCTCAGGCCATCTTATTGGAGGCACAGCACCGTTACATACATACATTTCATTTGCCTCCTGAGGTGGTTTGTTCCATCAGCTATTAGCTTTTTAACATGTCCCTTCATTTTATGGAAGTGCACTTCTAAACTGGGGAATGCCCCTTTACTACTGATGCTGCTCTGTGTCGGTCAGTCGTGCAGCTGTTCCTTAAACGTCAGCTAGACGCTGTAAATGATCAGGGCTCAGCCCAAACCCCGGAGGGTTTCGGGATCATCCTTCCCCAGGGGAGACCTTTTTCCCATTTGCAGCAGCTATGCACAATTTTTCAAGCAATTTGATAAAACGCTGAAATATCTGCACATAATTTTGGGAAAACATTAGGGAGGGAGGAATCATCCTCTAGAGCCATATGCAATCAGTGGCGTGCACAGGTAGACACTAGGTGGTGCTAAAGCACCTGCCCTTGCCCTCTGGACCAAGCAAGTGCCCTTTTGAAAGTTCGTTTTTTTCACACAAAGAAACACGAGACAATCCGGTCAATTTTCGAAATAAAAGCAGTGTGAACGCGCCTTAGTTGCCAACCTGCAACTTGAATTTATTTGTCTCTGTTGTGAAGTAGCCGGTCTCAACGCCACACAGCTGGGCATAAATTATCGGCTGCTCACCTGCTTAACAAGCTAGACGCTACCCAAAATCAGTAATAGATATGACGTGATGATGACCACTGGTAGAGTTTGTCATTGGTATCCTACAGCATGTGAATCTATCTGTATATTTACTTAAGATTAATATTTAGTAGGCTATTGTGTAGGTTAACATTAGGCTAGGCCTACATAATTAACACTTGCAGTAATGACAAACAGGCAATTCCCAATTGCCTGCAGAAAAAGTAGCCCTGTGCCTTGTTGAAATATAACCAAACAGTCTTATTCATATTGTTGGTCTCTTTTTATTTACCAATTGCAGCTTAATGCCTAGAAAGGAGAGGATAAGAAGGGGAAAAGAAAGGGAGCTACAGCAGGCAGCCCAGGGGAGCAGCTCTGTGGGAAATAAAACAATAGCATATAACATTCAACATGTGCCTGTAATGTTTATTTATTTTTTAAATCTCACACTGCTGTAATAAGGCAGCCGTCAGTTCTACATGCCGCATAAAGTGCCCTTATTTTTCACTGAGCACCTGCCCCCCAAAATGTCTGTGCACGCCACTGTATGCAATTGTATATGAAACTGTTCTCCGCCTCCATCTTTCTGAAAATGTAACATGATGACCAACTGGTGGTACTAAAAGACAACTTTTGCTGGAGTAGATTTCACAGAATGAATGTTCAGCTGACAAATGTGCTACTTTTGAATCCATGCCATAATAATCTGGACTGCTCTCATTGATCAGGGATCTCCAACAATGCCAAGTAGATGTGGTCTGCATTGAATGGTAGCCAACAGAAGAACATTAACTCAATGAGATTATAGCATAGTAGTAGTAGTAGTAGTAGTAGTAGTAGTAGTAGTAGTAGTATGCATGGGATATATACAGTATATATATATATATATATATATATATATATATATATACACACACACACACACACACACACACACTACTCACAAAAGTTAGGGATATTTGGCTTTCGGGTGAAATTTATGGAAAATGTAAAGAGTTCACGCTACAGTGATATTATATCATGAAAGTAGGGCATTTAATGTAGAAGCATGCAATGGTGATTCCCTCATCTCAAACTATTTATTGAAACAAAAGCCAGCAGCAGTGGTGGTTTACCACAACATCAATAACTTGTCATGTGACCAAAGGACGTCCACTTCTCTGCCCTTCTGGGACTCTTCCAGTCTCTCTGTTGCACTCTAAGCTCATTGGCCACTTCCCTATGACAACTTCCTGTTTGAAGCCTTGCATGGCGAGGTGCTGTTGATCCCTTGTTAGGTGTCGTCTTGGTCACATGATGTCAACATGTGACCAGCATGATGAAGACGACTGTTTAAATACTGATTCTAATTGAAGCAGGACAGTGATTGGTCGATTCAAGGATCAAACACCTGTTGTGAATGTTGCCGTTCAGCTCCGTGTTAGAGAACAGCAAGTTGTGCAAAAAGCACTGAAACATTGAACAGTTGGACATGTGTATTAAAACGTTTAGAGAAGGTCAAATCAAGTCCACCTGTAAAGGTCATAATGCATCTTAGGTTCATCCTGATATTTCACTTGAAAGCCGAATATCCCTAACTTGCTGTGAGTTGTGCATGTTTATATGATTCAGGGTGAGTGGAGCTTCACAGACCAGTTTTGTAGTCAAGACCACCGAAGACAAGGCCAGTGTATCGAGACCAAGACTACAACTTTGGGTGGTTGAGAGCAGGACCCACACTGCATGATAAACTGTGTGTGTGTGAGTGTACCATGATAAATATATTTTTGTGCTAGCTATAAACTATGTACATCTGTAGTCTCTGGACACGCAGCATCTATATGTATAAGCCGTATAATGTGTCCAAACGGTCAGCAGTCCTGATCATGTCTCTTACTGATTTTATGGTGTGCCTTAGCTGTCTGTCCGTCTGTCTGTTGACCCAAACTCACCCTGATCATCCATCCTCCTAATCCTCCCCCCAAAAATGTCTCTATCCCCAACTCCACCTCCCCCACTTAATGTTTTGGGTTTTTCAGCTGCTGTGGACAGAAAGCCCATTTAGACACTGTGTATGTGTGTCTGTGTGTGTGTCTGTGTGTGTGTGTGTGTGTGTGTGCGTAAAACGGTCCTTCTGCATCCATTTTGGGAGGCGAGGTGCGTCAGAGCGTGAAGGCTAGCTGTCGGTCCGAATTACCTTCAGTTGTCAGGCACTGTGTGTATGTGTGTGTATGTGTGTGTGTGTGTGTGTGTGTGTCTCTGAGAACACAGCCTCAGTGCTGTACAACAAAATGAAGGAATCTCTGTCTTTTCCTACTCCGTCATTGCTGCCTTTTAATAAAACACACATGATGACACAAACACGCACACACACAACCCATCTTTGTCTCATGGGTTCTATGCATTGCACAAGGTGCATGTTTGTACTATCACCCAGCTACACACAGTCACACACACTTCACTGCCACTGTTACACCTCAAATTTCTTCCTGTTTTTCAGTTCTGCTGCTCAGACATGACCTCTAGTAACCTTTATGGGCAGTCTGCTGGTCTGTGTGCGCGTGTGTGTGTGTGTGTGTGTGTGTGTGTGTGTGTGCAGATTGAGAAGAAATCAAGAAAGCATGATGGGATAAAAAAAAAACATTATCAAAACTTGACTTAATGTTTTTACATCAAATCGTGGAACAGACAGTGCGAGTGTGTGTTTGCGTGTTTTGGGGCTCCAGCAGCAGACGAGGATTTCGGTCAATGAGCATCACGCTCCCTTACACAACACTAGTGCATTTACAGCTTCGGCATGATGCTGTCCAGGATGAAACTCTCAGTGCAAAAAAAAAAAAAAAAAGAAGAAGAATTGTCTTGAAAACCCTAAAGCAGGTCCAGTTTTCTACGATAAAGCTTTCAAAAATAACCGTGAATCAGGCACGTTCTCTTGGCAAATATGTACTGATTTGAACAAACATGGAAGTCTGGGAGATATTTTTTTTTTAATTAAATGAAGTATAACCATGGCAAAAATCTCATTCCACCTTAATACTAAATACAAGTTTCTGTTCTCAACATGGTGACAACTGAGCTGGCGGCTTGCAGCTAACGGCACAAACAGTGCAAACAATGGAAACATTTACTTGAGGTGGAACTGGAAGGTTTGTCAGCAAAGCAATGAAAAGCTTGGTTAACAACGCATACAGAGGGAGAGTGACTTTACTCTCCGATATCTTTACATAGCAACGTATCAAAACAACAAAAACATGACAAGGGTGGTGATCATTTTGTTATGAAGAAATGTGTAGGTATTACATTTTATTGGAATTGTTGCCTTTTTTTACGATTGAGAAAAAGTTTTCTATATTTTAACAGTTGGCATAATTTCTGTTGCAATGAGCGTGACGGCGGTGGAATTTGAAAGCCGGTTGAGGAGGGGCTCAGAGGACAGTGGGTCGAATGGAGACGACCGCAGGCTTCAGGCTGAGCTGCAGCAGGGCTGCGGTGGCAGCGTTCTCACACCAGTCACTTCCTCAGCCTTCTCACGCGATGAGGCTCACTGAGCTGTCAGTATCGCTCTGTGCACATATGAGTGTGCACTCTCTCCTTATGAGGCCTCGGTTATCTGAGGAAAGCCTTTTCATGTTTCTGTCTTTTCCCTTTTGCAAGACGATGTTTGTTGTTTTTTTATTTTTTTATTTACAGCTTTTTTTCAAATAGACAGGAAATAAAAACTGTATAACAAAAGAATAAATACACAGGATTATAAAAACACATTGTTTTATTTTGAAAATACCACAGCACTGTGCACTTATACTGTGACTCAATATGTCACATAGAATAATAATGAGCAAAATATGTTGTTCATGCACTGTGCCTTAAAAAACATCCTGTTATTGTAGGAGTTGTACGTTGAGTGGACTTGCTCCTCTGTTAAAAACCTGTGCTGTGATGGCCTCCAGTGGCTGGTACCAGACACTGCAACTGACTGTCAAGTGGAACAGGAATAGACTTTATGCATTAGATGTTTGTAATAAAAACAAATCTCAAACTTACAATGGGATTTACACAAGGCAACAACTAATTAAAAACATTTTTTGTAGTGAACAATCCCAATAAATTATAATAAAAGAAATGAAGAAAAATAAAAAATAAGATAAGGTATAGGCTCCCCAATAATGTACATTTGAAGAAGACATTTAAAGGATGATATTAACTTACCTTATTTCCTGATATGATACCAAGAGTTCAAAAATATTGCGAGGAAAAAGCCCAATAAAAGCCAAATCCCAAACTTACTGGGAACCAGTGAGAGTCTTGAACATTTGTGATTTGGTCATGGCTTGTGCTGCTTAAAGCCTGGTAGCTGAGTTCTGAACAGCAGGTTTTAATTTGGCACCTCAATTAGTTATTATTTAATTTAAGTCAAAATGAGAGTCCTTTGGCCAAAATACGGCCCTTGTAGTCGATCAAAAGATTTGTGGTTAAGATGAGTAAAAAGGCAGTTGCGATAATCCCAGCATGAGAAAAAGCATTAAAATGAATGAGTCTTTAAAAGCTCAATTAGATTGTATTCAACAAATCTTTCGAAGAGCACAAAAGCATGATTGAACAACAACAACAACAATATACTCCAACATGGAATTTATCTTGCAACAAGGATTTCTGTTACACAAGCATCAAATTAAGTAAATAAAAGCAAAAGTAAGGTAAGTATCCCCAATATGACTTTATTGAATTGAACGGGGAGAAATATCTTATCTATGTCTGCAGTGTCTCTGTAAGGACGTGATGAAATCAGCCAAATTGAAGAGACTCCCCAGGCGAGTATCACGTGACGTCTGCTCCTGTTGAAGCTCAACAGGCCTCCTACCTGGTTTTTTATTTCAATGCTCGTGTTAACGGGTTAGAGCAGCCACACATGAGCAGAGCATGACTCAGCTCCATTGAGGCCTTGTGGAGAAAACTGTCCTGGAGTCTGCTGGTGCTGGTCTTGAGGCTGAAGGGACTGCATGTGACAGAAACGGTCCACGTTTGGGGTGACTGGGGTCTTTGATAATCCTACGGGTCTTGCTTACACACCGCTCATATCCACTGATGCTCTGGACGGTCGACTGTCGACGCCACACACAGTCACTGGGATGAGAGCCCTGTAGATTTGAGGGCTCATGAGCCCGTGACCTTCGGGAGAGTGGGAGGAGAAGGCTTCCTACAGGGTGCAAGGATCCATGAGGAACCCTCTGTGGCAGATTGACTCAACGGGTGGCTGGCGGGCCAACTCCAGCCTGCCAAACAAGTTGACCGTCAGTTCTGTTTACAAGTCAATTTTAAAATCCCGCAAATAAAGAACATTTTGACCAGAATAAATCATTAATTTTCGCGCGCAATGACAAACAAATGCATAACTGATAGCATCACGGCGTAAATAGAGGTTTTTCTATAGCCTTTTCAGTATACAGACGACAGAGCAGTGCGGAGCGACCGCTAGTTATTTAGAGCGTTTCCCAAACCTCGTTACTGGGGACCTACTTATTAAAATTTGCCAAAGCTTTGTGCATAAGATTAGCTTGCTAAACTGTTTAGGTGCAAATGTATCTACGGTTGCTAAGATTTCGTCGATCTGTTCAACGGCTGCGTTTCGCTTCAAATCACGTCCTCGACAACCGTGTGAAGTGGATTCCTGAAGATACGTCACACGCAACTAGGGTGACGTAGGCGTGATACCTTTGTGACGTTGAAGTTACCATGACAACTAGCCAGGTTAAATCTGTTTAACTTTCTTTTGAACAACAAAGATCCCAGGAGGCAGAATTAGTGAGAATGTGTTTCTGTGGTGCTTTGGAGCTGCTGAGTTCAAGTTCTTAAAAATTGTGGTAATAGAGATAACAGAAAGAGGAAGACCTCCAGGAAGGACTGAGCTGTGGGAAGTTTTATGTGCACTGCAGTTTTAGGCTCAGTTTTCTGTCATCTGTTCAGTCACTGATAAATGCTATAGGGCAGCTGTGGTGTCAGCCATGGGGACCATACAACAGAGAATCCTTCACCATTTGGCTATCGGTAAGACATATTCCACTTTTTTATACAGACATGAAATGTCTTAAACTTCTTCTCTTAAAAGAAATCAAGATAATTTAAAACAGAACACAATTTATGCTTTTTTCAGTTTGCTAAATGGAATGAGCTCTGTTTTCTCTTCTCTCTATAGTGTCTTTTCTCTTGACCTCAACTTTGCCTGCAGCAGGTCAGTCAGTTCTACGGTGTGATGCATAAACATCCTTGCAGTTTTCAGTTGACGTTCTTTGTAAAATAATGACATGTTGTATGTTATGTCTCGTGTGTCTGATAGCTGGTCAGGTCAGATTGGTCGGGTCTACTCGTTGCTCTGGAAGAGTTGAAATCTATTACAACAGCACCTGGGGAAGCGTCTGCGATGACGACTGGGACTTAAAGGATGCTGAGGTAGTGTGCAGACAGCTGGACTGTGGTTCTGCACTGAGTGCCCCAGGGTCAGCCAGATTTGGACCGGCAACTGACAACATTTGGCTTGATAATGTGCTCTGTAAAGGAAATGAAAGTTCTCTAACTGAGTGTCCACACAACGGATTTGGGACCCACAATTGTGGACATGGCGAGGATGCTGGTGTCGAATGTTCAGGTTAGAAAACATTTCTATCAAGTGTTATAAATAAATGTATATTTTCTGTCAATTTAAGTCTTTTTGATGAGCTGTTCAGATGCAGTGTTGGGGAGTGTTGGTACCCTACAGCAGGGGTTCCCTTGTTTCAGCCCGCGACCCCCAAAATAACAGTACCAGAGACTGGAGACCCCCAATATCCCTGGAGGAGACTGAAACACGCCACTAATAGGTGTATCCAAACACGGGCATAACAACAATACAAAAGAACAGAACCTTGACAACCATGATATGATTTTACATAAACTCCTAAAAGAATTTAGGAGTGAACATTGTTGCTGTCATGTGCAAACTTCATTTTGACACAATACTTTCATTTCCATGTTAGCAGCAGAACATCTCAGTCAAAGTCATGAAAATCATTTCGTGACCCCCCAGCGGCATCTCGCAACCCCCACTTTGGGAACCCTTGCCCTACAGCATGCTTTCAGTATTAAAGAGTTGTAACAAGTGTGAAATGTTGCTTAAAATACTGTCATTTAAACTGTAATGTAAGTGAAGAATGTTATCAAGTTGAAGTGAAAAGCATCATCTTCCCCCGTTATGGTTTGTTTCTGTGCTCTGTGCCTAGGCGTGCCGATCCGACTGTCTGGGTCTACATTGTGCTCTGGAAGAGTTGAAATCTATTATAACAATGTTTGGGGGACAGTCTGTGATGATCGTTGGGACCTAAAAGATGCTCAGGTGGTTTGCAGGGAGTTGGGCTGTGGCACGGCGACGGCGGTGGCCTCCTTTGGTGAAGGAACAGGACAAATCTGGCTTGATGAGGTGGGCTGCTCAGGAAGCGAAATGTCGGTGACTAAGTGTCAGCATGCAGAATTTGGGCAACACGACTGTGGACACAGTGAGGATGCAGGTGTGGTCTGTTCAGGTGAGAAAAAAACATTTGTGATCGATGATAAACTGCTGTGAGGCAGTGATGCCAACCACAGTGATGCCAACCACAGTGATGCCGACCACATTACATAACATGATTAGAAAAGTGTTACTTTTTGTTTCCAGTTCTCTATCTCTCAATATGCCAGTTCCCCTTTTTTTCTCTCTCACGTTTTCACGTTTATTTCCCAGAATTGAAGGTGATGTCTGGTGACCAAAGGCAGACAGTGTTTGACCCATGTTTTAGGGTTTGGTCAGAACACTTTTCATTCCCAGCTGGATGAACATTCATGTTACAATATTCTGAGCGGTGGCAAACGAACAGTTATGGTCTCAGCTATAAATGTTTCAATTTACACAAATGTTTTATCAAATTAGGTGATGAGTGATAAAAGTCATTTTGCATTTGTGTCAACCGCTTGTTACGGTAAAATGCTATGATTACAAAAAATTAAGCAACTAATAAATATTTTGAGCATTTAATAAAATATCCTTCTTTTGGAACGACATTTTTTAAAGCCATTTGTGTTTAAGTTAATTAACAAGAATACTATTTTATTACTCATTAAAAATATTGTTAAAAATACCCCTTGTATTGTGAAAGAAAAAAAGTAGTATTTGAGGAAAAATATTTATATAGGGTTGCCTATAAAGAAAAATATGCAAATGTCTTTTATAGCGCCAAACAAATGTTATGCATGAATACATTTTACCTGAGTAATTGTGACACATAATGTACATTGTCCCTGTAATGTGTCCAAGTTACATGCCACCGAAGCGTAGCTCCGTCACAATTGTGCCACTGTTTGCTCTGGTCGCACTGTTAGCTGCAAGTCGCTGGCTCAGCCGACGCCATGTTGAGAGGCCACAGTAACACTTCCTCCCTCCCAACTCGTGAAATAACAAATACATAGGAAATTGGGAGAAGAGTCCCATGTCGCATTATACCGCCTCACCACTTCGTGCTTATTAAAAAAAAGACAGAGAAACAAGAAAAAGATCAAAGATACACTACATTAAACATCATATTGTTGTGCTATCTTTCAGCAATCCTTCCAAAACCCAGCATCTCCATGAATCCTGCCGCTGGAGTTATCTGGGGTCAGAATGTCCACATCACTTGCTCTCTCTCAACTTGGACTCGACAGCTTTTAGGCGCAACGTTCATTTTGACAAAGACTTCAGCTGCATTCAGAAAGACCAAAGAGTCAGGAACCAACTCTGCCATCTTCAGTATGCCTACAGAGAATTTGGCCAACGAAGGATCGTACCAGTGTCAGTATCAGACAACGGTTTCAAGCAGAAAAATCAGCTCCCCGTTGAGTGACCCTGTCAGACTCTCTGTTACTGGTAAGGTTTCATTCATTGTGACTGAATGTGATGTGTCTTTAAATGCATTCACTTTGAGAGTTAGATGAGAAGGTTGACTTACGTTTGGCAAGAAACAAAAATAAATGTAATTTCACAAAATGGAGAATTATTCCTTTGACTTTAAAGAAATCTAGCAAATATAAAAATTAGGAATAATTCAGCTCAAAGTCCATTTATCGCTCTATCATTGTCACATTTTTGTCAGTGAGCCTCACAAAACCCAGCATCTCCATGCGTCCGGCCAACGAGGTGACCTGGGGTCAGAACGCTAGCATCACCTGTTCGATCTCAACTCAGCATCTAGGTGGAACATTCGTTCTGCAGACGACCTCAGGCTCGTTCAATAAGACCCAAACAACAAGTAACAACTTTACTACCTTCAACATCTTGCAAGTGGAATTCGCCAACGAAGGATCATACCAGTGTCAGTATCAGACAAGGGTTTCAGGTCGAGGCTTCAGCTCCCCTATGAGTGATTCTGTCAGTCTCTCTGTTACTGGTAAGGACATTCATTCATTCCCTGAATTTGATGTAATTCTAAAATGCATTCACGTTATTGTTGAAAGTTAGATGAGAAGGTTGATCTACGTTTGGCAAGAAACAAAAATAAATGTAATTTCCCAAAATGGAGAATTAATCCTTTGACATAAGAGAAATCTAGCAAATACAAAAACTAGGAATACTTCAGCTCAAAGTCCATTGGTCACTCTATCATTGTCACATTTTTGTCAGTGAGCCTCCCAAAACCCAGCATCTCCATGCATCCTGCCAACGAGGTGACCTGGGGTCAGAACGCTAGCATCACCTGTTCAATCTCAACTCAGCATCTAAGTGGAACATTCATTCTTCAGACGACCTCAGGCTCGTTGAGAAAGACCCAAACAACAAGTAGCAACTTTACTACCTTCAACATCTTGCAAGTGGACTTCGCCAACAAAGGATCATACCAGTGTCAGTATCAGACAAGGGTTTCAGGTCGAGGCTTCAGCTCCCCTATGAGTGATTCTGTCAGTCTCTCTGTTACTGGTAAGGACATTCATTCATTCCTGAATTTGATGTTTTCTTAAATGCATTCACGTTATTGTTGAGAGTTAGATGAGAAAGGTCGATCTACTTTGGCAAGAGTTTTATACATAGTTTTATACAGTTTTTACATATACATAGAAGTGACCCCCTCACCCCATACTCCCGCAACACCTCCCACAACATATCCCATGGGACACGGTCAAACACCTTCTCCAAATCCACAAAACACATGTAGACTGGATGGGCATATTCCCAGGCCCCCTCCAAGATCCTCGCCAGAGTAAAGCGATTATGGCTCAGGTGATAGAGCGGGTTGGCCAATGTTCGGACGGTCGGCGGCTCGATCCCTGCCCTTGTCACTGTGTCATGGTCGTTGTATTCTTGGGCAAGACACTTCACCCAGCTTGCCTCGTGTGAATGGGTATGACTGCTGTATGTTTGAGGTGGTGGTCAGAGGGGCGTAGGCGCAGAATGGCAGCCACGCTTCCGTCAGTCTGCCCCAGGGCAGCTGTGGCTACTAGTTTGCTACAAATGGCATGACTGTGTGTGAATGAATGGAACCTGGAACCCTGTCAGAGTGCTTTGAGTGTCTAGAAAAGTGCCATACAAATCCAATCCATTATTATTATTATTAAAGAGCTAGTATATTGTTCCACAGCCAGGACGGAACCCGCATTGTTCCTCTTACTTTACCAGGGAGGCTTAGTAGTGTGATACCCCTGTAGTTGGTAAACATTCTCTGGTCCCCCTTTTTGAACAGGGGGACTTCCACGCAATGCTGAAGAGACATGTCATCCAAGACCGCCCCTCCACCACCAAAGCCTTCAGCATTTCTGGATGGATCTCATCAATCCCCGGGGCTTTGCTACTGAGGAGTTGTTTGACTACCTCAGTGACTTCCACCAGGGATATTGACGATGATCCTCCATCAGCTTCCAACTCTGCCACTACAATAGAGGACGTATCAGTCAGATTCAGGAGTTCCTCAGAGTGCTCCTTCACCACCCGATTACCTCCTCAGTTGAGGTCAACAGTGTCCCATCCTTACTATATACAGCTTGGAGGGTTCCCTGTTTCCCCTTTCTGAGGTGCCGGGCGGTTTAACAGAAGCACCTTCGTGTCAACCGAAAGTCCTCCTACATGGCTAATCTAAACTCCTCCCACACCCTCTGCTTTGCAGAGGCTGCGGCCCTTTGGCCATGTCGGTATCTTGCAACCGCCTCCGGAGTCTTCCGAGATAACATATCCCAGAATTACTCCTTCAGATGGATGGCTTCCCTGAGCACCGGTGTCCACCACAGTGTTCGCGGGTTACCGCCCCTTGAGGCACCCAAGACCTTAAGAACATAGCTCACCACCGCAGCTTCAGCAATGGAAGCTTGGAGCATCGCCAACTCAGGTGAAATGCCCCCAACCTCCATAGGGGTGCCATAAAAGCTCCACCGAGCTGGTGAGTTTAAGATCTCTCGGACAGGGGGCTCCTCCAGACGTTCCCAGTTCACCTACACTTCTCGTTTGGGCTTACCAGGTCTGTCCAAAGGGTTCCCCAACCCTCTGATCCAACTCAACACTAGATGGCAATCAGTTGACAGCTCCGCCCCTCTCTTCACCTGAGTGTCCAAAATATGCGGCATCAGATCAGACGAAATGATAACAAAATCGGTGCTCTGGTACCATGTGCACATATGAGTATCCTTATCTTTGATCATGATGTTCATTATGGACACTCCATGACTAGCACAAAAGTCCAATAAAAAACAACCACTCGTTCCCCCGTTCCTCCCAATCACGCTGCTCCAAGTATCTCTATCGTTGCCCACATGCATGTTGAAGTCTCCCAGAAGAACTATGGAGTCCTCTACTGGAGCCCCATGCAGGACTCCTTTCAGGGTCTCCAACAAGGCCTTGGTGCATATGCACAAACAACAGTCAGAGTTTTCCCCCTGATAACCCAAAGGCGTAGGGAGGCTACCCTCTCATCCACAGGGGTAAACTCCAACACAGAGCAGCATTCAGCCGGGGATTTGTGAGTATCCCCACACCCGCCTGGCGCCTCAAACCTTAGTCAACTCCAGAGAAGAATAGAGTCCATCCACTATTCAGGAGTATGGTTCATGAACCGAGTGTAGGGGAAAGCCCCACCAGATCTAACTGGTAGCTGCTAACAGAGAGCCAGAGCCAGCATCTGATCTGTCATCTCATCTGTCAGGGTATACATACTGTATATATACATATATATATATATATATATATATATATATATTAAATATATGGAATGAACTTTGAATATATAGAATGAATCTTGAATATATTGAATGAATCCTTGAATATATGGAATGAAACTTGATTAACGTCATCAAGGCACAGCCGCCATCTTGTACTTTAATGTGTAACGTGTAGATGCCTGGATGCTGCTGCAAGAAGCGAGTGACAATGAGTCAGTCAGCTCGGAATCTTGTAGAAGCAATATTAAGCAATAAGGACATCATTAACACATTGGCAAATGTTTTGGTTTTTAGATATTGTTAAATAGGTGCACAATATGACCAGGGATGTGAAAGGGTGACTTTAAGTAATTAGTGAGAGGAACAAATGTGTTCTTCTTTTCTGGATAGAAATATTTGTTGATTCGTCTTTTCGTGCATTCCTATGTCCTTTCCATTTGTGGAAGCCATCGTGAACTGATATTTCATAATGTCTTCACACCGTTATCCCATTTGTACTTAGTGCTGCTGCAGCCCAGCATCTCCCTGGTGTCCCCTAACGGAGGGCTGGTCTGGGGCCCTAAGGGTGCAGAGGTCACTCGGGGTTACAGCCTTGTCTTCACCTGCTCCATTTCCTCCCAATATCCTGGAGGCGTTTTCTCCCTCATCTTCTCTGGTATCAGCGATCCCATCATCGAGCCAGCGGTCAACCGCTCCGCCTCCTTTCACTTCCTGGCTGAGTACGAACACAAGGGGGACTACAGCTGTGTGTATGAGGTCCAACTGTCCGAGCAGAGCTTCACTTCTAACAAGACAGCGGCGGTGCACGTCCTCATTAAGAGTAAGTAGAAGATGTTTTGTTATTATTTGGGAAAATAGTGTTATTGTCCCCAACATAGAAAATGGCAGCTGTAGAGGGCCTGGCTTGAGAAATGCACTTGTACTTTGAATTAGACCACCAATGACAGAGTGGTAGTGTAACAGAAAAGGTTTTAATGATAAGATTGGGTTTAATCAAACATAATTAAATACACCCAAAATCTCTGCTTACCAGGCAAATTTGAATTCACTCACCAAATTGAATTATGAGGCTACTCAACTGATTTGCTGTCAATATGTTTTTATTACTTAAAATTATTTTGTTATTTATTATGGATTGACCACCAGCTGACCCTAATGGCCTTTTCTTAATCGGGTACCTCCCCTCTGAACAACACACACAGGAAGAAACGTGTCTTCTCTGACAAGCTAGTGGCTAGCGTGTAGAAAGGGCAGATTATTGATGCCATTGGGAAAACATGTACAACATTTTCAGGACTAACCGTGTTCAATGTTTTTCTCTCCGAGAACCATTGTTGCCGTTGGTCTTCTCGGTTGCTGCCGGGGGTCTGCTGCTGCTCCTGCTGATCTTAGTGGGGATCTGCCTGGTCTGCAAGAGAAGAAGAGGAACCACCCCGCCCGAAGCCCTCGTCCAAAGTCTGTGACACACAACAGCTGTGAAAAGACAAAAGCTTTATTGGCGAGGGACCATTAGAACCTGACATTTCCATATTTTGAAAGTAAAAATTCCACCACAAAAGACCTGCCAGATCATGTCGAACATAGAAAATAATTATTAGTCCTGTGTGATTTGCCATCGCAGTGATTTGGGGCTTTGTTTGGAGAGCCATGACATCATGAGGGATGATATCAGTTAAGATATCAGTCTTTGCATTAGTACGTGAAAATGAAAATAATGTAAATCACATGAGGTCCCGTGCGAATGGATCTAAAGACCTGCTGGTCGCATTGTTTCACTTTACATTCTCAGCCTATATTTGTGTTTGAATTCTTGTAAAGAATTATTTCGGATACATTTAGGTTGTGTTCACACTATGAGATGCAACTGAGATCTGTGTTTTTCACGGCAGTGTGAACAGCACAAATCACATGGAAATCTGACATTTTACAATTATTTTTAAAACTTGTATTTGGGCCACTTTCATGTGTGGTCCTGAATTGTAATTCAGCATGAAGGCTTGTAGTGTGAACATGCGTTTGTGCTTGTGTTGCAGTGATGGTCAAAGCCAACAACGACTATCAAGATGACATGTGTGAGGAAGAGGAGGACCACTATGAACATTTTAACCCGGCAGACAAAAAGAAGAAACTCAAAGTAGAAGAAGAGCAGAGCAACGATTATGAGGACCAAGAGGTGGTGGAGGAAGGTGGTGATGAAGACATCTATGCAAATGTAATTGAGCCGTTTGACGACATGGACATTTATGGAGATGAAGATATTTACCAAAATGTTTGAGGCAGTGGTCAAGGGAAGAAAAACACAAACATCACCACTTTGTTTAAAAAAAAACACGATCCATTTTGTGTCTTCGTCCGAGCAACGTTAGCTAGCTAACACGCTCTTCCTGATGATGTTGTGATTGACGTAGCGAGATTTAAACATAACTGCTCATTATAACATTACAACACAACAGTTAAGATAAATAGCTAAAATTAATTCAGGCCATCCGACGCTGTGTTTATTCGCATCTTTGCATTAACTTTGTATGTAATAGCTCCGTGCGGGAAAATCGCTTTGACACTATAGAGGTCAAACAAACAATGACTAAGTATCCGCATCCCTACAGCCATTCTGCAACCACTCTCAATTCTGAGAGCTAGCTGTGTTTCCCCTGAGCTAAGCTAAGCTAACGTGCTGCTGTCTCCAGGTACAAATAATCTGTGAAGACGTGGTATTAACAAGTGATACGTGTATTTCCATAAATGTCCTCCTCTCAGTGTTGTTGATGAATACATTGTTTATAAAGGTTTTTAAGGTAAATATGCTAACTTTAAATTAATCTTGAAAATACCTTACTTGTATGTACTTATATATTTTATTCAAATACATTTTTTAATGACTGTTGTAGTCTTGTCTATCTTTTTGCACATGCACACATAACCCAATTATAACTACGGGAGTCTTCAGCTGTATGATCTCATAAATAATGAGCAGACCGGGCTCGGTGGTGTAATAATCAGCATTTCAAGCTCGGGGGCCATCTTGAATCTCCCTTTCTATTTCTGTCCCTGGCATCCCCCGCTTCAATGACACACTTGTTTGTTTTCGCAGAGGTCCTTCTGAGAAGTTATGATCTTCCTTTTTCAGTCTGATGAAGTCTTAATCCATCCAACTTCAGATCACCAGAAACACATAAAGTAACCCACAATAAAAGCACAAAAGCTAACAATGACACCTTTGACAACAGTATTAGGCATTGAATTGCATAAACATCAAAACTAATGAAAAGCAGAAGTGGGGAAGCCATTTTAAGCCAATCGCACATGAGCCACCTCACTGCTTGAGCCAATGATGTGAAGGCAGCTTTGCAGCACGATGCCCCGCCAGTCGCCAGATGTAAATAGACATGACCCAGGTTCCCTTTACCGCCAGCGTGCTGGCTTCACACACGGCCGTGCAGACGGGTACCCTGGGAAATGTCAGCGCTTTGAGCTCATCTGTCAAAGAAGCAGCGATGAAGCCCCGTAACTTGAGACAAGACGGTGCTTCACTCACATTGTTGGTCGGAGCGCTCAGTTCTGAACAGCTGCTGGAGTCCCATTCTTGGTCTGGCTTGGTTGTTTTAGGAGAAAGGGGGAAACACTTTGGCATAAAGACAATTAAAACATCATATCAGGGAGTCTCAATGATAACAAAATACATCTGTTTATAACTATTTAATATGAACACATTTCATCTTTTAGTCATTTTGATTTCATTGATTTCACTGCAACATCACATTCTCCAAAGACAGGCTAAGCCGGACCTAATTTTGGTAAAGTGTCAGTCAGTGGTGAGAACCACCTGAAGGGGCGGGACTTCCCCTCTATGTCACCACTTAACCATGGTAATTGATTTTCTAGGGTTTGGATTGGTCTTTCTTAAAAAAGGTTTTTTTAAACATTTGACTGTGGACAAAATAAATATGTTGCAGTCAGAGTCAATATCAATAAAAGATAAAAAAAAAAAAAAAAAAAACTTGTTTGTACTTTCAAAAGGATTTCATTCTCCCTCTGGCAAGGACTAAGGCATTTTTTTGGCAATTTCAAGGGTTAGATTATGATGACATAACCCAGTGAAAATATTACACGTTTTCACAATTTTGTCTGGTTTATTAGGGAAAGTCTGTCTGGCTTGCGAACGCTATATTATACTTGTTGGTCCCATAAATATCACTATTGGGTCAAATGTATTTGTAATAATTTGGGGGGCACTTTTTTTTGGCATTTACCTTCCCAATGTATGTTAATTGATGTTGTTTACCTTTTTCAAAATGGCATTTGAAAAATAAATAAAATAAATGTGCATAATTCACAAAAAAACAAAGAATTTGAAAATGTAGTTGAAATATACACTGCTCAAAAATATAAAGTGAACACCTAGTCACCACATGCTAGTTCTCAATGAAAAACATTCCAGTTGGAAATCTTTATTCATTACAAAGTGCAATGCGTTGAAAACAAAACATAAGAATGATTAATGAAATCAAAATCCTCATCTTATGGAGGTCTCGATTCAGAATCATACCGAAAATCAAAGTGGAAAATCACTTCTTTTGTGGAGATTTGTCAAGACATTTCAAAATGATCCTCAGTAGTGTGTGTGTGTGTGTGGCCTCCACGTGCCTGTATGAACTCCCTACAACGCCTTGGCATGCTCCTGATGAGACGACGGATGGTCTCCTGAGGGATCTCCTCCCAGACCTGGACCAGAACAGCAGTCAACTCCTGGACAGTCTTTGGTGTGACATGGCGTCGGTGGAATGAATGAGACATGATGTCCCAGATGTGCTCAATAGGATTCAGGTCTGGAGAACGGGCAGGCCAGTCCATAACATCAATGCGTTCATCATGCAGGAACTGCAGACTCCAGCCACATGAGGCCTAGCATTGTCATGCATTAGAAGGAACCTAGGGCCCACTGCACCAGCATGTGGTCTGGGTCTGAGGATCTCATCCTGGTACCTAATGGCAGTCAGGGAACCTCTGGCAAACACATGGAGGGCTGTGCGACCTTCCAAAGAAATGCTTCACAAGACCATCACTGACCCATCGCTAAACCGGTAATGCTGGAGGATGTTGCAGCAGCAGAACGTTCTCCGCGGCGTCTCCAGACTCTGTCACGTCTGTCACATGTGCTGTCTCCTGGAATCTCTTCCATGTTCTTGACACTGTGCTGGGGGACACAGCAAACCTTCTTGCCACAGTGCACATTGATGTGCCATCCTGGATGAGTTGCACTAACTCGGCAACTTCTGTGGGTTGGAGAAACCACCTCATGCTACCTCTAGTGGTGCAAACACTGCCAATATTCAAAAAAGAAAAAAATCTGCCAGAAAGGCCGAAAACAGAGAAATGGTCTGTGGTCACCACCTGCAGAACCATTCCTTTAGAGGGATGTCTTGCCAATTGACACTTGTTTCCACCTGTGGTCTGTTCCATTTGAACAACAGCAGGTGAAATTTATTTCCAATCAGTGCTGCTTTCTAATTGGACAGGCTGATATCTCAGAAATACGAGGGACTTGCAGTTACATTATGTAACCCCCCCCTGCAAAGGAATGGACAAGAGGCAGATATACACATGTATTCCAAATGTATTATAATTTAATTCAAAAGCTATAGTAAAGTTAATATAGATCTTAAAATTACTGCTATGAATAGAAAAAGTCGTTAAAAGGACATGTTCAAATGCAGGTGTAACGAGAGGGTTTGGTGTGTGGTGGTTTGTGCAGTCTTTATAATAGAAAGAGCAGGATGGAGACGGATAGTTTCTTTCGGTGAAACTTTACTTTTTGAACGTTTTTTAGGCTCATACAACAACCACAACCTTTTCTTCCTTTTTCTAAACTCACATGTCACTCAACGAATCAATCAGAAGCTATAAGGACTGAGGTAACTGTATGGCAACCTAAAAGGTACATTCAGCACATTTATGAGAGATTTCAACATGACGATACGCAAATAATAACAACTGCAGTCATAAATAAATTATATTGACTGTGTAAACATATTCCAAAGCCCCCCAATGATAGAGGAACAATCAAGGACGTGCACATGGCCCGGAATGGCGTTACCGGGGCCCCTCCCTGGAGCCAGGCCCGGGGTTGGGGCTCGCAGGCGAGCGCCTGGTGGCCGGGTCTCTGCCCACGGGACCCGGTCGGGCACAGCCCGAATGAGCAACGTGAGCCCGCCCTCCAGTAGGTTCACCACCCACAGGAGGGTTCAGAAGGGGCGGGTGCAATATGTTTTGGGTGGCTGTCCTGGGCGGGTTCCCCGGCGACCCAATCCCCGGACGGTGACTCTAGCCATGGGGACATGGAATGTCACCTCACTGGGGGGGAAAGAGCCTGAGCTAGTGCGGGAGGTAAAGTGTTACCGGCTAGAGATAGTCGGGCTCACCTCCACGCACAGTCTGGGCTCTGGAACCCAACTCCTCGAGAGAGGCTGGACTCTCTTCTACTCTGGAGTTGCCCGCGGTGAAAGGCGCCGAGCTGGTGTGGGTTTGCTTATAGCTCCCCATCTCGGCCGCCATGTGTTGGAGTTTTCCCCAGTAAACAAGAGGGTCATTTCCCTGCACCTTAAGGTTGGGGGTAGGTCTCTCACTGTCGTTTCGGCCTACGGGCCAAACGGCAGTGTAGAGTACCCGGCCTTCCTGAGTCCTTGGGAGGGGTACTGGAGAGTGCTCCAACCGGGGACTCCATTGTTTTGCTGGGGGACTTCAACGCTCACGTGGGTAACAACAGTGTTACCTGGAGGGGCGTGATTGGGAGGAACGGCCTCCCCGATCAAAATCTGAGTGGTGTTCTGTTATTGGACTTCTGTGCTAGTCACGGTTTGTCCATAACGAACACCATGTTCAAGCATAAGGGTGTCCATCAGTGCACATGGCACCAGGACACTCTAGGCCGGAGGTCAATGATAGACTTTGTGGTTGTGTCATCTGACCTCCAGCCGTATGTCTTGGACACTTGGGTGAAGAGAGGGGCTGAGCTGTCAACTGATCACCACTTGGTGCTGAGTTGGATCAGCTGGCAGGGGAGGAAGCTGGACAGACTTGGCAGACCCAAACGTGTTGTGAGGGTCTGCTGGGAGCGTCTGGTGGAACCCTCTGTCAGGGAGGTCTTCAACTCCCACCTCCGGGAGAGCTTTGACCAGATCCCGAGGGAGGCTGGGGACATCGAGTCCGAATGGACCTTGTTCTCCGCTTCAATTGTGGACGCGGCTGTTCGAAGCTGTGGCCGTAAGGTCTCCGGTGCCTGTCGAGGCGGCAATCCCCGAACCCGTTGGTGGACACCGGAAGTAAGGGATGCTGTCAAGCTGAAGAAGGAGTCCTACCGAACCTGGTTGGCCCGGGGGACTCCTGAGGCAGCTGACAGGTACCGGCAGGCCAAGTGTGCTGCAGTGCAGGCGGTTGCTGAAGCAAAGGCTCGGGTCTGGGAAGAGTTCGGGGAAGCCATGAAGGAGGACTATCGGTTGGCCTCGAGGAAATTCTGGCAAACCATCCGGCGCCTCAGAAAGGGGAAGCAGCCCTCCACCAACACTGTTTACAGTGGAGGTGGGGAGCTGTTGACTTCGACTGGGGATATCGTCGGGCAGTGGAAGGAATACTTCGAGAATCTCCTCAATCCCACTGACATGTCTTCCATAGAGGAAGCAGAGGCTGGAGACTCGGAGGTTCATCCACCCATCACCCGGGCCGAAGTCACTGAGGTAGTAAAGAAGCTCCCTGGTGGCAAGGCACCGGGGGTGGATGAGATCTGTCCTGAGTACCTCAAGTCTCTGGATGTTGTGGGGCTGTCTTGGTTGACACGTCTCTGCAACATCGCGTGGCAGTAGGGGACAGTGCCTCTGGACTGGCAGACCGGGGTGGTGGTCCCTCTATTCAAAAAGGGGGACCAGAGGGTGTGTTCCAACTATCGGGGGATCACACTCCTCAGCCTCCCTGGGAAAGTCTATTCCAGGGTACTGGAGAGGAGAATTCGGCTGAGAGTCGAACCTCAGATTCAGGAGGAACAATGCGGTTTCCGTCCTGGCCGTGGAACACTGGACCAGCTCTATACCCTCCGCAGGGTGCTTGAGGGTTCATGGGAGTTTGCCCAACCAGTCCACATGTGTTTTGTGGACCTGGAGAAGGCATTCAACCGTGTCCCTCATGGCATTCTGTGGGAGGTACTCCGGGAGTGCGGGGTCGGGGGCCCTCTGCTAAGGGCCGTTCGGTCCCTGTACGACCGGAGCAGGAGCTTGGTTCGCATTGCCAGCAGTAAGTCAGACCTGTTCCAGGTGCATGTTGGACTCCGGCAAGGCTGCCCTTTGTCACCGGTTCTGTTAATTATTTTTATGGACAGGATTTCTAGGCGCAGCCATAGGGCCAGAGGGGATCTGGTTCGGGAGCCACTGGATTTCATCCCTGCTGTTTGCAGATGATGTGATCTTGTTGGCTCCTTCGAGCCAGGACCTCCAGCATGCCCTGGGGCAGTTTGCAGCCGAGTGTGAAGCAGCTGGGACGGGGATCAGCTCCTCCAAATCTGAGGCCATGGTTCTCGACCGGAAAAAGGTGGCTTGCTCCCTCCAGGTCAGGGGAGAGTTCCTGCCTCAAGTGGAGGAGTTTAAGTATTTTGGGGTCTTGTTCACGAGTGAGGGAAGGATGGAACGTGAGATTGACATGGGGATCGGTGCAGCGGCCCCAGTAATGCGGTCGCTGTATCGGTCCGTCGTGGTGAAGAGAGAGCTGAGCCGAAAGCCGGATCCAAGCGGCCGAAATGAGTTTCCTCCGCAGGGTGGCGGGGCGCTCCCTTAGAGATAGGGTGAGGAGCTCCGTCACGCAGGAGGAGCTCAGAGTAGAGCCGCTGCTCCTCCACATCGAGAGGAGCCAGTTGAGGTGGCTCTGGCATCTTTACGGGATGCCCCCTGGACGCCTCCCTCGGGAGGTGTTCCAGGCATGCCCCACCGGGAGGAGACCCCGAGGAAGACCCAGGACACGCTGGAGTGACTATGTCACCCGGCTGGCCTGGGAACGTCTTGGGGTCCTCCCGGAGGAGCTGGGGGAAGTGTCCGGGAAGAGGGAAGTCTGGCGTCCCTGCTCAGGCAGCTGCTTCCGCGACCCGGCCCCGGATAATACAGTACAGTCAGTACAATACAGTCTTTACAGTAATTGTAAAATGTGTCATGGTTAATATTACTGAAGTAATGGTCAGGAAGACTGCATAATATGTTGCATAGAGGGATTTATTTTTATAAAACACAATTGATAAACAAACAACAAACTGCTGTATTCCTCTTACATATAAAGCACCATAACCAGCTATATTTCATTCGTTTTGGAGAGAGAACATTCAGACAGACGGTTCCAACCAGGATATTCCACCATGCAAGCCTCTTCCTCCTCCAGCTGCTGCATCCATCTTCTTACCTAGTGTGAATCATGATCATCGTCATGTTATGTGAATAATAATCTCAACAGACAACTTGGTGTAACAAAGTAACATTACCCGTGGTGTCTCCATGCAGCAGACGTGTTCGGTGTCTGAAGGCCCACTTAGTCACCTAGATGAATATACACTCAACAAAAATATAAACGCAACACTTTTATTTTTGCTCCCATTTTTCATGAGATGGACTTAAAGATCTAAAATTCATTCCAGATACACAATATTACCATTTCTCTCAAACATTGTTCACAAATAAGTCTAAATGTGTGATAGTGAGCACTTCTGCTTTGCTGAGATAATCCATTCCACCTCACAAGTGTGCCACATCAAAATGCTGATCTGACATCATGATTAGTGCACAGGTGTGCCTTATACTGCCCACAATAAAAGGCCACCCTGAAATGTGCATTTTTTTTGCTTTATTGGGGGTCTGGGGACTCAGAACCAGTCAGTATTTGGTGTGACCACCATTTGCCTCATGCAGTGCAACACATCTTCTTCGCATAGAGTTTATCAGATTGTCGATTGTGGCCTGTGGAATGTTGGTCCACTCCTCTTCAATGGCTGTGCGAAGTTGCTGGATATTAGTGGGAACTGGTACACGCTGTCGTATACGCCGGTCAAGCACATCCCAAACATGCTCAATGGGTGACATGTCCGGTGAGTATGCTCACAATGGGCCTCAGGATCTCATCACGGTATCTCTGTGCATTCAAAATGCCATCAATAAAATCTACCTGTGTTCTTCGTCCATAACAGATGCCTGCCCATACCATAACCCCACCACCACCATGGGCCACTCGATCCACAACATTGACATCAGCAAAGCGCTCACCCACACGACGCCACACACGCTGTCTGCCATCTGCCCTGAACAATGTAAACCGAGATTCATCCGTGAAGAGAACACCTCTCCAACGTGCCAGACGCCATCGAATGTGAGCATTTGCCCACTCAAGTCTGTTACGGCGACGAGCATGCAGTTGAGCTTCCCTGAGATGGTTTCTGACAGTTTGTGCAGAAATTGTTTGGTTATGCAAACCAATTGTTTCAGCAGCTGTCTGAGTGGCTGGTCTCAGACGATCTTGGAGGTGAACCTGCTGGATGTGGAGGTCCTTGGTTGGTGTGGTTACACGTGGTCTGCGGTTGTGAGGCCGGTTGGATGTACTGCCATATTCTCTGAAACGCCTTTGGAGACGGCTTATGGTGGAGAAATGAACATTCAATGCACGAGCAACAGATCTGGTTGACATTCCTGCTGTCAGCATGCCAATTGCACGCTCCCTCAATGCTTGTGGCATCTGTGGCATTTTGCTGTGAGACAAAACTGCACATTTCAGAGTGGCCTTTTATTGTGGGCAGTATAAGGTACACCTGTGCACTAATCATGATGTCAGATCAGCATCTTGATGTGGCACACCTGTGAGGTGGGATGGATTATCTCAGCAAAGCAGAAGTGCTCACTATCACACATTTAGACTGATTTGTGAACAATGTTTGAGAGAAATGGTAATATTGTGTATCTGGAATGAATTTGAGATCTTTAAGTCCATCTCATGAAAAATGGGAGCAAAAACAAAAGTGTTGCGTTTATATTCTTGTTGAGTGTAGTACAGAATTTGAGCATTTCAACAACAAATCTTGTTAATATGGTAACCCGACTGACTTTGCTGACAAGCTGAGGTGTAAACCTCATGTTTGAATTTTGTAACAGTAAGTTTGGCACGAAATGTTGAGATGGAGCAAATCACGTTATAAAACACAGCAGACAGCCTATAATTCAAATTCAGCACATAATTCTGGAGGATGACATGATACTGACCAAATCCCGTTCCTTGTTTATATTTATGTGTAGAGGATCAAGTTTTTAATCCCGTTAATGTGATGTAAACAAACTGTCCGCATACAGGACGCTGATTTCAGCGGGTTTTTCATCCGTTTAAATATAATGTTGCGTCCCCATTTGGAAAACATGCAACTGTGAACTGTCAACAACATGGCACTACTAACGATATTCATTGTTGCCGAAATAGCTCACAGATACGTTATGCTGCGAAGAACGCAGCATTAGTGTCATTGTGCTTAGCGCTAGCTACCCTAACACACATCGAGTTACCGTCCAAAACGTTACACAGACATGTTAACTAACCATTCAGAAACGTCCTGCTGGATCCGCGGCGTAGAGCTTCTACAGGAGCTGGTCCTGGTTCTGGGTCGGAGTCCAGTTCGAAGCGGTACGGCTGGACGCTGTTAGTTTGTAGCGTAGAACCATAACCATGGCAACAAGCTGGACGCGGACAGCACGGGGCGGCAGGGGCGGATCTACCGGGGTGGCATAGGGTGGCAAATGCCACCCTAAAAGAAAGCCTTGCCACCCTGCTGCCACCCCAGTTGGCAGCAACGAATTCAAAGAAAAGTTGTGTCCAATTTGACATTTACGAGCGCGAAATTTCCAATGTCCGACTGCAGTGAATGCAGCACGAGATTACGTCAGAGCAGCAAGACGCTGCTTTGTTAAGAAAAATTGAGTGGCGTGATTCGCGAAGCGAGGGAAGGTACGTGTCCACAGGCAGTGGTGTTTCCCCGCGTCCCATTCATTGTCCATGTGAAAAGCCGTGCAATGCATTCTGGTAGCGTCGCGGCGAATGTCGAGAGACGGCGCGCAAGTTGGCCACTCCTCATTTGCATAAAGTTGAAGTCGAATCTACTCTATGCTAATCAGAGGCGCCGGGCTCGACTCGCTGCCTCGCAAACGCTCGCGAAAATCTTCTAAACTGAATGTTGTCGATCTAAAATAAAGACAGATTCAGCAACTGCATTGCTTATTTCTTGTTTAAAATGTTTTCAGAAACACCGTGTTGGTCTGCGTGAACTCCGGAGCAGCAGTGAAAGCGATCGTCCAATCAGGTGCAGCCATGAACTGTACGCGTGATTGTATGAAGGAGAGCGCCTGTAAATCATCCTCTAGTGGCAGCCCACCAAGCGTGCAATACTGGGAAGCGGCGCATCCACTCGTGTTTAAAATCGCCCCAGTGGACACGTACCTGGAGCCAGGAGTCGCAAGGAAAGGAGGCACGGGAGGAAAGAGCTTAAAAACTGATTAACTATCTATCACAAAATGAAATAATAATGAAAGCACAGTGCTAGTATAGTTGCGATGCTGATTTTGAGATGATAAAAATCAGGTTGAAGAAAGTTATTTCGCTAACATTACATGGCCATTAGCTGACGTTAGTTCTGTGGCTAAGAAAGCTAATATTGATTCAACTTCTGTCAAGGAAAACATTGTACTAAAGTTACTTTGAATCTTACAGAAATGAAGAGGAAAGGTAGCATATTTAGTTTTTTCTCACCAAAGAAAAAGGAGAAAGGAAGGAAGCTGCTTTGTCTCTTGTTGGTAAGTCAGAAACTAATTGTAGATTTGAGTTTAGGCATTGTGTGAGTAAAGCTAGTGGTAACATTTAGTCTAGTATTGATAGCTTGTTGTTGAAATTCTTGTGAAGCTGTCTGTGCTAAGTGAGCAATCAGCTTGTTTTGAGCCAGCTCACCTGTAGTGAATAGACTTGATTAGAGGGAAGGAGGAGCCACAGTCAGTACTTGCGGTAAATTGAGCACTTAAAAGGCTGTCACTTCAGCGTCAGCTGCAGCGTCGGGCCATCAGAACGAAGACAGCTGAACAAAGACAAGGGAGTCTATCTGCGGGAGTCTATCTGCGGGAGTCAAGACAGCTGAACAAAGACAAGGGAGTCTATCTGCGGGAGTCAAGACAGCTGAACAAAGACAAGGGAGTCTATCTGCGGGAGTCAAGACAGCTGAACAAAGACAAGGGAGTCTATCTGCGGGAGTCCATCGAGGAAGCCCATTGAGGTAGGTATAACATCTCAACCCCCCCCCCCCCCTCGCAGCCATGTGTCTTATCCCAGTCAGGACATCACACTGGAGAAGATTTTACCGAAGATCCTTCACTCGAGGCCGTAACCCATCCAATCTCTGCTACCCACCACTCTCCACCGGTAAGGAACTTGAAGTACTAGGGGGGCTGTGGAACTGCCAGTCTGCAGTCAAGAAGGCGGACACCATCTCAGCCTATGCCTCCCTGCAGACTCTCCACTTCCTGGCCCTCACAGGGACCTGGATCACCCCTGAAAACACTGCCACTCCTGCTGCCCTTTCAACTGCCTACTCGTTTTCACACTCCCCAAGACGAACAGGGCGAGGAGGAGGAACTGGGCTCCTCATCTCACCCACATGGTCCTACCAGGTCCTTCCTCTCGACCACCTACCCCGATCTATACTTGAATTTCACGCCGTCTCTGTCACCCTTCCTTTCAAACTCAACATCATAGTGATCTATCGCCCACCCGGTCCTCTTGGTGACTTTTTGGATGAGATGGATGCCCTCCTGAGCTGCTCCCCTGATGATGGCACACCACTCGTCGTCCTCAGTGACTTCAACATCCACCCGGGAAAGCTGCATTCATCTGAATTCATAGACTTCTTTTCCGCATTTGACCTTACACTGTCCCCCTCTCCACCAACTCACCGGGCCGGGAACCAACTTGACCTTGTCTTCACAAGATCCTGTGGCATCTCGGCACTCTCTGTTACCCCGCTCACCGTGTCCGACCACCACTCTGTGACTTTCTCCATCCCCATGAAGCCCACCTCATCCCTCCACTCTACGCCTCGAATGGTCACCAGCCGCCGCAACCTGAAATCCCTCACTCCTTCCGCTCTCTCCTCAACTGTTATCTCCTCGCTCCCATCCTCGGAACAGTTCTCCTTAATGCCTACTGAGGAAGCCTCCTCCATACTGATGTCCTCACTCTCCTCTTCTTTGGACACTCTCTGTCCCCCAATCTCACGACCTGCGCGATCATCTCCCGCCCCTCCCTGGCTGTCTGAACCTCTGCGAACCAACAGATCATTGTTGCGAGCGTCAGAGAGAAAATGGAAGAAATCGGGACAGCACGAGGACCTTGCTCACTACCACCTCCTCCTCTCTGACTTCACCTCAACTGTTTCGGCAGCCAAATCTGCCTTCTACCTGGCTAAGATCAACTCTTCTGCCTCCAACCCCAGGAAACTCTTCTCCGTGTTCTCTTCCCTCCTCACCCCTCCTGCCCCTACCCCCCCTTCCTCCCTTACTGCCGATGACTTTGCAACTTACTTTACCAAGAAAGTACATGACATCAGCTCCTCATTCACGCCTATTCCCTCCCAGAAGACATCTCCCCCAACTCTCAACTCGGATGGTCTTACCAGCTTTAGCTCCCTCACCTCTGAGGACGTCCACGCACTTGTTACATCTAACCGCGCCACCACCTGCTCCCTTGACCCGATTCCCTCCTCTCTTCTCCAGGACATCTAACACGACATCTTGCCATTCCTCACCACCCTGATCAACTCCTCCCTCACCTCAGGTGTCATTCCAGCGGATTTTAAGACCGCTATCGTGAAGCCTCTCCTTAAAAAACCCACCCTAGACGCTACTGACATCCAAAGCTACAGACCTGTATCTCTTCTTTCATTCCTCTCTAAAACCTTGGAACGTGCCGCCTACAACCAACTGTCATCCTATCTCTCGCGGAACAACCTCCTAGACCCTAATCAATCAGGATTCAGGACTGCTCACTCCACTGAGACGGCCCTCCTCACAGTGACCGAGTCCCTGCGAGACGCCAGAGCCTCGTCCCACTCCTCCGTTCTCATTCTCCTCGACCTATCTGCTGCATTCGACACAGTCAACCACCAAATCCTCCTCTCCACTCTGGCTGAACTTGGCATAACTGACTGTGCTCTCACCTGGTTTACATCATACCTGACAAACCGCACCTTCCAGGTCACATGGAATGGCTCTATGTCCAAACCCTGCTCTCTGGACACGGGCGTCCCTCAAGGCTCAGTATTAGGACCGCTTCTGTTCTCACTATACACCAGATCACTAGGTTCTGTTATCACATCGCATGGATTCTCCTACCATTGCTACGCAGATGACACCCAGCTGTTCCTCTCTTTTCCCCCGTCCTCTGACGCTCACATTGCAACTCGCATCTCGAACTGTCTGGCTGACATCTCTGTCTGGACAACTGCACATCACCTCAAGCTTAACCTGAATAAAACCGAACTCCTCTTCATCCCAGGGAAAGACTGCCCTCGCATGGACCTGTCGGTCACTGTCGAGGGCATCACAGTATTACCTTCCTCAACTGCGAGGAACCTGGGTGTAATCCTCGATGACCAACTATCCTTCACCCCCTACATCACTGCTGTGGCCCGATCCTGCAGATTCGCCCTCTACAATATCCGCAGGATTCGGACCTTCCTCACAAAGGATGCAACGCAGCTCTTGGTCCAAGCACTGGTCATCTCCCGCCTTGACTACTGCAACTCTCTCCTGGCCGGACTCCCGGCCTCTGCGATTAAACCATTACAGCGTATCCAGAATGCCGCAGCACGCCTTATCTTCAATCTACCCAAATTCTCCCACGTGACCCCCCTCCTCCGTGACCTCCACTGGCTCCCTGTTGCAGCACGCATCCAATTCAAGACGATGACACTGGCCTTCAGGGCCATCAATGGAACGGCACCCTTCTACCTTCAAACACTGGTCAAACCTCATGCCCCGAAGCGAGCACTTTGCTCCTCTACTTAAGCTGGCCGGCTGGTACCACCATCGCTGAAATCAAACAAATGTCGCTCAGCAAAGTCTAGACTCTTCTCCGTTCTGGCGCCTCAGTGGTGGAACGAACTCCCGACCAATGTCAGGACAGCAGAGTCATTTGCCATCTTCCGAAAAAGGCTCAAGACTCACCTGTTCAGACTTCACCTTGACTCTACATAGCATGACCCACTAGCACCCTCCCTCGACCCCCCCCCCCCCCCAAAAAAAAAACAAAACAAAAAAAAAACAAAAACAAAAACAAAACCTTACCTATAGCACTCTGATCTTAGCACTGTTGCTCTTGAAGTACTACTTTACTCAGATGAGGACCTAACACTTGTTCTATTTTTAGCTCTTACTGCATCGGCAATGATACGTCGTGGTTTCTTTGTTTCCTTCTTTTGACAAATGTACTTATTGTAAGTCGCTTTGGACAAAAGCGTCTGCTAAATGACCTAAATGTAAATGTAAATGAGAGAAATATAGAAAATGAACTGAGCAAGGTAGACGGAGGAGATGAGGTGGAAGGAGAGAGAAAGGTGGAAGGAAAGAGAGAAGAGGTGGAAGGAGAGAGAGAAGATGTATATGAGGTGGAAGGAGAGAGAGAAGGGCAACAAAAGGTGACAGAGATAGAATACAAGGCCAAGGCGACCAGGGACAGGAGGAGGTGGGAGAACACAACAGCGGTCAAGATATGGAGGAGGGAGAGCATAAATGTAATGTAAATGGCAGCCTGTGCCCTTATGTAGTGTGTACATACTATTTCTCATCAAACTGTGATAACTGTGAGTAAATTCAGTATATATACACGTCTGACCATATGTTGCCACCCCTCAAAAATTCCTGCCCCCCTCTCGCCACCCCATACATATTTTTCTAGAGACACAACCACTTCCTCAGTAGGAGCGGGGTCGGGGGTCATCTCATTAGCATAAGGCTACACCCCGACAGAATCACCCGTTTGAAAAAGTGGGGTAAAAAAGCTTAAAATGAGGAGTGTGATCCACTCCGAAATACATGTTCTGATTGTTTTTTCCAGTTGAGGAATTCAAAGACCAGGTTTGGAGACATCAATAACTTATATTAACTTGTGGAAAAATAGCATAATAGGGCCCCTTTAAATTAAGGAAACCGAAGACCGACTCATTTCATAGTGGCACATAATTAGTAGTTTTCTTTGGCCAGACGTGTAGTTCACAGAAGTGGCCACTAGATGTCACTGTACAGTCAGGTTTCATATTCGTTTCAAGGCTTCAACACATACTGAAACATCGCTTCGAACTGTTTCAAAGCTTCCCATTGTCCATCACTAACGTCAATGTTAAAACTCCCCGCAGAAGCCTGTGTCCTCCGTGAAGACTGGACACTTCCAGGAACTACCCTGATAAAATGAAATAAATAAGTATTTAAATTCAGATGGCAGTGATTAAAATATGCTCTACCATGACCAACAGTACCTGCAATGAAGAAGGGAGCCCAATTCAACAACCGTGTCCAGCAAACACAAAGGGAGTCTGACTTGCAGCCAGCAAACATTTATCACTTCCTGATTAGTCATGTGACTACCAGGTGTTGCGTGAATGTGATGCAGCTATGTGCCTGTCTGTGTAGATCCCCACACCAATACAACATATTCATAAAATGAATCCATCTAAGCAACTCAACTGTCAAACATCACAAATACGACAGCAGGGGAGCAAAGAAATTAAATATATCCAACATGGCAAACCAGAAACTTAAAGACAATAAGAAATATGTTGTTTGTAGATTTAAATTAAAACTTTTCACGTCAAGACTTTGACCGTTTATTGTGCAATTGCTCAGTTTAAGACTGTAGAGCAGGTGTCTCAAACTGATCCAGTAAAGGGCCGCTGTGGCTGCAGGTTTTCATTCCAACCAAGCAAGAACACACCTGACTCGACTTATTCACCTACCTGATTTGCCTTCACACCTTGATTGGTTGGATCAGGTGTGTTCTTGCTTGGTTGGAATGAAAACCTGCAGCCACTGGATCAGTTTGAGACCCCTGCTATAGAGAAAACACAATGAGAAAGACTACACGTCGCGTATGTGATGTCATCACCCTTTCTCACAGTGATTCAGTGCCGATCAAATGATAAAGATGGCACTGTGTTTTGTTCCTGAATGTTCCAGCAGGTACGACTGTTCATTCTTTGGGTTCCCGTCCAATGAGAAGATGAGGAATTACCGGCTCAAACTGATGGATATCATTCACGCCGAGTACAGCAAAGAGCTTTTGTGATGAATCATTGTTTTTTTTTTACATGAAAGTGTCACAAGGCCAGCGCCATGACAGTTTGTCTTGCATGTTTGTCTGTTTTGTTTTGTCTCCCTACCTGTTTGTATGTCTGTCTGCTTCCCCCTCCCCCTTGCACTCTGTCACCTCTCCTGGGCCTGCCTGCCTCCCACTCCACACCTGCCCTGCTGCTGCAATCAGGCCACCTGGTTCCCATCAGCTCGTCACCCAGTCTGCACTTCAGTCCTGTTCAACCGTCAGTCTCTGCCGGATCGCCACTCTGTCCACACGGTTTGTCGTGGTCACGTTCAAGCAAAGCCAAGCCTCTGAATTTCTGCTAGGAAGTTTTGGCGCTATATCTAACTGCTGCCTTTTCCTGCCGCAGTTCTTGCCCTGCCTGCCTGCCTGCCAGCCTGCCTGCCCAACCAGCACCTCACAACTTCCAATAAAACTTCTTAATTCTGCCAGTTGGTGTCTGAATCATTGGTTCCTAGCAAAGTCGTGACAGTACAGTAAAGAGCTAATGGAAGGCCTCCGAGGGCTCAACACCAGTGTGATGGAGATTCGAGACCACATGAATCAGCCCACAACCTCTGAGGTTCAGCCACCAGCCCCAACGCCAGCGGGCCCAGTTCTGTACCTGTTAAGGAGCCATGGGTTCCTCCCCCTGACCGGTATGAAGGACACTTTGGTCAATGTCGTTCCTTTTTACTGCAATGTAATCTTATGTTCAGCCAGCAGCCCCAGTCATACTTTACAGAGCAGTCTAAGGTTGCCTACGTGATGGGGCTCCTTCGTGGAAGTGCCTTGGCCTGGGCTGCGGCCCTGTGGGAGAAGGAGTCTCCCGTCACTTCTTCCTACGCTGCCTTCACCTCTGAGATGAGGAGGGTTTTCGACCACCCCATCCGTGGCCAGGATGCCTCGAAAAGGTTACTCACCTTACGCCAAGGTATGCGTAGTGTTGCTGAATTTTCTGTTGAGTTTCGTACTCTGTCCCTGGAGAGTGGCTGGAATAATGAGTCCCTTCAAGCTGTTTTTTGTCAAGGATTAAATGATGCAATTAAGGATGAACTTGTTTCTTACCCGGAACCCTCTGATTTTGAGGGTCTAGTCTCCTTAGCTATTCGTATAGACAACCGGGTGCGGGAGCGGCGAAGAGAGGCAGCGGCGGCCACCCACTGCTTCCCCAGGGCACCCTCCATCAGCCTCAGGCTCCCGAGTTCACCCAAGTGGTGGAGCTACACCTCCATTCCCCTCTCCCCTCAACCCCGAGCACGGGTGCAAGCAACATTGTCATGGAAAGGTCAGTCCATTGATGTTTTTGCCCTTTTAGATTCAGGTGCAGATGCCAGTTTTCTCGATGTCAATGTGGCCAAGCAGTTAGACCTTCCGTCTGTCTGTCTTGATAAGCCACTAGAAGCTAGTGCATTAGATGGTAGACTGTTAACCAACATAACTCGAAGGACTGTGCCCCTACATTTGCTTGTGTCTGGTAATCATAAGGAGGAGCTCAGCTTTCACATAATTAACTCACCTTCAGTTCCTGTAGTTCTCGGTCTTCCCTGGCTAGCACGACACAATCCTCAGATTGATTGGAGGACAGGGAGGATCATCAGCTGGAGCCTTCCTTGCCATGCTAATTGTTTACAATCAGCCCCACCTTATTCTGTGCCCAGGCCTGAACACCTGCCGGAGGCCCCTGATCTGTCCTCCATTCCGTCAGAATACCATGACCTCCAAACTGCATTCTGTAAGGCCCGTGCTCTGTCTCTGCCCCCTCACCGTCCCTATGACTGTGGGATAGATCTCCTTCCTGGTTCTCCCCTTCCCAGCAGCCGCCTTTGCAGCCTCTCCAAACCGGAACAGGAGGCCATGGAGAGGTATATTAAAGACTCCCTGGCCGCTGGCCTCATTCGTCCCTCTTCATCGCCCCTCGGGCAGGGTTTTTCTTTGTTGGCAAGAAGGATGGGTCCCTCCGCCCGTGTATTGATTTTCGTTTATTAAACAATATCACCATCAAGAACAAGTACCCTTTGCCTTTGATGAATTCTGCCTTTGATTCGCTCCAGGGGGCCACAGTGTTCACTAAACTAGACCTTCGGAATGCATACCACCTGGTGAGGATACGGGAAGGAGATGAGTGGAAGACGACCTTTAACCATTTTGAGTATTTAGTGATGCCGTTTGGTCTCTCCAACGCCCCAGCCGTCTTCCAGGCCCTGGTAAATGACGTCCTCAGGGACATGTTACACCGTTTTGTATTTGTTTACCTGGACGATATTCTTATCTTCTCCAGGAACATGTCTGACCATGTACAGCACGTTCGCCAGGTTCTGCAAAGACTCTTGGAGAATCGCCTCTATGTGAAAGGGGAGAAATGTGAGTCCCATGCCACGTCAACCTCCTTCCTGGGTCTCATCATTGAGGAAGGGCAGATGAAGATGGACCCAGCCAAGGTAAAGGCAGTCCTGGATTGGCCCAGCCCCAGCAACCGTAAGGAGTTGGAGAGGTTCCTTGGATTTGCTAATTTCTATAGGAGATTCATCCAGAATTATAGTCGTGTGGCTGCCCCTCTAACTGCACTAACCTCCACCATTAAGCCTTTCCAGTGGACATCCACCGCTGAAGGTGCGTTCATCAAGCTCAAGGGGTATTTTTCTTCTGCCCCTGTGCTCGTCCAGCCTGACCGGGAGAGGCAGTTTATAGTGGAAGTGGATGCGTCAGACATTGGAGTGGGGGCAGTCCTCTCTCAGCGCTCCATCAAGGATGGTAAGCTTCACCCCTGTGCCTATTTTTCTCACTGTTTGTCTCCTTCAGAGAGAAACTATGATGTGGGCAACCGTGAGCTATTGGCAGTGAAGCTGGCTCTTGAGGAATGGCGGCACTGGCTGGAGGGATCTCAGCAGCCTTTTGTGGTATGGACAGACCACAAGAACCTGGCCTACATCCAGTCTGCTAAGCGGCTCAACGCTCGTCAAGCCAGATGGGCTCTCTTTTTTGGTCTCTTCAATTTCACTCTGACCTACAGGCCCGGTTCTAAGAACACCAAACCTGACGCTCTGTCCCGTATGTATGGGAAGGAAGATGGCACCACCACGTCCCTGGAACCCATCGTCCCGGAGCCCTGTATTATTGCGGCAGTTTCCCTCAGGATTGAAGAGGAAGTAAGAGGAGCCCAACAAACGCAACCTGACCCAGGTAATGGCCCTCCAGGTCGCCTGTATGTTCCAGACGCTGTTAAATCCTCAGTACTGCAATGGGCCCATTCCTCTAAACTAACCTGCCACCCAGGAGTAAATCTAACACTTGCCTTCCTTAGACTACGTTTTTGGTGGCCATCTATGGATGTCGATGTTAAGTCTTTTGTGTCTGCTTGCCCTAGTTGTGCTCAAAACAAGTCTTCGAATTAGTCCAGTGCTGGATTGTTGCGCCCCCTGCTGGTGCCCCGTCGCCCCTGGTCACATCTAGCCCTGGATTTTGTGACTGGTCTGCCCGCTTCAGCTGGAAACACAGTAATTCTCACTGTTGTTGACCGCTTCAGTAAATTTGCATGCTTTTTGCCACTGCCCAAACTGCCCTCAGCCAGGGAGACAGCTGATCTGTTGGTCAGAGAGGTGTTCTGTGCGTATGGTCTCCCTTCTGATATTGTTTCAGATCGTAGGCCTCAATTCACCTCTGCTGTCTGGAAGGCCTTCTGTTCCTCAGTTGGAGCCACTGTCAGTCTGAGTTGAGGATACCAACCCCAGTCGAATGGTCAAGCTGAAAGGGCAAACCAGGATCTGGAGACCCCTCTCCGCTGCATGGTGTCCTCCAACCCATCCACTTGGTCCACCCTTACGCCCTGGGTGGAGTATGCCCATAACACTCTACCTTCGTCTGCCACAAGGATGTCACCATTTCAATGTGTTTTTGGGTATCAGCCTCCACTATTCCCCTCACAGGAAAAGGAGCTTTCAGTGCCCTCAGGCCAGGCCCATGTCCGCCGGTGCCACAAGACCTGGCACCGTGCACGCTCAACCTTACTCCGTGCATCGGGCCGATACAAGCATCAGGCCAACCGTCATCGGACTCCTGCACCTCAATATTAGGGTTGGGCATCGAGATCCGGTTCCAAATAGGAACCGGTTCCTAACCTCCGGTTCCGGAACCGTAAAGAAGCTGTTGGAATTGCGATCCTTTTTTTCCGGTTTTTAAACGTCCGCACTAGTTTGTTTGTTTTACTCCGCTCACACTAGTTTGTTTGTATTACACTGCCCGGCGTGCGGAGACTCCGCGCCGGTTTGTGTGTTACTCCGCTCGTTCTACTTTGTTTGTATTACTCCGCCCGGCGTGCGGAGACTCCGCGATAGAACGAAGATTCATTCATTTTAATTTGAACAAAGATGGATTAGCACAGTGCAACATGTGTGGAAAACTATGCGCTACTTAGTAACACATTACTGTAGTTGGACTACTTTTTTCAGTAATGAGTAGTCTAACGCACTACTATTGCCAAACCAGTAGTCAGCTTAAAGTTACTTATCCAAATACACGGCGCGTTACACATTAAACGAGCAGGTCCCGCCCGGTGACGGGGAAAAGGCGCAGCGTGTGAATAAACAAGACGAGTTCTCGATTTCACGGAGCTCCTGCTAACTCAGTCTGTGCTGAAATGCGAGCGGAGTCTCTCTTGAGAGTGGCATCCACTACCTGAGGCCTGTACTACGAAGCGGGATTTGGGCTTAGCGAGGTAAGTTGAGCGTTAACCCTGGGTTTTCCGTCCTACAACGCTGGTTCACTTCTTACCGGGGTAAATCGCCATGGTTACTTACGCTGTGGAGCTAACCTGCTCCGGAGCAGGTTATGTTCCTGATAAGAGATCAACGTGCAGAAACACACCGTCGACTGACCAATCAGCTGTCTTGGTGCGCCGACATAAAAAAAAGAAGCTCGGTGGATCATGAGAGGGTCTGGTAGGAGAACTATAGAGTGTACAGAGACTGGCAAAACCCTTTTTCTGTCCCTGACGATGTTTTATATGAGAGATGCAGATTATCATCGGAGGGAAAGACTTTTCTTTGTCAGCGTACAGCCTACTTACCAATTTGAATTATGTTTTTATATTTATTTGATTTGCTCCCAAGTCCGTTTTACACCGCCGGGATTGCAGCTGAAAGAATGAGGCTGATATTGTCATAAACCACGTTATAAGAATACATCCAAGCAACAAATTCATTATTTTAAAGTTATATGTTTGGCCTTTTAATGCTGAAGGACATCGTAAGAGTTAAAGGGACTAAAGAAAGAGTGACGACATGATATAAAAGACGGCCGCAGGGCGGATTCGAACCGGGGTCGCTGTAAGGAGCCTCGCAACACGGGTCAGTAACTCTACCACTGAACTATCAGCGAAAATACCGTTGAAGTCAAATCAGTCTGATCTACTAGTGCCCTTATGATGGGGCAGTCATATTATAGTACTACTAATACTATTAATACGACTTCCACATCCACACAGTCGGCAATTTTTTGCCAGCTGTCCTTCCTGCATTTGGCAGATGACACTGTTGCCTTTTGCCTGTATTATGTTTAACTTTTTCGTATTTCTGTAAGATTATGGTTCGCTCCTCGTACGTGAAATACGCCGCTCCGCTGCCGTAGACTGATCCATGTTTGTGATTGGGCAAATGCTGCAAACGCCGCCTCTTTCATGTGCACGCACTGATAGCTTGATTGGAAAACCCTGGGTTGAGTTAACGAGTTGATAACCAGCTTCGTGTGACCGCTTATCTCCGATCTCCTTTGTTAGGGTAACTCAAGCTGGATCTCTGAAAGAAACCCTGGGTATGTTGAACTTGCTTCGTAGTACGGGCCCCTGGTCGACTGGGAGGGCTATGGGCCTGAAGAGCAGTGCTGGGTGTCCCGCCGCCTCATCCTGGACCAAACTCTTGTTCGGGACTTCCACCGGGCTCATCCGGGGAAGCCCAGGCCTGGTGGGCCACCTGGGGGTGTCCGTCGGGGGGGGGGGGGGGGGGGGGGGGGGTACTGTCACAAGGCCAGCGCCATGACAGTTTGTCTTGCATGTTTGTCTGTTTTGTATGTCTGTCTCCTTCCCCCTCCCCCTTGCACTCTGTCACCTCTCCTGGGCCTGTCGATCACAGGATAGCCCTGCCCCCAAAAACATCCCCTCCTTTATGGTCTATTTGACTCTTAATGGATCATGATTTAATAAATGAGCATCATGCTGTATTGAGGAGCATTCTCTCATAGACCTCTATACAGCAGGACTTGTTTTTGCGACCAGAGGAGTCACCCCCTGGTGGCCAGGAGAGAGAATGCAAGTTTAAGGCACTTCAGCTTGGCTTCACTTTTCAGAACTATAAGTTTGGGGTTGAAATCTTTGGACGGATGGTGAATGGACCTATTCTTCTTCGTTCACTGAACTCAGGGCATCCTGGATTCACTATCGCCTCTTGAGGATGACGTGGGAATACAAGAAAAGGCCAGACCGTGCAAGTTGGCAGTAGATATTTGGATTAATGTCAGAATGATTACAGGTTAAAGAGAGCTACCATTGTGACATTGAAGTTAGGCTGTGGTAAAAGAGATCAGAAAAAGAGAGGTAAAAGAGAGACCTCCAGGAAGGACTGAGCTGTGACACGTTTTTATGTGCACTGCAGTTTTAGGCTCAGTTTTCTTTCATCTGATCAGTCACTGAGAAATGCTACAGGGCAGCTGTGGTGTCAGCCATGGGGACCATACAACAGAGAAACCGTCACCATTTGGCTATTCGTAAGACAGATTCCACTTTTTTGTATTGACATGAAGTGTCTAAAGTAGGGCCGGGACTCGATTAAAAAAAATTAATCTAATTAATTAGAGGCTTAATTAATTGCATATAAATATTTGACCTGAGAACCGTGAGAAGTAATTTTTTGGTATACCATTGAATAATGACTGAATACATAAGCTTAAGCAACAAAATATTGTTTATTTGTGTTCAACAGACCAGTGCATTTTTGCCATTAAGTGTAGCCAGTGGCGGTCCTAGGTTTCATGACGCCCTGGGCGAACCTCACCTCCAGCGCAAGAAGTGTGTACACTTCTTTTATTTATCCGTTCAGAGAGAGAGAGAGAGAGAGAGAGAGAGAGAGACACACACACACACACACACACACACACACACACACAGAGTGTGTATGGTAGTAGACAGTAGTAGTGCAGATATACCGTTGAAATACACATATTTGTTTATCTACACTTCACATTTATTAAATATATTTTCTCTTCCTGTTTCCCAGTGCGAGTTTAGATACACAAATATTGCATTTGTCAAATTATTTTATTTTGAAAACTGCTTTTATTTTGAAAATTGACCGGATTGTCTCGTGTTTCTTTGTGTGATCTCCTACCAGAATTGACGCGATCGCTCGCGGCATGCGCAAAAAATAGAGCAGACGCCGAAACGATCGCTTCACGGCGCGGCACTATTCGTGGCGCTCCGAGTGTATGAACTACACTATCGCTTAACAAGGGTGCTGAAAGTAAGCGGGCGCCGAAAGGAAGCGGGCGCCGAAAGGAAGCGGGCTCCGCTACGCGCATACTCGCTGCGCTTCAGCGGCCGGTGTGAACCAGGCTTAATCGGTACGCCTGAAACTCATCCAGTGAGAAACGTTCCGCGGTGCAAAAATAAGTGCGATTAAAATGCGTACATTTTTTTAACGCGTTAATGTTTGTGTAATTAATTAATCTTAATTAACGTGTTAAATTCCCGGCCCTGGTCTCAAGACTTCTTCTCAAAAGAAATCAAAATAATTTAAAACAGAAAACAATTTATGCTCTTTTCAGTTTGCTAAATGGAATGAGCTCTGTTTTCTCTTCTCTCTATAATGTCTTTTCTCTTGACCTCAACTTTCCCTGCAGCAGGTCAGTCAGTTCTACGGTGTGGTGCATAAACATCCTTGCAGTTTTCAGTTGACGTTCTTTGTAAAATAATGACATGTTGTATGTTATGTCTCGTGTGTCTGATAGCTGGTCAGGTCAGATTGGTCGGGTCTACTCGTTGCTCTGGAAGAGTTGAAATCTATTACAACAGCACCTGGGGAAGCGTCTGCGATGACGACTGGGACTTAAAGGATGCTGAGGTAGTGTGCAGACAGCTGGACTGTGGTTCTGCACTGAGTGCCCCAGGGTCAGCCAGATTTGGACCGGCAACTGACAACATTTGGCTTGATAATGTGCTCTGTAAAGGAAATGAACGTTCTCTAACTGAGTGTCCACACAACGGATTTGGGACCCACAATTGTGGACATGGCGAGGATGCTGGTGTCGAATGTTCAGGTTAGAAAACATTTCTATCAAGTGTTATAAATAAATGTATATTTTCTGTCAATTTAAGTCTTTTTGATGAGCTGTTCAGATGCAGTGTTGGGGAGTGTTGGTACCCTACAGCAGGGGTTCCCAAATGTTTCAGCCCGCGACCCCCAAAATAACAGTACCAGAGACTGGAGACCCCCAATATCCCTGGAGGAGACTGAAACACGCCACTAATAGGTGTATCCAAACACGGGCATAACAACAATACAAAAGAACAGAACCTTGACAACCATGATATGATTTTACATAAACTCCTAAAAGAATTTAGGAGTGAACATTGTTGCTGTCATGTGCAAACTTCATTTTGACACAATACTTTAATTTCCATGTTAGCAGCAGAACATCTCAGTCAAAGTCATGAAAATCATTTCGCGACCCCCCAGCGGCATCTCGCAACCCCCACTTTGGGAACCCTTGCCCTACAGCATGCTTTCAGTATTAAAGAGTTGTAACAAGTGTGAAATGTTGCTTAAAATACTGTCATTTATACTGTAATGTAAGTGAAGAATGTTATCAAGTTGAAGTGAAAAGCATCATCTTCCCCCGTTATGGTTTGTTTCTGTGCTCTGTGCCTAGGCGTGCCGATCCGACTGTCTGGGTCTACATTGTGCTCTGGAAGAGTTGAAATCTATTATAACAATGTTTGGGGGACAGTCTGTGATGATCGTTGGGACCTAAAAGATGCTCAGGTGGTTTGCAGGGAGTTGGGCTGTGGCACGGCGACAGCGGTGGCCTCCTTTGGTGAAGGAACAGGACAAATCTGGCTTGATGAGGTGGGCTGCTCAGGAAGCGAAATGTCGGTGACTAAGTGTCAGCATGCAGAATTTGGGCAACACGACTGTGGACACAGTGAGGATGCAGGTGTGGTCTGTTCAGGTGAGAAAAAAACATTTGTGATCGATGATAAACTGCTGTGAGGCAGTGATGCCAACCACAGTGATGCCGACCACATTACATAACATGATTAGAAAAGTGTTACTTTTTGTTTCCAGTTCTCTATCTCTCAATATGCCAGTTCCCCTTTTTTTCTCTCTCACGTTTTCACGTTTATTTCCCAGAATTGAAGGTGATGTCTGGTGACCAAAGGCAGACAGTGTTTGACAAATGTTTTAGGGTTTGGTCAGAACACTTTTCATTCCCAGCTGGATGAACATTCATGTTACAATATTCTGAGCGGTGGCAAACGAACAGTTATGGTCTCAGCTATAAATGTTTCAATTTACACAAATGTTTTATCAAATTAGGTGATGAGTGATAAAAGTCATTTTGCATTTGTGTCAACCGCTTGTTACGGTAGAATGCTATGATTACAAAAAATTAAGCAACTAATAAATATTTTGAGCATTTAATAAAATATCCTTCTTTTGGAACGACATTTTTTAAAGCCATTTGTGTTTAAGTTAATTAACAAGAATACTATTTTATTACTCATTAAAAATATTTTTAAAAATACCCCTTGTATTGTGAAAAAAAAAAGTATTTGAGGAAAAATATTTATATAGGGTTGTCCATAAAGAAAAACGTGCAAATGTCTTTTATAGCGCCAAATAAATGTTATGCATGAATACATTTTACCTAAGTAATTGTGACACATAATGTACATTGTCCCTGTAATGTGTCCAAGTTACATGCCACCGAAGCGTAGCTCCGTCACCACTGTGCCACTGTTTGCGCTGGTCGCACTGTTAGCTGCAAGTCGCTGGCTCAGCCAACGCCATGTTGAGAGTGGTGGGAAGGCCACAGCAACACTTCCTTCCTCCCAACTCGTTAAATACCAAATACATAGGAAATTGCGAGAAGAGTCCCATGTCGCATTATACCGCCTCACCACTTTGTGCTTGTAAAAAAAAAGACAGAGAAACAAGATGATCATAGACACACTACTTGTAACATAATATTGTTTTGCTATCTTTCAGTAATCCTTCCAAAGCCCAGCATCTCCATGAATCCCGCTGCTGGGGTTATCTGGGGTCAGAATGTCCACATCACTTGCTCTCTCTCGACTTGGACTCGACAACTTTTAGGTGGAACGTTCATTTTGACAAAGACTTCAGCTGCATTCAGAAAGACCGAAGAGTCAGGAACCAACTCTGCCATCTTCAGTATGCCTACAGTCAACTTCGCCAACGAAGGATCGTACCAGTGTCAGTATCAGACAACGGTTTCAAGTAGAAAAATCTGCTCCCCGTTGAGTGAAGCTGTCAGACTCTCTGTTACTGGTAAGGTTTCATTCATTGTGACTCAGGGCTAGATAGGGGGCGCTAAATTGCTTGCGCGTGCTAACAGATTGCCCGCACTGTTGGCTTGCGTGTTGTGAGTGATCAACTAAGATTGCTCGCACAATGAATAATAGGCGCAAATGTGTTGGAAACCGCCCTATTTAGATGAGGTTTTTGCGTGTGTTACTAGTTTTCACCATGAAGAACGTGGGAGAGAGTAGGCGCAAACGAAAGATGAAATCTGAAGCCAGTGAATTGGAGGTGTTAGTGGAGGAGGCAAACAAACATATTCACAAGTTCAAACAAAGAAACATTAATATATCGAGAGAAACGCGAAATGGGAGGATATCTGAAAACAAGAAGAACGGCCGATGAAATTAAGGAGATGGCAAAATATAAGAAGAAGAGCAAAGGGTGCTGCTGACTTTCTCCAATGAACAGATTGTAGGAATTTTGACACCCTTGAGCCAGAAACTGTAGAGCAAGGTATGCCCATAATAGCACAAACAGGCATTTCTTTTATTGGATACATTTAAATTATTTATTTTTACGCATGCTCAGGCGGGACACTCGTGCCATCGTTACACACACCAGGCAGCTGGTCAGTGCTGTATCTGGGCTGACGATGGCCATCAATGCCCTGGCAAAAGGGATCGAGGATGGCGTACAGAGAGTCGGGAGGTCATTTGAGCAGGGAGGGGAGATCGCAGGAGGAGATTGACGTGCATTACGCACTTGTGGACACCAGTGCAACCAACGAAAACGGAAAGAAAATAGATAATGGCAATTTCAACATTAATTTTGTTTACATTTAGGCTGGGTTTTCGTTTTTTGGTGGCTGTTATTTTGTTTGGTTAGAGATAGTTAGGCTATACTGTCTATGGGCCATAATATATTCTATGTTATGTTTGAGGAATGTGTTTTTCTCCTTGTTTTATTGTGTGAAAAATAAAACAAATGCACATCCCTCAAATGGTTTATGAAAAATGGCTTTGAATCAGATTGGCCCGTGTCTGCAATCCCTCAACATTGCGTTGTCCTACATGTGGCTGGTGTGGATTCTCCTCCACGTCCAAGGCATCATGCTCGATATGTCTCTATTATTTTTTCTTCAGTAATTCCAGAAATGTTGAGTGAGCAGAAAAGACTTGTTCTCTCGCGGTTTCGTTGTGCCTATGCCTCCTCCTTGCTACAACAACCACAGCCATGTGTGCATAAAGCTGTGCAAGTTAATACATGACTTTCAATTCGCAACTACGCAATTCGTTCCAGGTTTGGTAGATCACATTGCGTGCGCTAAATTAATGTATTAATTAATGCATCTACTCCTCCCAATATTTTGCGTGTTCTGGCAGACACGCCCATATTTACATATTCATTAAGGCAAACAAGCTAAATGGATTGCGCGTGCTATTTCGCCCGTTTCATGGACGCAATCCTCGTTGCATCCGGTTAGTAGATCAGCTTCAACATGTGTTTGCGCGCGCAATCAAGTTTGTACACATTTTTACACACGCAAACCTTTAGTAAATCAGGCCCTGAATGTGATGTTTCTTTTAATGCATTCACTTTGAGAGTTAGATGAGAAGGTTGATCTACGTTTGTCAAGAAACAAAAATAAATGTAATTTCCCAAAATGGAGAATTATTCCTTTGACATAAAAGAAATCCAGCAAATACAAAAACTGGGAATACTTCATCTCATAGTCCATTTAACGCTCTATCATTGTCACATTTTTGTCAGTGAGCCTCGCAAAACCCAGGATCTCCATGCGTCCTGCCAAGGAGGTGACCTGGGGTCAGAAGGCTAGCATCACCTGTTCGATCTCAACTCAGCATCTAAATGGAACATTCATCCTGCAGAAGACCTCAGGCTCGTTCAGAAAGACCCAAACAACAAGTAACAACATTGCTACCGTCAACATCTTGCAAGTGATCTCTTGCTCTCTCTCGACTTGGACTCAACAGCTTTTAGGCGCAACGTGCATTTTGACAAACACTTCAGCTGCATTCAGAAAGACAAGAGAGTCAGGAACCAACTCTACCATCTTCAGTGTGCCTACAGTCAACTTCGCCAACGAAGGATCGTACCAGTGTCAGTATCAGACAATGGTTTCAAGCAGAAAAATCATCTCTCCGTTGAGTGACCCTGTCAGACTCTCTGTTACTGGTAAGGTTTCATTCATTGTGACTGAATGTGATGTTTCTTTAAATGCATTCACTTTGAGAGTTAGATGAGAAGGTTGATCTACATTTGGCAAGAAACAAAAATGAATGTAATTTCCCAAAATGGAGAATTATTCCTTTGACATAAAAGAAATTTAGCAAATACAAAAACTATGAATACTTCATCTCATAGTCCATTTAACGCTCTATCATTGTCACATTTTTGTCAGTGAGCCTCGCAAAACCCAGCATCTCCATGCATCCTGCCAACGAGGTGACCTGGGGTCAGAACGCTAGCATCACCTGTTCGATCTCAACTCAGCATCTAAATGGAACATTCATCCTGCAGACGACCTCAGGCTCATTCAGAAAGACCCAAACAACAAGTAACAACTTTGCTACCTTCAACATCTTGCAAGTGGATTTCGCCAACGAAGGATCGTACCAGTGTCAGTATCAGACAAGGGTTTCAGGTCGAGGCTTCAGCTCCCCTATAAGTGATTCTGTCAGACTCTCAGTTACTGGTAAGGACATTCATTCATTCCCTGAATTTGATGTTAGCTAAAATGCATTCACGTTATTGTTGAGCGTTAGATGAGAAGGTTGATCTACGTTTGGTAAGAAACAAAATAAATGTAATTTCCCAAAATGGAGAATTATTCCTTTGACAGAAAATAATTCTAGCAAATACAAAAACTAGGTATACTTCAGCTCACAATCCATTCATCGCTCTATCATTGTCACATTTTTGTCAGTGAACATCCCAAAAGCCAGCATCTCCATGCATCCTGCCAACGAGGTGACCTGGGGTCAGAACGCTAGCATCACCTGTTCAATCTCAACTCAGCATCTAAATGGAACATTCATCCTGCAGACGACCTCAGGCTCATTCAGAAATACACAAACAACAAGTAACAACTTTGCTACCTTCAACATCTTGCAAGTGGACTTCGCCAACGAAAGATCGTACCAGTGTCAGTATCAGACAAAGGTTTCAGATCGAGGTTTCATCTCTCCTATAAGTGATTCTGTCAGACTTTTTGTTACTGGTAAGGACATTCATTCATTCCTTGAATTTGATGTTTTCTTAATTGCATTCACGTTATTGTTCATAGTTAGATGAGAAGGTTGATCTACGTTTGCGAGAAACAAAATTAAATGTAATTTCCCAAAATGGAGAATTATTCCTTTGACATAGAAGAAATCCAGCAAATACAAAAACTAGGAATACTTCATCTCATAGTCCATTTAACGCTCTATCATTGTCACATTTTGGTCAGTGAGCCTCCCAAAACCCAGCATCTCCATGCGTCCTGCCAAGGAGGTGACCTGGGGTCAGAACGCTAGCATCACCTGTTCGATCTCAACTCAGCATCTAAATGGAACATTCATTCTGCAGAAGACCTCAGGCTCGTTCAGAAAGACCCAAACAACAAGTAACAACATTACTACTGTCAACATCTTGCAAGTGATGTCTTGCTCTCTCTTGACTTGGACTCAACAGCTTTTGGGCGCAACGTGCATTTTGACAAACACTTCAGCTGCATTCAGAAAGACCACAGAGTCAGGAACCAACTCTACCATCTTCAGTGTGCCTACAGTCATCTTCGCCAACGAAGGATCATACCAGTGTGAGTATCAGACAACGGTTTCAAGCAGAAAAATCAGCTCCCCGTTGAGTGACCCTGTCAGACTCTCTGTTAATGGTATGGTTTCATTCATTGTGACTGAATGTGATATTTCTTTAAATGCATTCACTTTGAGAGTTAGATGAGAAGGTTGATCTACATTTGGCAAGAAACAAAAATGAATGTAATTTCCCAAAATGGAGAATTATTCCTTTGACATAAAAGAAATCTAGCAAATACAAAAACTACGAATACTTCATCTCATAGTCCATTTAACACTCTATCATTGTCACATTTTTGTCAGTGAGCCTCCCAAAACCCAGCATCTCCATGCATCCTGCCAACGAGGTGACCTGGGGTCAGAACGCTAGCATCACCTGTTCAATCTCAACTCAGCATCTAAATGGAACATTCATCCTGCAGAAGACCTCAGGCTCGTTCAGAAAGACCCAAACAACAAGTAACAACTTTGCTACCTTCAACATCTTGCAAGTGGATTTCGCCAACGAAGGATCGTACCAGTGTCAGTATCAGACAAGGGTTTCAGGTCGAGGCTTCAGCTCCCCTAGAAGTGATTCTGTCAGACTCTCCGTTACTGGTAAGGACATTCATTCATTCCCTGAATTTGATGTAATCTAAAATGCATTCACGTTATTGTTGAGCGTTAGATGAGAAGGTTGATCTACGTTTTGTAAGAAACAAAATAAATGTAATTTCCCAAAATGGAGAATTATTCCTTTGACAGAAAATAATTCTAGCAACTACAAAAACTAGGTATACTTCAGCTCACAATCCATTCATCGCTCTATCATTGTCACATTTTTGTCAGTGAGCCTCCCAAAACCCAGCATCTCCATGCATCCTGCCAACGAGGTGACCTGGGGTCAGAACGCTAGCATCACCTGTTCAATCTCAACTCAGCATCTAAATGGAACATTCATCCTGCAGAAGACCTCAGGCTCGTTCAGAAAGACCCAAACAACAAGTAACAACTTTGCTACCTTCAACATCTTGCAAGTGGATTTCGCCAACGAAGGATCGTACCAGTGTCAGTATCAGACAAGGGTTTCAGGTCGAGGCTTCAGCTCCCCTAGAAGTGATTCTGTCAGACTCTCCGTTACTGGTAAGGACATTCATTCATTCCCTGAATTTGATGTAATCTAAAATGCATTCACGTTATTGTTGAGCGTTAGATGAGAAGGTTGATCTACGTTTTGTAAGAAACAAAATAAATGTAATTTCCCAAAATGGAGAATTATTCCTTTGACAGAAAATAATTCTAGCAACTACAAAAACTAGGTATACTTCAGCTCACAATCCATTCATCGCTCTATCATTGTCACATTTTTGTCAGTGAGCCTCCCAAAACCCAGCATCTCCATGCATCCTGCCAACGAGGTGACCTGGGGTCAGAACGCTAGCATCACCTGTTCAATCTCAACTCAGCATCTAAATGGAACATTCATCCTGCAGACGACCTCAGGCTCATTCAGAAAGACCCAAACAACAAGTAACAACTTTGCTACCTTCAACATCTTGCAAGTGGATTTCGCCAACGAAGGATCGTACCAGTGTCAGTATCAGACAAGGGTTTCAGGTCGAGGCTTCAGCTCCCCTAGAAGTGATTCTGTCAGACTCTCCGTTACTGGTAAGGACATTCATTCATTCCCTGAATTTGATGTAATCTAAAATGCATTCGCGTTATTGTTGAGCGTTAGATGAGAAGGTTGATCTACGTTTGGTAAGAAACAAAATAAATGTAATTTCCCAAAATGGAGAATTATTCCTTTGACAGAAAATAATTCTAGCAAATACAAAAACTAGGTATACCTCAGCTCACAATCCATTCATCGCTATATCATTGTCACATTTTTGTCAGTGAACATCCCAAAACCCAGCATTTCCATGCATCCTGCCAACGAGGTGACCTGGGGTCAGAACGCTAGCATCACCTGTTCAATCTCAACTCAGCATCTAAATGGAACATTCATCCTGCAGACGACCTCAGGCTCATTCAGAAAGACCCAAACAACAAGTAACAACTTTGCTACCTTCAACATCTTGCAAGTGGATTTCGCCAACGAAGGATCGTACCAGTGTCAGGATCAGACAAGGGTTTCAGGTCGAGGCTTCAGCTCCCCTATAAGTGATTCTGTCAGACTCTCCGTTACTGGTAAGGGCATTCATTCATTCCCTGAATTTGATGTTATCTAAAATGCATTCACGTTATTGTTGAGAGTTTGATGAGAAGGTTGATCAACTCTTTGCAAGAGTTCTATACACATAGTTACATACAGTTTTTACATATTGAAGTGACCATGGATGGATGGGCATATTCCCAGGCCCCCTCCAAGATCCTCGCAAGAGTAAAAAGCTGGTCGGTTGTTCCAAAGCCAGGACAGAACCCGCATGGTTCCTCTTGAATCAGGAGGTTTGACTATCGGCTGAACCCTCCTTTCCAGCACATTGGAGTTTACCAAGGAAGCTTAGTAGTGTGATACCCCTGTAGTTGATACACACTCTCTGGTCCCCCTTTTCGAACCACACCTGTCTGCCACTCCTTAGGCACTGTCCCTGACTTCTACGCAATGTTGAAGAGACGTATCATCCAAGACAGCCCCTCCACCACCAAAGCCTTCAGCATTTCTGGATGAATCTCCTCAATCCCCAGGGTTTTGCCACTGAGGAGTTGTTTGACTACCTCAGTGACTTACACCAGAGAAATTGACGATGATCCTCCATCAGCTTCCAACTCTGCCACTACAATAGAGTACGTATCAATCGGATTCAGGAGTTCCTCAAAGTGCTCCTTCCACGGCCCAATTATCTCCTCAGTGGAGGTCAACAGTGTCCCATCCTTACTGTATACAGCTTGGAAGGTTCCCTGTTTGCCCTTTCTGATGTGCTGGACAGATTTCCCAGAAGCACCTTGGTGATGACTGAAAGTCCTTCTCCATGGCTACTCCGAACTCCTCCCACATCCCCTGCTTTGCCTCCCTCATAGCAGAGGCTGCAGCCCTTTGGGCATGTCGTTTTCTTGCAACAGCCTCTGGAGTCTTCCGAGATAACATATCCCGGAATAACTCCTTCAGTCGGAGCACCACAGTCCACCACAGTGTTCGAGGGTTACCGCGCCTTGAGGCACCCAAGACCTTACGACCACAGTTCACCACCGCAGCTTCAGCAATGGAAGCTTGGAACATCACCCACTCAGAGTTAATGCCCCAACCTCCACAGGGGTGCCATAAAAGCTCCACCGAGCTGGTGAGTTTAAGATCTCTCGGACAGAGGGTTCCTCCATCCATTCCTAGTTCACCTGCACTGCTAATTTGGGCTCACCAGGTCTGTCCAAAGGGTTCCCCAACCCTCTCACCCAACTCACCACTAGATGGTGATCAATTGACAGCCCCGCCCCTCTCTTCACCCGAGTGTCCAAAACATGCGGCCTCAGATCAGGCAAAACAATCACAAAATCGGTTCTCTGGTACCATGTACACATATGAGTATCCTTATGTTTGAATATGGTGTTGATTATGGACAGTCCATGACTAGCACAAAAGTCCAATAAAAAACGACCACTCAGATTTAAATCAGGGAGGCCATTCCTCCCAACCACGCTGCTCCAGGTATCTCCATCGTTGCCCACTTGCACATTGAAATCTCCAAGAAGAACTATGGAGTCCTCTACTGGAGCCCCATGCAGGACTCCATTCAGGGTCTACAACATGGCATTGGTGCATATGCACAAACAACAGTCCGAGTTTCGCCCCAGATAACCCAAAGGCGTAGGGAGGCGACCCTCTTGTCCACCGGGGTAAACTCCAACACAGAGCAGCATTCTGCCGGGGATTTGTGAGTATCCCCACACCCGCCTGGCGCCTCAAACCTTAGTCAACTCCGGAGACAGTGTTGAGCAAGTTACTTCAAAAGCGTAATGCATTATTTATTACTTGTTACTGTCATTTCAAAGTATTTAGTTACATTACAATATTACTGTCATTACAAGGCATGACACTACTTTAACATTACTTTTGCATTACTTTTCGCCAAAATAGAAGGAAATATGGATTCTGTGTTCTCAATAGATCTTCTTGTGTTCAATGCAGCTCATTACACAGCAGGAGGTGATTTTGTATGGCACAATGAGGGGGTTTAGCTCAGGAGGTAGAACGTTTGGCCGGCAACCACGAGATTGCCGGTTTGATCCCCGGCTCCTCTGAGCCGAGTGCCTGGTGTCCCTGAGCATGACACCTCACCTCAATTGCTCGAGCTGGCTGTCGCCCTGCGTGGTTGACTCCGCCGTCGGTGTGTGAATGTGTGAGTGAATGGGTGAATGACAGTCATTAATGTAAAGCGCTTTGGGGACAAGTGCTATATTAATGAGGCCATTTATAATGACTGAGCTAGGCTTAAGGCTGACAAAAGTACAATATAATATAAGACAGTTTATGACAGAAATACTGTAACTTTAGGTATTCATATTGAAATCAATAGAGCTAGAGCCTACTACTGTAGATTGTAAAAAAAAAAAGTCCTGACAAGATACACAACCCTTTTTACATTTCTATCCATGGACATCGGAACTATTTTCTGAGAGGGGGGCGGGGTTTTTGTTGGGAGGGTCGGGGGAGAGACCACAACGATTAACGAACTAGACTGGATAAACTGTCCATGTACTTTGCGGCCATCCGACTTTCATTTTGAAGTCGACAATCAGAAAACAGACAACGAGTCGTTTATCGTTTTTCGCTTCAAAATAAAATAACTAAAAACGGAAAATGACTCGTTTCCCGTTATTCGTTTTAAAAACGGAAAAAGAGAAACAGGAAACGACACGTTAACTGATATTAGCTATTGTGTTTATGCATGGGATTGGGGATGAAATAACAGTGCCATTTTTCATTCCAGATTTGCCGTAGGCCTACGTCTTTTTTAATGACCCGGAAGGCGCTGTGATATGCTGCGAAATTACCTGAAAGCCTTCCTGAGACATTTGTTTTAAACACGCACCAAGACGAAGGCATAAAAGTGGTAAAAAACTGACGGGGAGAATCGGAAGCTCCGCCTCTTCGCCCCCGCCACTCAACTGTTGATCCTCGGTGTGACCGGCTTTCACACTTTTCCAAAAGTGGAGTTTATGGCCGTCTCGCGATCGCGAATGTAGAGTCCGACTCTGCTGTTGCCGTCATCTTCACCTCAATCGCTAGCAGTTTTTTTTGTCCTCTGTGGATCTGGCGAGTGATGGTGAATTTGTATAAAAACCATCCATCCATCCATTTTCTACCGCTTATCCTGTATTCAGGGTCACGGGGGGCTGGAGCCGATCCCAGCTGTCATTGGGCGAAGGCAGGGTACACCCTGGACAGGACGCCAGTCTATCACAGGGCCGACATGTAGAGACAGACAACCATTCATTCTCACATTCACACCTACGGGCAATTTAGAGTCATCAATTAACCTATCCCCATCCTGCATGGACTGTGGGATGAAGCCGGAGAACCCGGAGAGAACCCACGCTTACACGGGGAGAACATGCGAACTCCACACAGAAGAAACCCGGCCCGACCCGGGGATCAAACCCGGGACCCTCTTGCTGTGAGGCGAGAGTGCTAACCACTACACCACCGTGCAGCCCTTGTATAAAAACAACACACCAATTGATTTCGGTTTTAAAATGCATTGTAACGCGCGTTAATGAAATTTGTACCGAGTAAAATATTACTTTTTTTTTAATGCCTTACATTACAGCGTTACAGCAAAACGTAATGCATTACAGTAATGCATTACTTTTGTAATGCGATACTTCCAACATTGTCCGGAGAAGAATAAAGTCCAACCCCTATTCAGGAGTATGGTTCATGAACCGAGCGTAGGGGAATGCCCCACCAGATCTAACTGGTAGCTGGTAACAGAGAACCAGAGCCAGCATCTGATGCAGGGTCTGGTCCGTCGAGGTCCCTGGCCTTCACCTGGGTCTGCCACCTGTATGACAGCGCACCCGAACCCAGCGGCTCCTCCCACCCATCTAGTGGCAGTAGCTACAATTAACACTGTATTGTTTCTTAGAATTACAAGCAGAGACATTAGTTTCTTCTTCAATTAAACATAGTGTATGAAAAAAAAACAATTAAATTGTTTTTTAGATGAGCAATGTTTTTTGAGGGCTGCACGGTGGTGTAGTGGGTAGCACTCTCGCCTCACAGCAAGAGGGTCCTGGGTTCGATTCCCAGGTTGGCCCGGGTTCCTTCTGTGTGGAGTTTGCATGTTCTCCCCGTGTAAGTGTGGGTTCTCTCCGGGTTCTCCGGCTTCCTCCCACAGTCCAAAGACATGCAGGATGGGGATAGGTTAATTGATGACTCTAAATTGCCCGTAGGTGTGAATGTGAGCGTGAATGGTTGTTTGTCTCTACATGTTGGCCCTGTGATGGACTGGCGTCTTGTCCAGGGTGTACCCTGCCTTCGCCCAATGACAGCTGGGATCGGCTCCAGCCCCCCCGCGACCCTGAATACAGGATAAGCGGTAGACGGTGGATGGATGGATGGATGTTTTTTGATTTTTAGATATAGTTAAATAGGTGCACAATATGACCAGGGATGTGAAAGGGTGACTAACTAATTAGTGAGAGGAACAAACAGGTTATTTTTATCTGGATAGAAATTTTTGTCGTTTTGTCTGTCCGTGGATTGGTATGTCCTATTTGTGGAAGCCATCGTGAACTGATCTTCATTAACAAATCTAGGAATTTCATATTGTCTTCACACTGTTATCCCATTTCTACTTAGTGCTGCTGCAGCAGCCCAGCATCTCCCTGGTGTCCCCTAACGGAGGGCTGGTCTGGGGCCCTAAGGGTGCAGAGGTCACTCGGGGTTACAGCTTTGTCTTCACCTGCTCCATTTCCCCCCAATATCCTGGAGGCGTTTTCTCCCTCATCTTCTCTGGTATCAGCGATCCCATCATCGAGCCAGTGGTCAATCGCTCTGCCTCCTTTCACTTCCTGGCTGAGTACGAACACGAGGGGAACTACAGCTGTGTGTATGAGGTCCAACTGTCCAAGCAGAGCTTCACTTCTAACGAGACAGCAACGGTGCACGTCCTCATTAAAAGTAAGTAGAAGATGTTTTGGTCGAATGGATAGTGAGAATTGTTCTACCCTATATAGTGGACTCGATGTTTCCCAGAATTCATGTTGAAATAGCTTACAACCGCTGGTCACTGACCAAGTTTTGGTATGAAAATGTAAATTGTATTTATTTATTAATTTGGGAAAATACTCTTATTGTCCCCAACATCGAAAATGGCAGCTGAAGAAGGCCTGGCTTGAGAAATGCACTTGTACTATGAATTAGACCACCAATGACAGAGTGGTACTGTAACAGAAAAGGTTTTAATGATAAGATAGGGGGAACTGAAAGCTTGGGTTTAATCAAACATAAATTCTAAAGGGGTAATCAACTTCATTTGGGGGACGGGGCTTCCACCTGGAGAGAACAGAGGATGGGTGATCGATAATAAATCCAGAAGTTAATTTAGTCTTCTGGTCCCTGTCCCCCCAATCTCCTCACCATAGTCCTCTGCTACGTCTTCCTCACTTTCAGGTGAGTCTCTCTCTTCTTCATGCTTCTTTAAACCACAATGTCGTTCAGGTGCTGGGCCACTGGCCCCTTACCGCACTGGTTGACCTTCTCGTGGAGATCCCTCACTTCTGGCTGGAGAGCTGCCTTTAGAGAGGCCCCTGGGTCGGTAGGGGTCACTGTTAGCAGCTTTAGCAGTTCTAGCCATGTGCTCAGTACCTGCCGGGGGAGGTACTGCCCTTCAATCACTTCCCCCAACCTGAATCTCTCTGGGCCCTGCCACGCCCCTTGCTGCGCTCCCACACCACTAGTGGAGGGCCGGCCTTGAGACGGGACACCACACAGTATATACGGCTCCTTCCTTTCTTACCTTTCACAATAAAAGCCCTAGATATACAGTATACCCAGAATGTCTGCTTACCAGGCGAATTTGAATTCACTCCCCAAATTGAATTATGAGGCTACTCAACTGATTAGCAGTCAATATGTTTTTATTACTTAACATTATTTTGTTATGTATTATGGATTGACCACCAGCTGACCCTAATGGTCTTTTCTTAATTGGGTACCTCCCCTCTGAACAACACACACAGGAAGAAACGTGTCTTCTCTGACAGCGGCTAGCATGTAGAAAGGGCAGATTATTGATGCCATTGGGAAAACATGTTCAACATGTTCAACATTTTCAGGACTAACCATGTTCAATCTTTTTCTCTCCGAGAACCGTTGTTGCCGTTGGTCTCCTCGGTAGCCAGGGGTCTGCTGCTGCTCCTGCTGGTCTTAGTGGGGATCTGCCTGGTCTGCAAGAGAAGAAGAGGAGCCGCCCAGCCTGAAGCCCTCGTCCAAATAAAAAGTCTGTATTATACTCACATTTACTGACAACATTCCCCGGATATGATGTCACACTTTTATCTAAAAAATATGATACTATATATTTATTTTAATATTCTACATATTATGTTCCTCTGTGTGGCCAAATTCGGTAGGTACTAAAATGTTCATGTGTACTGAGGAGGAGTAGTACAGAGGGATCGCTAGTAAAAATTGGAGCGGTCTTCTATGCAAATCTGCCATATCCATATGGTTTTCCATAAGTAAAAATTCACCACAAATGACCTACCATTTTATGTTGAACATAGAAAATAAGTATAAGTCCAGTGCGATTCGCCATCGCAGTGATTTGGGGCTTTGCACTTACCTGCAACGTCTGTTTTATTTTCTCTGCGCCTTTTTTTGGAGAGCCATGACATCATTAGGGGATAATATCAGTTAAATTGAGTAAAATAAAGTCTTTGCATTAGTACGTGAAAATGCAAACCATGTAAATCACTCGAGGTCCTGTGCAAATGGAGCTAAAGTGCTGCTGGTCATATTGTTTCACTTTACATTCTCAGCCCATATTTGTGTTTGAATGCTTGTAAAGAATTAATTCGGATACATTTAGGCTGCGTTTACACTAGGGATGCAGTGGCCCAAACCAGTTTTGCTTTGCTAATATGCTTTGCTAATAGTGTGAACAGCAAAAATCACATGGAAATCGACGGTTTTAAAATCAGATTTGCGTCACTTTCATATGTGGTCCTAAATCGGACACAGGTTGGATGTTTTACAATGCGACCCGAGTCTGAACTGTCATATTGGAATTAATGTGACTTTTCCTGTCACTCCAGATTCCATACAAACATGGAAGACAGGAGTGACGGAGCCGATATGGATTGTTCAGGGCCGATACCGATTATTAATAACCAAGCGAAACCGATAGCCGATATGTATAACCGATATTTATTTGCAGTAAAAATGAACATTTTGGTGTCAAAATGTAGAGAAACACACCTGGGATTAGAATGAATACAGTATACTGTTTGTTTGCACTGAAAAAATGGCCTTAACTTTTTGTAAAATAACGTGAAGACATAATTAACATAATAACATGAGGTATTGCACTGCCTTTCCTGGGGTTGGCTGTGTGAGATACTGCCATACTGTACTTTTTACCCGCTTCTTTGATCCATCCATCTGTAATGAGGATTTAGAGAAAGAGAGACAAAAAGAGAGTGAGAATTAAAAAAGAGAAAATATATATTAATTTATTAGAGCAAAACTGTCTGTTAAACTTCCACTCCACTACATAATATTCTTATGATAGCCTACATGAATAACATTTAATTAATGGTCTTATGTTCTCTCCCTCCCAGGTAGGCTACATCTGATCCAGCCTGATTAAGAGCAAACCAATAAAGGGGGTGGCTGGAACCTTGGCTCACTACATTCATTTTATAGATTTAATAGTTACTTTTCAGATTCAAATTTAACATAAAACAGCATATTGAGTAAATAAAGACACAACTTTCAGTGCCTACCAGCAGTGGTGTGCACAGGTAGACACTAGGTGGTGCTAAAGCACCTGCCCTTGCCCTCTGGACCAAGCAAGTGCCCTTTTGAAAGTTCGTTTTTTTCACACAAAGAAACACGAGACAATCCGGTCAATTTTCGAAATAAAAGCAGTGTGAACGCGCCTTAGTTGCCAACCTGCAACTTGAATTTATTTGTCTCTGTTGTGAAGTAGCCGGTCTCAACGCCACACAGCTGGGCATAAATTATCGGCTGCTCACCTGCTTAACAAGCTAGACGCTACCCAAAATCAGTAATAGATATGACGTGATGATGACCACTGGTAGAGTTTGTCATTGGTATCCTACAGCATGTGAATCTATCTGTATATTTACTTAAGATTAATATTTAGTAGGCTATTGTGTAGGTTTACATTAGGCTAGGCCTACGTAATTAACACTTGCAGTAATGACAAACAGGCAATTCCCAATTGCCTGCAGAAAAAGTAGCCCTGTGCCTTGTTGAAATATAACCAAACAGTCTTATTCATATTGTTGGTCTCTTTTTATTGACCAATTGCAGCATAATGCCTAGAAAGGAGAGGATAAGAAGGGAAAAAGAAAGGGAGCTGCAGCAGGCAGCCCAGGGGAGCAGCTCTGTGGGAAATAAAACAATAGCATATAACATTCAACATGTGCCTGTAATGTTTATTTATTTTTTAAATCTCACACTGCTGTAATAAGGCAGCCGTCAGTTCTACATGCCGCAAAAAGTGCCCTTATTTTTCCACTGAGCACCTGCCCCCCAAAATGTCTGTGTACGCCACTGCCTACCAGAGTTTTTCACTTATAGTTCCTTATTTATTATTATATTTATTTATATATTTAGAGAAATGAAGTCATATTCGGAAACTCAGAACATTAAATGTACACTCTTGTGCTTAGAACTGAATATCATATTACATAAATAAGAATAAGGCACTTGGCAATTGTAAATGCAATACAATAAAGGCTACTTTACACACGTGAGTTGTAGGCGCGACGGTAAATTTGACGCGACATGTGCTCTCTGCCCGACTCATTGAAATGGCCCATCATTTCCCTGGACTTTACGAGGGACCGGCAAAAAGACGAATATTTAACATTGGGAGAGGCGATTGAAAACGAACAAGGACACGTTAGCGTGTGGTGTTAAACTTAGAGGCTATAATCACCTCGGGTGTTGTTTATTGATAAACCGGGAGCCGCCCCACGGGGCTCACCCCACGTTAGGAGATTAATTATTCCCACAAAGTAATGATAACCGTAAGGGTCTCCTATTATTATTGTGCGTCTGGGCCCAGCTCAAAAGCGGTCGGTTATCGGTTATAATGTAGCGGTGGGCCATCATTAAAGCCTACCCTGTCTTGAAGTTGTGAACAGTTTAATTGTTGTGGTATTTTATAAAACTTCATCCTAGAGGGCTTTGAAACTTCGATTGTCACTGCCTTACGTTTTCTGCTGGCTCACCGGAGCAGTCCTCTCCTCCGTGTCTGTGGTACTGCATGTAGAGGCTTCAGTGTTGATTGATTGGCTGTCACTGACTCACTTCCCTACTGGCCATTTTTGGTTCCCAGAACGTTCTAGTTACGTTCCAGTTATGTGCCAAGTAACCAATCAATGAGAGATGTGGACGGGACATTGTTACACAACCAAGAGAGTGGTGACTTCAGGCAGAGACCGCTGCATCAGAGCCAAAAGAGTGCGTTTTAAAATACATGAATTAATTATATCGGTTATCGGTGAAAAAACGGCCGATGCTGATGATCGCAGAAATGCTGAATATCGGCCGATATTATCGGCCAGGCCGATAATTGGTCGATCCCTACCTACAGGTACCTTCTGAGGTACCTCAGAAACACTTCAGTACAAGCAAAACTTGAGGGGTCTTATTGTAACAGGTGTTCAAAAGCGTTTGGAAAGAGCAATTCTCCTCCATGTCCTCATTAGCATCTACTCATGAATTCGGTGGCCGCCACAGAACATTAACTCATCCATGAAACCGTAAATGTTAACATCATATAGGCCTTTTGTTATTATTATATGCATGTGAGGGTCAGTTCAGGACCCTGACCAGTTCACACTGGGATCTGATATTGGCCACGCATTTGCTAAATAGCTTGAACAACCAAACCAAAAGAAAATCATATCCGAACGGTAAATTGTAATTCAGCATGAAGGCTCGTAGTGTGATCATAGCTTGCGTGTTTGTGCTTGTGTTGCAGTGACGGTCAAAGCCAACAACGTGAACAAGAAACTCAAAGGAGAAGAAGAGCAGAGCAACGATTATGAGGACCAAGAGGGTGTTGAAGGTGGTGATGGAGACGTCTATGCAAAAGTAATCGAGAAGTTTGATGACGTGGACATTTATGGAGATGAAGATATTTACCAAAATGTTTGAGGCGTGCGGTGGTTCACTCTGCGTGCCTCAGGAGAATCTAGAGAGAGAGTCTAGTCGTTCAATTCTCATTATTTGGAATTGTGTTGAGTTTTTGAACTTGAGGCCCACTTCTTATTGGTAAAACATTTCCGAGGCAAGGACCACCTTCCCAAATAAACGGAGAAGAAAAGCACATCTACAACATCACCATTTTGTTTAAAAAAACATTTGGCGTCCCCTTACCGAGCAACGTTATAGCTAACACGCTCTCCCTGATGATGTTGTGATTGACGTAGCGATATTCAAACATAACTGCTCATTATAATGCTGTGTTTGCTTTACTTTTTTGTAATTTCTTTTTTAATTCTTTTAACAAATACAAATAAATAGCTAAAATTAATTCAGGCCATCCGATGCTGCCCGGCCCAAATTTGTGTTTATTCGCGTCTTTGCATTAACTTTGTATGTAATAGCTCCATGCGGGAAAATCACTTTGCAACTTTAGAGATCAAACAAACTACATTTACGAAGTATTTGCATCTCTACAGCCATTCTGCGACCACTCTCAATTCTGAGAGCTAGCTGTGTTTCCCCTGAGCTTAGCTAAGCTAAACTAAGATAAGCTAAGCTAAATTTAGATAAGCTAAGCTGAACTGAGATAAGGTAAACTAAGCTAAGCTAACGTGCTGCTGTCTCCAGGTACATATAATCTGTGAAGACGTGTTGGTAACAAGTCATACATGTATTTCCATTAATGTTGAATTCCTCCTCTCAGTGTTATTGATGAATACCTTGTTCATAAATGCTTTTAAGGTAAATATGCTAACTTTAAATTGAATTTTGAAATCATTTATCTTGAAAATACCTGTATGTTCTTATATATTTTATTCAAATACATTTTTTCATGACTGTTGTAGTCTTGTCTATCTTTTTGCACATGCACACATAACCCAATTATAACTACGGGAGTCTTCTGCTGGATGATCTCATAAATAATGAGCAGACCAGGCTCGGTGGTGTAATAATCAGCCAGTCATTTCAAACTCGGGGGCCGGCAGCCATCTTGAATCTCCTTTTCTATTTCTGTCCCTGGCATCCCCCGCGTCATTGACACACTTGTTTGTTTTCGCAGAGGTCCTTCTGAGAATTTACAATCTTCCTTTTTCAGTCTGATGAAGTCTTAATCCATCCAACTTCAGAACACCAGAAACACATAAAGTAACCCACAATAAAAACACAAACGTTAACAATGACACCTTTGACAACAGTATTAAAGGAGTTGAATTGCATAAACACCAAAATTAATGAAAAGCAGAAGTGGTGAAGCCGTTTTAAGCCAATTGACCTGAGCAACGTCACTGCTTGAGCCAATGACTTTGCAGCACGATGCCCCGCCAGATGTAAATAGACCTGACCCAGGTTCCCTTTACCGTCAGCGCGCTGGCTTCACACACGGCCGTGCAGACGGGTACCCTGGGAAATGTCAGCGCTCTGAGGTCATCCGTCAAAGAAGCGGCGATGAAGCCCCGTAACTTGAGACAAGACGGTGCTTCACTCACATTGCTGGTCGGCGCGCTCAGTTCTGAACAGCTGCTGGAGTCCCATTCTTGGTCGTCATTTTAACTGTTTAAGGAGAAAGGGGGAAACACTGGCATATAGACAATTAAAACATCACGTCAGGGAGCCTCAATGATAACAAAATATGACTCATCTGTTCTTGACTGATGTGCCACCATTTGATATTGGGATGCCCCGATACCACATTTTTCAAGTACATACATTTTGTACCGATATGAGTACTTAATTAAACAGTTCTCATAATTACTTAGAGAGGGGAGAGAGAGAGAGAGAGAGAGAGAGAAGAGAGAGAGAGAGAGAGAGTGAGATCATGACGATGAGTATAAAGTCAGCTGCTCCAGTGCAATTAAGGAAAGAGTAGGCCTTTTTCTGCCGCAATAGCACCTTTTTCTTTGGATCAACATTCTGAGCTTCTTAAATTTACATCTTCAAAACGTCAACGACTTTTCCGTGTTCCATTTTTGTGCTACAGCTGTGAATTACGTAACAGCGGACATTGCTCCTACTCCACAGAAACCAAGATATTCTCATACAGCTAGAGAAAAAAATAATAATAATGAGCTGATGTATTTTCCTTTTAAAAACACTTTTGAAGTCCGTTTCTGCATCTCATGTAAGGCCACGGTGGGAACACAGCCACATGCACACAAACAGGATGTGAGCGTGAGCCGTCTTTAGTCTTTTGATGAGTCGCCGGGCATTCCTGACCTCGCTGGCACACGCTTCCTAACAGCAGTGAGCTCATCAGGGTGTAAATAGCAGAGTGGGAGGGACGAAGCGGGACAGCTGGGATATAAAAAGGAGAGAAGTCCTGTGCAAAACCCCAAACTGCCTGATAAAGGACTAAGAAGGAACTCTGAGAGATCCTGCTAATCACTTCACCGGAGACTTGAGAAGTCAAGAAAACCTCAAAGAAAGGAAACAAAGATAATTAACGCTTCACAGGTTGCTTCTGTCAACAACTGTCCTCCGACGCTGACATGATGTCCCAGCATGCAGCCTTGAACAGCCTGTTTGGCGACGACCCGTTCTTCAGCCAGGAGCGGCTGCTGTGGCCCCAGCATCACAAGGCCCTCTCGTCCCTGCAGCAAGACTTCTTCAACCAGAGGACCAAACTGGCCGACGGTCTTCTGAGGGAGCTCCACGATGGGCCCCACCTGCTTAAACTTGGCCAGCTGCCCCTCATTTCCTCCACGTTGGCGAGGTACCGAGTGCACATCCGTAGTGATGGGCTTGGTGGCGCCTGTAGTTGGTTTGCTGTGGTCAGAATCAGTGGACGGGTTAGTGCAGGTGATGGTTTTCTGATCTAGATCGTGATTCTCTTTCAGGCGTAGCGATGGTGAAGAGCAGCAGAGAGAGACTCCCGGCACAGAGCTGCACAAGGAGGCTCATCAGACCAAAGAGAACAACGGTGACCTCCTGGTGACCTTAGATGCTCGTGGTTACGCCCCCAATGACATCACTGTCAAACTGCAGGGGCGTAGCCTGGCAGTGGTGGCCATGAAGCAGGCCGGAGCAGAAGAGAGTCAGTCCTGCTCCTCGTCCTCCTCCTGTGCCTCCCTCTGCTCCTCGGCCTCGTCTCAGATGGGATTTGTCCAGAAGATCGACGTTCCCGCTCACCTGGACCTGTCCGGCCTCTCCTGTTCGCTGATGGATGATGGACAGCTGCGTATCCACGCCCCCGTGGCCAAGCAGCCAATCAGTGAGGAGCAGGAGGTGCCCATTCGGTTCAGGACATCGATGGAATTTCCCCTTACGAAGACAGAGGAGGGACACACAGACTGATGCACACATGACACACACTTAATCCTTTTTTCAAATAATTAATGTATGTTTTTATGCCCACACACACACACACTTCCACTTAAATACTGTCTATAATGAGTAAAGTTTACCATTAAAAATGAAAATGTTTTTGAATTGTTTGCAGTTTGTATGAACTGTTCAAATCAAATAAAGTGTCTGATTTTCAAATAAAGGTACAGTGATGTCTGCATGCTGCAGAGGTTTAATAAATAAATAGATTTAGGGTTAGGGTTAGGGTTAAGAGCGATGGGTGGATCTGTCGAACACAAGCTGCAGAGCAGGAACCTTCCTTGATCTGGATCCATCTGGATTCTGTTGGGAAGCTGCTCACAATGTCAGCTTCATAATTCAAGATCAACTTTACAGTTACATGTATTAGTATCTTAGTAGCTAACTGCATTAGTAAAGAGGGTACCCCTCAGTCAGTCTGTTGGACTGTAAATGGACCACAATGTACTAAATGAACATCATGCTGGATTGAAGAAGACTTGAAACTAGAGATTGAGACCATAAACTCATGTTTACAATGTTGACAATGACGACGCTGAAGTTGGCTTCCGATTCGGCACTTAAGTGGAAAGTTAAGGGCAAATTAACCCATTGTGCAGTGCGACTGTTTGTCCACTGATTGACTGTTTTTTGTGACACTTCTTGGTGTGAAAACTTTTTAGACATTTTAGGAAAGACCTAGACTGTACCTAGACTTCTCAAATCTGGACTGGATTAATGTAGAGACCTTTAAGATTCATAAAAACACAGTTTCTGATTTGTGAAACCTTTATTCTATTTGTGAAAATGCAATAAAGGCACATTATGCTGACATCTCACTGTGTTCATTTGAGATTTATCACAACCCCGTTCTGAGACTGTGGCAAAGATGGGAAACCAGACTGTACAGTGAAATTATTCTAAGCATTTATTCACAATCCAGGAGTGTTAACAGAGGAACATATATATAAAAGTCCGTTATCAGTGATGTAAGCATGCGCTGTGTGTGTCAAACAAAAAAATCAAACAGAACAAAAGCAGTGGATACAGTGGCAGGAGCAAGAGAGAGACCTGCAGTATGGAAACAAAGAGGCACCTAGACACAACCTTACAAAAACAGAGATGAGACCATAAAAACTTGCTGACTTTTTGACAGCCTTTTCAAAAACTTCTCCATGTAAAAAGATTTGAGAAGTCAAGGTACAGTGGTTTTGGATCTGGACCTGGTCTAATGTGGTTGTAGGAACTGTAGGGTGATGGGGTTCGGGAGCGAGAGTGTGTGGTGAGCAAGCAGAGTCTCGGTCAGAAGACGTCAATAGTAAGGAGTGGGTTTTAGAAGTAGGCAAGGAGAAGGCAAGGTTTGATGCAACACCAGCAGCTTTATTTGTCTTTGCTTTTCCTTTGAGGTCTTTGTCTGTGGTTCTTTATTTCCACTATTCATTTGCATTTATGTATGTGCTGCATCAAAAGGAGATAAAAAGAACAACAATACAATTACAATTCAACGGAGTGGCCAATCAAATAATGCACAACAAACAAGTATGACTATACAACCATGTGTGGGAACAAAGGAATTAGGGCAGCGGAGCACATGTCAGCAAAGCTGCCACAAAAGGCATACAAATTAAACAATAGAAATTAAATGAATTTGTAAAGTGTTCTTTGTTCGACCAACCAGTGAAAGTGGACAAGGCAACACGAGACAAAAGGTACGGTTTAGAGGAGTCCTTTTTATTTATAGAAATATATAAAAAAACTAATCAAGTCTATGGGGGAAGTAATTAAAAGAGTCTGGAGGAGGTGGCTGAGAGTGTGGCTACGTGTGGCCTGGTGAGTGGCTGGGCTTCACTCACACAGGCTGGCAGGCTGGTTGGATCTGCTGGTCAGTTGGTGTACTGGTTCGGTGTCAAGGCTGCATCACCATTGCTGGCGCTGTGTGCTGTGCTGCTTACGACTGCTGCAGGCTGCTGCACTCCACTTCGTGGCTGTAAAGCGCTTCTGTTCAGCCCTTGAGGTTCCAACCTGACCCAGCGTCCAAAGTGACTCCAGCCTACGCCACACGCCACCTGTCACAGAGAAGATCAGAGGGAGACTCAACACTAGATAGATTCAACTTACAATTTCTTAAGACCTCAGACCACATCCACACAGGTACCTGTCACAGAGAAGATCAGAGGGAGACTGAAGGAGAGAGTGTGTGTGGGTAATTAAGCTGGTTGCCGACCTGTCCAGCACACCTGTTTCCAGTTAGCCCGTCACCATGCAATCACTGCAGACACACTCAAGGCTGGATTATGCTTCCGCGTCGACACAACGCAAGGGAGCTTGCGGACCCCTTACGTCCTTGCGGACCCCCCTTGCGTCAACGCAAGGGCCTGACGTGTGCCTCCCCAAAATCCTCGACGCTCGTCGAGGCGACGCAACGCCAACGCAACACCAACGCAGCGGCATCGGCTGTGATTGGTCCGCTAACTACATCCGCTGGAGACCGCTATCCGGTTTCCATTCATAAACACCACCATTTAAACTTTTAAAAGGCGACTTTTATTGTTTTCACCTCGTTTTATTGTTTGCACCTTGTCGCTTTTGCACAAAGAAATAAAACACCAAGTTCTGAAAAATTGTGGATGTTTAAACAAATACGCTATAACGAGGCTAACGACGATATACGTCAAGAGTCTCGGTCGGTCGGTCAGTCTTTACAAAAAACATAGCGCCCTTTACACGTGAGTGGTTACAAATTGACCAGTCACGTTAACGTGAAGACGCACACACGTGGATGCACAGGAGTGTTGGCACAGAGTGCAAAAAAGGGCAAACTGAGGGGTGAACAAACAATTTATAGCCTCCGCCCCCTAACCCAGCAGGTAAGTTAGGCATGGTAAGGTGGCAGGTATACTTTGGGTTCACTTTAGCAGATTCACCTTATTTAGTGGGAAAGAGAATTAACTGAGAATGAGACTGATGATCCAGGGAGTCTTTTCAGTGGTATACATGCTGGAAAAACAGCATAATGTGCCTTTATTGCATTTTCACAAATAGAATAAAGGTTTCACAAATCAGAAACGGTGTTTTTATGAATCTTCAAGGTCTCTACATTAATCCAGTCCAGATTTGAGAAGTCTAGGTACAGTGGTTTTTGATCTGGACCTGGTCTAATGTGGTCTACATGCTGGAAAAACAGCATAATGTGCCTTTATTGCATTTTCACAAATAGAATAAAGGTTTCACAAATCAGAAACGGTGTTTTTATGAATCTTCAAGGTCTCTACATTAATCCAGTCCAGATTTGAGAAGTCTAGGTACAGTGGTTTTTGATCTGGACCTGGTCTAATGTGGTCTACATGCTGGAAAAACTGCATAATGTGCCTTTATTGCATTTTCACAAATAGAATAAAGGTTTCACAAATCAGAAACGGTGTTTTTATGAATCTCCAAGGTCTCTACATTAATCCAGTCCAGATTTGAGAAGTCTAGGTACAGTAGTTTTTGATCTGGACCTGGTCTAATGTGGTCTACATGCTGGAAAAACTGCATAATGTGCCTTTATTGCATTTTCACAAATAGAATAAAGGTTTCACAAATCAGAAACGGTGTTTTTATGAATCTTCAAGGTCTCTACATTTATCCAGTCCAGATTTGAGAAGTCTAGGTACAGTGGTTTTTGATCTGGACCTGGTCTAATGTGGTCTACATGCTGGAAAAACAGCATAATGTGCCTTTATTGCATTTTCACAAATAGAATAAAGGTTTCACAAATCAGAAACGGTATTTTTATGAATCTTCAAGGTCTCTACATTAATCCAGTCCAGATTTGAGAAGTCTAGGTACAGTGGTTTTTGATCTGGACCTGGTCTAATGTGGTCTACATGCTGGAAAAACTGCATAATGTGCCTTTATTGCATTTTCACAAATAGAATAAAGGTTTCACAAATCAGAAACGGTGTTTTTATGAATCTTCAAGGTCTCTACATTTATCCAGTCCAGATTTGAGAAGTCTAGGTACAGTGGTTTTTGATCTGGACCTGGTCTAATGTGGTCTACATGCTGGAAAAACAGCATAATGTGCCTTTATTGCATTTTCACAAATAGAATAAAGGTTTCACAAATCAGAAACGGTATTTTTATGAATCTTCAAGGTCTCTACATTAATCCAGTCCAGATTTGAGAAGTCTAGGTACAGTGGTTTTTGATCTGGACCTGGTCTAATGTGGTATACATGCTGGAAAAACAGTATAATGTGCCTTTATTGCATTTTCACAAATAGAATAAAGGTTTCACAAATCAGAAACGGTGTTTTTATGAATCTTCAAGGTCTGTAGATTAATCCAGTCCAGATTTGAGAAGTCTAGGTACAGTGGTTTTTGAACTGGACCTGGTCTAATGTGGTATAATCTTGGTATAAAACAAAAACGGCAAAATCTCCCCTTTAGCATTTTCACAAATAAAATAAAAGTTTCACAGATACAACAGTAGGTGTCAGGCAAAGCTGATGTCTTTCCTAAAATGTCTAAAAAGTTTTCACACCAAGAAGTGTCACAAAAAACAGTCAATCAGTGGACAAACGTCGCACTGCACAATGGGTTAATTTGCCCTTAACTTTCCCCTTAAGTGCCGAATCGGAAGCTGGCGAATCGGAAGCCAACTTCAGCGTCGTCTGACACGGTAAACAGACTGGTCTGTCTCTGTAGCGGGCTGAATGTAAAGGAGGACTAAGCTTGTTCTATGGAGTAAAACGGATTTATCATTCTGACTTCACAACAGAATATTTCCTTGTACTTTTTTCCATATTTGCATGTTCTACTGTGGACCTTTTTGAAATGTTCTGTTAGTGCATATAAGAAATATGCCTTTTTCAAGCTGACAGTTAATTTTGATGGCCTTGATGGTTTCTTTGGAAATCTGTAGTTCACATGAGAGAATCTGTGCTTAAAGTTAAAAGAAAGCTGCTATTTAATAATAGTACTTAAATTTACATACTTCCTTTGTGTTGATACTGCATAAATTCCATTATTTTACATTTAAATACCCATTAAAATTGTGTAGTTTAACATGCCGCAAACCCTGAAAGATCGAAACATATAAAGAAAACTCTTTTGTACCAAAAAAAAAAAAAACAGGTACTTTATTGATTAGGATCAAGACAAAGAAAAAAAAACTCAATGTACAAATGAGGGAAACAAAAAGGGGGTTGGAGATCCCCAAAAGGGGTGCAATAACGCCCCCTGCAGGGCTTCAATGAGTCATATGTGACGGCCACACCCTAAGATGGTGAATAGCGGAGGTGAAACACAGGTAAGTGGCACAAAACTACAACTAGCAACACGACAGCGTGTCGGCTGGGACATTTTCTTCCCCCTAAGTCATGTAGGCAACAATCTCTCTTTCCCCAGGAGTAAGCTGCAGCAAAAACACATGAGGGTGGGGCCAAGTACAACTGAACAAAGCATCTGTAGATCACAAAAACATTACTATAGAGTGGCGAAGTCCCGCCCCTTACACTTGACTCCCATGGGACCTCTGAGATTGTAAAAAATGGATGGGTGTCATTGCAGATAATATAATTATTTGCTCGTCCCGGTCGCTATATGCCCTGAATTAGAAATATGTTGTTTGTGGATTTAAATTATAATTTTTCACTTCAAGTCTTAAGACTTAATAATAAACTAACCGTTTTGTAGGCCAGGCAATCTAGCCCAAAAAGACAAAACATTAGCAACAGAAACGGTTCATAGTTTTTATTGGTCCTAACACCCCCCTGAATCATATACTAAAAGTCTTAAACCATAGATGGAGTGGAACATGTTGATATTTTCTAGGTTAAAGGGCAAATTTGTGCCCAACACTCTAAGTCAATTGAGTAGAATAGGGGAACATTTTAAATGAACAGCTTTCACGATGAAACTTCTCCAGTTGATTAGTGACATCATACCAAAGAAAAAATGTATTACAAGATTTTATGTTTATATATGCAAATTAGGAATTTATTCATAAAATATAATCTGTAAACACAATCTGAAAATTGGATGAAGCCAGATTAAAAATGTATTGTTTCATTCTGGACATGAGACAACATTAGAGAAGGGACTGTGGCTATGTATAAGTGGATATTTCACCTCCACAGTGTACAGAAACCTAATTTTGACAAACACCCTTTAAAGACTGTAGTGAAAAAGAATACATTTTTCTGCGGAAACCAATATTAACAGACAAGTCATTGATATTGAAATCTGGTCATTAGTGATAAGAATGAGGCAGGAGTCTTGTATCCTCCAGCCCCTATCCTGTGGTGACAGCAGGTTTCCCATCCATTCCTGAACTTGATAGCCTCTAAACGCTGGGCTATATCTTTAAGTTGACTAGCATTTGTTCTTGTTGTGGTGCCAGCCACAATACTGTCATACAGATCTGTGGCTCTTGTAAGTGTATCTGGTAAGTCTGTGCCATGGTAAGTGGCTTGACGTATCTCTGCATCTGGTTCAAGAAAGTGACAAATTCGAAGTACAGGCCGGCATTTTTTCTGACAAAATCTGCTTCAAAAGAGGAAATTGCCACTGCAGGGGAAATGGCAATGACACAGATCTACAAAGGCAAAGAAGCCACCTCTCTCAATGAGCTCAGAGTGACACGCTTTTATAGTAAGGTGACAGACAGTAAAATGACCAACCACCCTCGCAACTTGCCAACAACATCTGCATCTGCTAGGTTGCATTGCTTCAGGGTGTACTATCAAATGGATGGGAAACCTGCTGTCACCAGAGGATTGGGGCTGGAGGATACAAGACTCCTGCCTCATTCCTATCACTAATGCCCAGGACCCTGCTCCTCAATCTCACTATAGTCTTTAAAGGGTGTTTTCTCAAAATTAGGTTTCTGTACACTGTGAAGGTGAAATATCCATTTATACATAGCCACAGTCCCTTCTCTAATGTTGTCTTATGTGTCCAGAATGAAACAATACATTTTTAATCTGGCTTCATCCAATTTCCAGATTGTGTTTTGTTATATTATGGTATATTTTATGAATAAATTCCTAATTTGCATATATAAACATAAAATCTCAAAATCTTTTAATACATTTTTTTTTTTTTTTGGTATGATGTCACTAATCAACTGGAGAAGTTTCATCGTGATAGCTGTTAAAATGTCCCCCTATTCTACTCAATTGACTTGGAGTGTTGGGCACAACTTTGCCCTTTGAACCAGAAAATATATATGTTCCACCCTATCTATGGCTTAAAAGGGCCATCTTATGAAAAACAGGTTTTCTCTGGTCTCAATTCCTGCATGGTCTCTGCAGCCCACCCTCTGGTAAAACGGTGCTCCTAGAGGCTGTTCAGATTCAGCTCCTTTTGTTACATAATTCAAGGAGTCATTTGCATAAGCCCAAACTCCTCTGCACAATGATAGGAGATCCGAAAGGGGGGCGTTTCGCAACACAGCTCTGAGAGCCAACAGCGCAGACGGAGAAAGCGCCAAGCAGAGAGACCCACGGAGAGCGCTGAGCATGGACAGACCTACAGCAGGACTGACAGCTCGGGCCGACAGCAGCATAGACCTGCACAGACCTGCACAGACCGACGCACGGACCCACAGGCTCACGGACCCACAGCACACACGGACCGGACCGGACCCACAACACACACGGAACGGACCCACAGCACACATGGACCCACAGCAAGCATGGAGAGTGTGGGCCAACATCACGGACAGACAGCGCGGGAGAGCGCGACCCACAGACCCATAGCTTGCACTGAGAGCACACAAGTAGAGTGGCACAGAGCGCACGGGCAGACAGCGCGCACGGAGAGTGCAGCCTAACTTACCGGTTGTGGCACTGGGTGACCTGGCTGGTGCTCCGTGAATAAATCCCTGTGCAGGTGAAGCTGGAGATAATCCTCCCTCTGTCTCACGCGCTCTGGTGCGTCTTAACTGCTCCCTCCGGTCGGACGGAACCCGGGGGCGTGTGTCCAACAGAGCACCGTGCACGAGGTCCGGGTCTGGTCTCTTGCGTTTCATTTTTACGGCTACGGTCCGTGTTAGCTTCTATGCGTGTGCTAACCACTTAACATCCGGCTGCTTCAGTAACGAGGGTCAGTACTAAGCTGGCTTTGCCTCGACACTGACCCTAGTAAAAGGATCTGTCCCCACAATACGGGCCCAGCAACTTCACCTGAGCCACATAGGCGAGCCATAGCAATACATCCACGTAAACATTGCCGCAAGCGATCCTGTCTCTCTCCGAGTAGGCAATGACAGCCGGAGCTATAGCATTTAAAGGTGCAGACATAAAAGCATGTTCTCAGTAGAGCTCATTTGAGCAACTTTTAGACAGCTGAAATTCAGGACCACAGATGGGTTTGGGGCAATGCATATCGAATACAGTGTTGTTGGACCTCTGACAGCTGTGTGAAATTGATGAAAACAGTATAATATGTGACCTTTAAGAATTTTAGTATATGATTCAGGGGGGTGTTAACACCGATAAAACTATGAACCGTTTCTTTTGCAAATTTTTTGTCTTTTTAGGCTAGATTGACTGGCCTTTTGTGCAATTGCTCAGTTTAAGGCTGAATAGATAACACAATGAGAAAGACTACACGTCTCTTATGTGACATCATGTCATCACCCTTTCTCACAGTTATTCAGTGCCGATCAAACAAAGATGCGGGTGTGTTTTGTTCCTGAATGCTCCCATTCCAGCAAGTAGGCCAACGACATTCTTTCGGTTCCCGTCCGTTGAGAAGACTAGGAATCACTGGCTCAAACTGACGGATATCATTCGCGTTGAGAGCACTGAAGAGCTGTAGTTCACAAAGCGGCCTCACACAAAACCTACCATTATCTTACTTCCTCGCGATAAATTGTAGGCTTTTTTTTTGCATGAAAGATTATCTTCAAAGCAACACTTAAGAACTTTTCCTCTTCGGTCCCCCTATAGGTTGGAAGGGATTGTCCATTACTGCCATCGTAAATAACTGAGCCTACCGCAGCCTACCGTTGCACGCACGTTATTTGTTTGTATGCAGAACCAGCTCTGGAAACGATGAACGATTTGAAAGATGTCCAGTGACAAGGTAGAGTAGCTAACGCCTTAGCTAAGATTAGCTAACATGACCCATAGCAATAGTTACATATATATTAGCACAATAGCTAACACTTTAGCTAACATGAGCCAATAAAATAATAGTCAATGTATTGTACACAGATGCACACTGTTGGAAAAAAAAAGATTACCGGTATAATTTCCAGTAGCAAACAAGCCAAGTCACCATCCGTCTTGCATCTTGTAGCCTCCTTCAGCTCTCGCCAACGAGTGTGAGCCGGTCCGATATTCACTCTCGTTCAAGCTCTTTCTTTGTCATGCTCCCGTTTTCTTTTCTTCGCCTCATCGGACATTATACTCCTCCTTTTCATTCTTCAGGTTCTGCCATTACGCCAATTTAAAAACTACCTAGCTGCAAGGTATCTTCCACGCACCTGCCGGGTGTTCTCCCACTGATCTTTACGCAGAGCCTCCACCTACTGGCTTTTGTAACGCTTGCCGTAAAGCATGTCAAATTCGTAGTCTCATTAGAACTACAAAACCGCTACCCGATGAGGCAAAGTTACTCAGGCGGTTACAGCCAATAGAGGGCTGCAGAGCAATGCTGAAGTGCCGTTCACTCGGTTTTGAACCACTGAAACTATTTTTGAAACAATATTTTAAGGCACTAAATACTCTTTAGTGTTGCTTTAAAAACCACAAACAACATGAAATTCATGGCACAATTCAAACGGAACCAGAAAATAATTTCAATCTCACATGCATCAGAAATTCTTATTGTTGGTCCCATGTACCGGAAATAGAAAGGTGGGACTTTGCCACTCTAATAACTTAAAGCCCTAAAGCATCCCCTCCTATATGGTCTATTTGACTCTAAATGGACCGTGATTTACTAAATGAGCATCATGCTGTATTGAAGAAGCATTTTCTCATAGGCCTCTATACAACAGGACATGTTTTTGTAACCAGAGGAGTCGCCCCCTGGTGGCCAGGAGAAAGAATGCAAGTTTAAGGCACTTCAGCTTGGCTTCACTTTTCAGAACTGTAGGTTTAGGGTTGAAATCATTGGACGAACGGACCTATTCTTCTTCATTCACTGAACTGAGGGCATCCTGGATTCACTATCGCCTTTGAGGATGACGTGGAAATACAGACCGTGCAAGTTGGCAGTAGATATTTGGATAAATGTCAAAATGATTACAGATTAAAGAGAACTACCATTGCAACATTGAGGTTAGGCTGTGGTAATAGAGATAACAGAAAGAGGAAGATCTCAAGGAAGCTGAGCTCAGCTGAGCTGTGACAAGTTTTTATGTGCAACGTAGTTTTAGGCTCAGTTTTCTGTCATCTGATCAGTCACTGATAAATTATACTGTGGTGCAGCTGTGGTGTCAGCCATGGGGACCATACAACAGAGAATCCTTCACCATTTGGCTATTGGTAAGACAGATTCCACTTCTTTGTATAGACATGAAATGTCTAAAGACTTCTTCTCAAAATAAAAATCAAGAGAATTTAAAACAGAACACAATTTATGTTCTTTTCAGTTTACTAAATGGAATGAGCTCTGTTTTCTCTTCTCTCTATAGTGTCTTTTCTCTTGACCTCAACTTTGCCTGCAGCAGGTCAGTCAGTTCTATGGTGTGATGCATAAACATCCTTGCAGTTTTCAGTTGACGTTCTTTGTAAAATAACGACATGTTGTATGTTATGTCTCGTGTGTCTGACAGCTGGTCAGGTCAGATTGGTCGGGTCTACTCGTTGCTCTGGAAGAGTTGAAATCTATTATAACAGCACCTGGGGAAGCGTCTGCGATGACGACTGGGACTTAAAGGATGCTGAGGTAGTGTGCAGACAGCTGGACTGTGGTGCTGCACTGAGTGCCCCAGGGTCGGCCAGATTTGGACCGGCAACTGACAACATTTGGCTTGATGATGTGCTCTGTGAAGGAAATGAAAGTTCTCTAACTGAGTGTCCACACAACGGATTTGGGACCCACAATTGTGAACATGGCGAGGACGCTGGTGTCGAATGTTCAGGTTAGAAAACATTTCTATCAAGTGTTATAAATAAATGTATATTTTCTGTCAAATTTAGTCTTTGTGATGAGCTGTTCAGATGCAGTGTTGGGGCGTGTTGATAACTACACCCTACAACATGCTTTTAGTATTTAAGTGTTGTAACAAGAGTGAAATGTTGCTTAAAATATGGTCATTTAAACTGTAATGTAAGTGAAGAATGTTATAAGTAAAAATCATCATCTTCCCCCGTTATGGTTTGTTTCTGTGCTCTGTGCCTAGGCGTGCCGATCCGACTGTCTGGGTCTACATTGTGCTCTGGAAGAGTTGAAATCTATTATAACAATGTTTGGGGGACAGTCTGTGATGATCGTTGGGACCTAAAAGATGCTCAGGTGGTTTGCAGGGAGTTGGGCTGTGGCACCGCCATGGCGGTGCCCTCCTTCGGCGAAGGAACCGGACAAATCTGGCTTGATGAGGTGGGCTGCTCAGGAAGTGAAATGTCGGTGACTGAGTGTCGGCATGCAGGATTTGGGCAACACCACTGTGGACACAGTGAGGATGCAGGTGTGGTCTGTTCAGGTGAGAAAAAAAGTTTGTGATCGATGATGAACTCTACCTGCTGTGAGGAGGTGATACCGAGCACGATGCCACTGGGCTGACCACAGTACATAACATGATTACAAAAGAGTGACTTTTCCTTTACAGTTCTCTATCGCTCAATATGCCAGTTCCCCTTTTTTATTTCTGTCTCACACATTCACGCCCATTTCACAGACGTGTTACAATATTCTGACCAGTGGCAAATCAACAGTTAAGGTCCCAGCTATAAATGTTTCAATTTTTATAAAATTTCGTGATGAATTATTACAAAAGACAATCTTATTAATAATTTTGACGGGTTTCCTAAACTCTTATCACAGTAAGCGCAACATCTGTGTGTAAACTCAATTTACACATTACTTGTTGCTTTAACACAAAATGCATATAGTTAACACAAATTTTAACTTCTGTTACACAAGCTCAACCAAGTTTTTTTTAGTCTGTTTTTCCTTAATTTTTAACTTTTTATATACTTTCCAATTTTCACTCAGGACTCTTTTACATTTAACCCACAGCTATAACCTTACACCTTATCCTCATTCTCTCAGCGTCTAGATGACGCATCTGCAATAATGATCTTGCCCGTGATATGCCTGACTTCGATATTGTATGAATGCAACATCAGGCTCCATCTGAATACTCTAGCAATCACGCTCTAAAACTTGGCAAGGAAAGACAAGGGATTGTGTTCTGAATACACCACTACTTTTCCACCACTTACCACATAAACTTCAAAATGTTTCACAGCTAAAACTAAAGCCAAAGCTTCACTCTCCACTGTGGAGTGGCCTCTGATGTTTTTTCATCTTCTTTAAAAAGTAAGGCACTGGCTTCTCAAAACCCCCATCATCTGCTTGTAAGAGAACAGCTCCAACCCTCACATCACAAGCATCAACAGCAAGCTTAAATGGATTTTGGAAATCAGGAGCTCTAAGCACCGGGCCACTGGGCAAAATGACCATTACTTTGACTGAAGCTTCCTGACACTCCTCTGACCACTTCCATGTGGCATCCTTCCTCAACAGCCTAGTCAATGGACCTGTAATGGCTGCAAAATTTGGGACAAACCAGCAATAGAACCCACACATCCCTCAAAATCCGCATTAGTGAAGTGTGAGTATGGGGGACCGGAAAATCAAAAATGGCTTGCACCTTGGAGAGCACTATACCACATCCCACTTGGTGGCCCAAATAAGTCACAGTTCCCTTGCCAAACTCACATTTGGGTAGATTAATAACTAAACCCGCCCGACTAAGTGCTTCAAATAGATCTCAGACCTGCCTCACATGATCTTCCCAGGTCTTGCTGAACGTCACAACGTCATCAATATGAGTTACAGTGTTACTCATCCACTGCATCACTTGGTCGAAGGCACCTGGAAATAACCCTTCAACAGGTCAACTTTGGTAACAAACTGATTACAACCAACTTGATCAATGCAATCCTCTATTATTGGTATAGGAAAAGCATCAGATTTCGTTACACTATTCATCTTTCTGAAGTCACTCTGACAAGCATCCATCACAGCAGACACAGAACAACCAACTGTATTCACTGGACCCTCGTAAGCCTTTAATACATTCAAATGATACAGCCTTTGTCTTTGACCTCCTATCTTGGGTGCTGATAAAATAGGTTACTTCCACAACTCTCTTCAGTACCTGGTATGGACCTGAGAAACCAGGTCCCAGCTTCCCTCTAGGACCAGAGTTCAAAAGTAGAACTACATCTCCTGAGTCAAAAGTTCTAGTGACAGCTTTACTCCGTGGGAGCATCCCGGATAGAGAACAACAGAAACAGAATAGACTCATCCCACTTCCTTGGGTGAGTCACTACAAATGTCTCAATCATGCTCTTCAAAGTGTCATGAAACCTTTATATGGCTCCGTGTGACTGAGGATGGTATGCAGAAGAATATCGGGGAGATATTCTCAACTCAACCATGACCTGTTACAACGTAGATGTAAAGTAAGACCCTTGGTCAGACTGGATTGAACGTGGCAGACAAGCCCAGGAAAAGAACTTCACTAAATGGTACACAATCGTTCTAGCATTTATGTTTCGTAAAGGGATAGCCTCAGGGTACCTAGTGGCGACATCCATTATGGTCAACAGGCACTCATTTCCCTTCTTCGACTTTGGAAAAGGCCCCACACAGTCGATCATTATGTGTGGAAATGGTTCTCCCTCTAGGCAAGGGTTGCAGGGGAGCCAGAGGTACTACAGCACCTGGTTTTCCCTCCCACCTGACACAACACCAACAAAAAACCTTCACATCTTTCAGAATACTTGGCCAGAAGAAGTGGCGGGAATTTTTCTCCAAAGTTTTCTTGGCCCCCAGGTGCCCACCAAGAACCGATTCATGAGCTAAACTCAACACTTCCTTTCTGTTACATTGAGGCAAAACTACCTGCTCAATCATGGTCCAGTCAGCATCTGCTGGCCTGGTGGGTAGTCTCCATTTCCTAACCAGCATATCCTCACAGTAAAAAATACATTTAGGCACTTCTTGAGCTCTGTCACTGCCAACATCAGAGGGTGTTGGAGGGAAGGATCTTTCCGCTGTTTGCATATCAGATTCTCACGGCTATGGCCGACCTCACCAGACCCTACAACTGTCATCTGTTGTCTCCAACTCTTTTCCTGGTTCACCTTCCCTGGGAGTTACCCGTGCCTGATCTGGAAGCTCAATATCCCCCACAGTATGGTCCTCTGACTTTCCATCTCCGACCTCAGCAAAAGATCCTGAATTGCTATTCAACTTGCTTAATAGAGAGTCAGACAGGTTGCTACATGTTGTGGCACCCATAGCTTCTGGTTCTACCTTACCTTCCTCACCACGCTTCTTAGCCTGTGCACGGGTTACTACACATGCATTAAAGACATGAGGAAACTCTGACTTCAACTCCCTAGTTTCAGGACCATCTATAGTCTGAAAGGGGAGGTTTGGCACTTCCGCCACAAGCACCATCCCAGACACCAGTCCAGATCGTAAAAATAGCTGATGCAGTTGTAGCCACTCATAACTACCTCCCGCTCCTTGTACTGCAGTAACCTTCCCAGTGAAACTAGAACTGGGAAGCTCCATGACACCTTTCCTTAGTAAAGTCTGTTTAGCTCCAGTGTCCCTCAAGATAGTAATCAGCACAGACAGCCCTTCAGCAGAATCAGATAAGAAGCCCTACAAAATAAATCCTTCATAGTCTTGCAGCTCCTCCACTGCCTTTTGCGCTACGACACAAGGCCAACTGGCTTAGCTGTACCATACCTGCGGGGTAACGGGGGCTCTCAGTTTTCTTGTGACCGACCTTATGACACCAAAAACAACGCAGCTCTCCTGAGGGGAACTGGTTCCTACTTGGGACCTGAACCTGCATTCTAGGAAGAGGAGGGTGCGAAACATTAGGTTTTCCCGATAGAGGGGAGCGCCAGTTACCACTGCCATTATGCCTCTGTGACCGCTCCTCCTGCCTATCCTCAAATGCCTTCCTCCTGCCTACAGTAACTGAGCTACCAACATGGGCTACTTCATAGCTGTCTGCTAGTTCTGCCGCACAGCTGGGTGCGGACATCATTTAAGTAGATCTCTACTTCCTTTGGGACACATAGCTTAAATTGTTCTAACAGCATCAAATCTTTTAAATAAAAAAAAACATAAGCCTTACTTGAATTGATCCAGCGGTCAAAACCCACTTCCTGTTTGCGCCATAAATCCAAATAAGAGTCTCCATGTTGTCTTCTTAGCTTTCTGAACTGTCTCCTATAAGCTTCGGGAAGACTACCATTAGCGCTTTCCTAAGGGCCTCATAGTCAAGTCCTGCCCTGTCATCCAAGGCTGCTACCGCTCTTTGGGCCTTCCCTGTCAGGACACTCTATCAACAGCAGCCACTTCTCTTCAGGCCACTCAGTCCTTTGCCACCTTTTCAAAGAACACATCCACATCACCTTCATTAAACACAGGCATTAAGGCCCTAGCTCTATTCAAAATCAAACCCAGGCTCCGCTATACAATCGATAGAGGCAAAGCCTTTTCCACCTCTAACCTGGTCATTTTCTCGAGGTGAGCTCTCTCCTTGTCCTTATATTGGACATCACGTAGTTCACTCTCCCTTTTTTCTGCCAATTCCCTCTGCTTGGTCTCCTTCTCTGCCCACACTTCCTCCAGCCTCAACTCTGCACTTAATCTGGCTGCAATTTCTGGCTTCCTTAATTTGTCCTCTTCAGCAATTACTATAAGCTGTTCTTTCTTCAGCTTTCTAAACTAATCTAGGATCATGTCATAGACCACCGACACACTATCCGACGCCTCTGCCATTATTTCACAAACGGGCTAAAACCACAAGGATCACCAAACAAATCCCAAACAAACACTTCTCCTAATCACAAGCCAAACCGCCCCACTATGCTAACTCACGGACTTTGACGATCCTTGACGAGCCCGCATAAATATGTCGCAACTCATGGGTTACTTTTGGTGTAACAGGCTCATCATTATCTATTCAATTCAATTCAATTTTATTTATTTATATGGCACCTTTCATGCAGGAAAATGCAACACAAAGTGCCGTACAGAAAATACAAAAAATACAAAAAATAAAAACAAAACAACAACAACAATAAAAACAACAACAACAGAAAGAAAGACCCGACCCCCCCACCCGGAACACACTCGCACACTCACACTAACATGCACGCAACTCGGGTATGGACACCACACACACACACACACACACACCCATGCACTGCATTGGCTAAAACTGTAGAGACATGGCTCGGCACTGAGACATCGGTGAGTGAAAGGCCATCCACACCATGAGGGACTCTGGTTCCCGTCAGTCGACGGTAAAAGAGATAAAATAATGTAAAATAGAACAAGATAGCAGTAATAAAATAAATAGCAAAAACTAGATAAAAAGCTAAATAGGATAGAACAAAATCAGTATAAACTACTAAAATAAGCAAACTTAAAATAATAGATTAAAACTTGGGGAATAAAATATCAGACTTAAAATAATAGAAGGTTAATTAAAAGCCAGACTAAAAAGATGAGTCTTGAGCCGTTTTTTAAAAACATCAACATTCTCTGCGGCCCTGAGGTTCTGCGGCAGGCTGTTCCACAGTCGGGGACCATAATAACTAAAAGCCGCCTCCCCGTGTGTTTTCAATCTGACTTGTGGAAAGGTTAAAAGGCCGGTGCCAGAGGACCTCAGGGTCCGTGAGGGTTGATATAATAGGAGTAGGTCAGATAAATAAGAGGGCCCAAGACCATTAAGACATTTAAAAACAAGTAAAAGAATCTTAAAATCAATCCTTAAGCGGACAGGGAGCCAATGCAGCGACTTTAAAACTGGTGTATTGTGCTCCCGCCCTCCGGTCCTCGTCAGCACGCGTGCGGCTGAGTTTTGTAGCAGTTGGAGAGTATGGATGCTCTTTTTAGGAAGACCAGAGAGCAGGGCATTACAATAGTCTAGACCAGGGGTTCCCAAACGTTTCAGCCCGCGACCCCCAAAATAACAGTACCAGAGACTGGAGACCACCAATATCACTGGAGGAGACTGAAACACGCCACTAATAGGCGTATCCAAACACGGGCATAACAACAATACAAAAGAACAGAACCTTGACAACCATGATATGATTTTACATAAACAGTTTACTATCAGATAAAAGCAGAATATCTCAGTCAAAGTCATGAAAATCATTTCACGACCCCCCAGCGGCATCTCGCGACCCCCTGGGGGGTCCCGACCCCCACTTTGGGAACCCTTGGTCTAGACGACTGGAAATAAAAGCATGCATCAGCACCTCTGTACTGGCCTGTGAGAGAAACGGGCGGACTCTGGCTATATTCTTCAGGTGGTAAAAACCTACCTTTGTTACATTTTTAATGTGTGGAATAAAACTGAGCTCAGAGTCTAAAATCACGCCCAGGTTTCTCAGAGATTTCGATGATTTAAAATTATTTAATTTTGGTAAAAGTTTCTCTCTCTGGCCTTCAGGACCTATGACTAAAACCTCTGTTTTGTCCTGGTTGAGTTGTAGAAAGTTTGCTGCCATCCATGACTGGATATCTAAAATGGAATTAAAAAGGGCATCCAAAGGCCCTGTGTCATCAGGAGACACAGCGATGTACAGTTGTGTATCGTCAGCATAGCTGTGGAAGCTGATGCCGTGCCTCCTGATGACATCACCCAGGGGAAGCATGTAGAGATTAAAAAGGGTTGGGCCTAAAATTGACCCCTGGGGAACCCCACACTTAAGGTTGTGTGTTTGGAGGAACAGGTATCCAGACTTACGAAGAAGCTTCGGTCAGTGAGGTAAGAGGAGAACCAATTTAAAACTGCACCAGAGAGACCAACCAGGTTCCTCAAACGGTTTATTAAAATGTGATGGTCCACTGTATCAAAGGCGGCGGTTAGATCTAGCAGAACCAAGACTGTGAGTTTATGATTATCTAAATTGAACCTGATGTCATTTAAAATCTTTAAAAGGGCTGTCTCTGTGCTGTGGTTTGTCCTAAAACCAGACGAATGTATTGTTTAAATATAAAAAGTTATTTATCTGTGTAAAAACCAGTTTTTCTAGAATTTTGCTTAAAAATGGTAAGTTGGATACTGGACGGTAATTATTAAAAATGGTGGGGTCTATGCCACTCTTCTTCAGAAGGGGCTTCACCACCGCCGTTTTAAAGGATGTGGGGAAGACACCCGTCTGAAGAGAGCAGTTCACCATATATAAAAGCTGTTCCTCAAAAACATCATAAAACGTTTTCAAAAAGCGTGTGGGATTGGGTCTAAAAGGCAGGTTGTGGGCTTCACTTGGGAGAAGACTCGACCAAGTGTCCTTGCGTCAACCAGGGCAAAAGAGTCCAGAGTCTCCTCAGGTGGAAGCATTGATCCAGGAATGTCGGAGGTTGAGATTTGGTGAGATAAAAGACTGGATCTAATTTTATCGATTTTACTTCTGAAGTGGTCAGCAAACGCCTCACAAACGGAGTCTGTTGGTGTTATTGGTGACCTGTTCCGGTCACCGTTGGTTAAAAACTCAATTGTGGAGAATAAAATTTTGGGGTTATTTTTATTTTCGGATATTAGATTTTTGAAATGTGAAATTCTTGCCAGTTTGATGGTTTTATTGTATGTTTTGAGGTGTTGACGCAATATATCGTAGTGTACTGTCAGCTTTGATTTTGTCCATCTCCTCTCAGCACTCCTGCACGTTCTTTTCAGTTTTTTGATTTCTTCATTTCTCCATGGTGGCATTGGTCTTGTTTTTATAGTTTTAATTAAAAGAGGAGCCACTGAGTCAAGTGTTGACCTTAGTTTGTGAATAAAATTGTCAATGATAAAATCACATGGTGCTGGTAAAATTTGTGCAGGAGTGTTCTTTAAAATCTGGATAAAATTTGCTGCCACTTCAGAAGTAAGATGGCGTTTCCTCACTGTTCTCACAGGGTCCTCCAGCTGGTTAAAACTGGTGATATTAAAAAACACACAAAAATGGTCTGACACGGCCAGATCCACGACAGAGGGCGCACCCACAGACAGGCCATAGGTTATGACCAGGTCCAGGGTGCGCCCCCTGTCTTGGGTTGGCTGGCAGACATGCTGTTTAAAATCCAAGCAGTGAAGGAGGTTTAAAAATTATCTAGATGCTAGGTCTGAGGTCTTATCGATGTGTAGATGAAAATCACCAGTTATTAAAATCCTATCATACTTAGCGTGAATGATGGTTAAAAACTCTGAGAAGTCGCTGATAAAAGCAGTAGGGTGCTGGGGTGGTCTGTAAACAGTCACACAAAGAATAGGAGGGCTGCTAAAAACAAAGGCGTGGTATTCAAATGATAAATAGTTGTTAAAAGAAGCTTCCTTTGGCGATAATGTTGACCTTGAGATCGAGGCAGTTCCCCCTTCTTTCCTGCCCACCCTTGTTGAAAATAAAAAGTTAAAATCTGGAGGACAGGTCTCTGTGAGAACAACACGTGCGTCAGTGCCGAGCCATGTCTCAGTAAGGAGAATACCGTCTAATTTTCTGTCTAAAATTACATAATTTATAATAAATGTATTTATTATTATCTAGGCTTCGGGGGGTTGAGGACAATGCACATATTAAATGGTCGAAGTCGGCCACCACACTGTGTGATGCTCGGAAGCCTACCTCGCTCTTGCCGACAGCCCAAGAGGACCTCAGGGTCCGTGAGGGTTCCGTCCTCAGCTCCCGGTCCGCAGGTGTTTTTGGGTGGAGACACTTATTGTTGTTGTACCTGTTATAATGACAAATAAAGATATTCTATTCTGCTGTTGTGTTTTACGTTGCACTTTCTGCTTTTTGCTCTCCTGGTTAGTTAATGGCATTTCTTGTACTCTGCACAATGACAATAAAACTGAATCAAATCTAATCTAAACAATTTATAGGCTAAACTCAAAGTGAACAGCTGTTCATATTGTAGATTGAAACCTATTTATTTCCATTGTGACTGAGAAAGAGCTGTTTGAAGTTGCAAAAAGATCAATCACTCTTGTCTTGACCTCAACTTCGCCTGCAGCAGGTCAGTCAGTTCTACGGTGTGATGCATAAACCTCCTTGCAGTTTTCAGTTGACGTTCTTTGTAAAATAATGACATGTTTTATGTTATGTTTCGTGTGTCTGATAGCTGTTCAGGTCAGATTGGTCGGGTCCGGGTCTACTCGTTGCTCTGGAAGAGTTGAAATCTATTACAACAGCGCCTGGGGAAGTGTCTGCGATGACTACTGGGACTTAAAGGATGCTGAGGTAGTGTGCAGACAGCTGGACTGTGGTTCTGCACTAAGTGCCCCAAGGTCGGCCAGATTTGGACCGGCAACTGGCAACATTTGGCTTGATGATGTGCACTGTGAAGGAAATGAAAGTTCTCTAACTGAGTGTCCACACAACGGATTTGGGACCGCAGATTGTAAACATGACCAGGATGCTGGTGTCGAATGTTCAGGTTAGAAAACGTTTCCATAAAGTGTTTTGAATAAATGTATATTTTCTGACAATTTTAGTTTTTTATGAGCTTTTCAGATGCAGCGTTGGGTAGAGTGTTGGTAACTACACCCTACAGCATGCTTTTAGTATTGAAGAGGTGTAACAAGTGTGAAATGTTACTTATACCGTCATTTAAACTGTAATGTACGTGAAGAATGTTCTCAAGTTGAGGTGAAACTCATCATTTTCCATCTTTTGGCTTGTTTCTGTGCTCTGTGATCTACATTGGGCTCTGGAAGAGTTGAAATCTATTATAACAATGTTTGGGGGGCAGTGTGTGATGATCATTGGGACTTAGAAGATGCTCAGGTGGTTTGCAGGGAGTTGGGCTGTGGCACGGCCACGGAGGTGCCCTCCTTCCACGAAGGCAATGGACAAATCTGGCTTGATGATTAGGGCTGCTCAGGAAGAGAGTTGTTGGTGATTAGAGTCTTTTACAATTGCTAAAACAATGTTTTCAGTACTTTTAACAATTTTCCTAAACTCTAAATGGAAAAAATATCACATGTATCACAATATCACATCACATAGCTACTGAGGAACAGCTGATTGAAGTTATGCAAATAGATCAATCACAGAGAATTCCATCTTGAAAATACACTCAGGGGTTGAGGTTCTTTCAATCACATGACCATATGTTATCAGTAAAAAAAAGTAGCTGTTTTGGCTGACCTTGTATGAAAATGGAACAATACAGAGCCTCACAAAGAAAGTAAGAAAAATGCATGCATGAGGGAGAGGAAGATAAGTATCAGGACAAGGGAGAGGAAGAAGAGTAACAGGGCAATTAGCTTCAAGCCGCTGGCTCAGCCATCACCATGTGGAGAGCCATGGGAAGGCCACAGCAACACTTTCTCCCTCCCAACTCGTCAAATACCAACATCTGGTCAGTGTTGTTACATACATAGTATCTTTTCACAGGAAGTTATGGTAAAGCGAAGGGCCCTGACCAAACACCGGTATTTGCCGAGTTGTGAGTGAGGGCGTTTTCACACCTGTGGTTCGTTTGCTCTGGTCCGAATCAGGGACCAACTTGTTACAATGTTGCAAATTGCCTCGAGTTTGTTTTGTGTTCACATGGCAGCATTCACAGGCGGACCAAAATGTTAGATGCGCGGGGAAATTGCTCTCTAATTGGTCGGAATTTCCTCGTGGGGAAACTCCCGGAAGTAAACAAAGAAGAGCAGCCTCCAGAGCGCTACTTTTCAATTTTACAATAGGCAAATAGGCGCAGCCGTCCCGCGCCGTGAAGCGATCGTTTCGGCAGTGGGAAACAGAAGAGACAATACATTTAATAAATGTGAAGAGTAGATAAACAAATATGTGCATTTCAACGGTATTTTCTCTCTCTCTCTCTCTCTCTCTCTCTCTCTCTCTCTCTCTCTCTCTCTCTCTCTCTCTCTCTCTGAACGGATAAATACAAGAAGTGTTCAAACTTCTTGGTTACAGAAACATGGCGTATTAATTTTATGGGGTTATTTACTCCATAATGAAAAAAATTGTTCTGAACAACAGCTGAGCAGAAGCGCTTGTGGACCGTCGCGGAGAAATACGTGTCTGGTGTGAACAGGGGGGGGGCGATTTTCGTCGGCGAGGCGCCACCGCGACCAGTGTGATCCCGGCGTTCCTCCTCAACTGTGACATGCACATTAGCATCAGCTGGCCATGGGAGGTGGTTTAGTCCAAAACAGGCTCAATGCGCCCGCAGTTGGGTCGGATCGAGGTTGGATCATGTTCTCACCACAATCGAACCGCACCAGAGTTCGTTTGGAACCGGACCGAGACCACCCCTTCCAGGAGGTCTCGGTGCGGTTGTTTTGGTCCGCACCCGAGTGCGATTGATGTGTTCACACCTTCCCAAACGAACCGCACCAAGGGGGGAAATGCTTCAGGATTCGATTCAACCGAACTAAACAAGGCAGGTGTGAAAACGCCCTGAGACCAGGTTCGCGAAAGATACTCTGAATTACGCAAAGAGTCTCAGGGCGCATTATACCATCTCACCAACTCATACCTAAATAAAAGACAGAGACACAATGCTAGAACAAGATCAAAGACTTAAGCTGCATTCAAAGAGACAGAAGAGAGATCAGGATCTTTGCTCATTCACAAATCTAATGAATTTGATATTGTCTTAACACTGTTATCCCATTTGTCCTTAGTGCTGCTGCAGCAGCCCAGCATCTCCCTGGTGTCCCCTAACGGAGGGCTGGTCTGGGGCCCTGAAGGTGCAGAGGTCACACAGGGTTACAGCTTTGTCTTCACCTGCTCCGTTTCCTCCCAATATCCTGGAGGTGTTTTCTCCCTCATCTTCTCTGGTAACAGCAAATCCATCATCGAGCCAGTGGTCAACCGCTCCGCCTCCTTTCACTTCCTGGCTGAGTACGTACACGAGGGGAACTACAGCTGTGTGTATGAGGTCCAACTGTCCAAGCAGAGCTTCACTTCTAACCACACAGCGACGATGCACATTCTCATTAAAAGTAAGTAGAAGATGTTTTGGTCGAATGTATAGTGAGAAATGTTCTACCCTATATAGTGGACTCGATGTTTCCCAGAATTCATCTTGAAGTAGCTTATAACTGCTGTGGTGTGAAAATGTAAATTGTATTTATTTATTAATTTGGGAAAATACTCTTATTGTCCCCAACATCGCAAATGGCAGCTGTAGAGGGCCTGGCTTTAGAAATGCACTTGTACTTTGAATTAGATCACCAATGACAGAGTGGTAGTGTAACAGAAACGGTTTTAATGATAAGATAGGGGGAACTGAAAGCTAATCAAACATAAATTCTAAAGGGGTAATAAACTTCACTTGGGGGAGGAGCAGGCTTCCACCTGGAGAGAACAGAGGATGGGTGATCGATAATAAATCCAGAAGTTAATTTAGTCTTCTGGTCCCTGTCCCCCCAATCCTCATCATAGTCCTCTGCTACGTCTTCCTCATGTTCAAACGGCAAATGGTCCTCATGTATATAACGCTTTTATCCAAAGCGCTTTACAGTAATGACTGACATTCACCCATTCATACACACATTCACACACCGACGGCGGAGTCAACCACGCAGGGCGACAGCCAGCTCGTCAGGAGCAATTAGGGTGAGGTGTCTCAGTTAGGAGGCTCCGGGGATCAAACAGGCAATCTTGCAGTTGCCAGCCAACCCGCTCTGCCTCCTGAGGTAATTCCCCCCAGGTGAGTCTCTCTCTTCTTCGTGCTTCTTTAAACCACAATGTCATTCAAGTGCTGGGCCACTGGCCCCTTACCGCACTGGTTGACCTTCTCGTGGAGATCCGTCACCTCTGGCTGGAGAGCTGCCTTTAGAGAGGTCCCTGAATGTAGGGGTCACTGTTAGCAGCTGTAGCAGTTCTAGCCATGTGCTCAGTACCTGCCGGGGGAGGTACTGCCCTTCAATCACTTCCCCCAACCCGAATCTCTCTGGACCCTGCCACGCCCCTTGCTGCACTCCCACACCACTAGTGGAGGGCCAGCCTTGGGACGGGACACCACACAGCATATACTGCTCCTTCCGTTCTTACCTTTCACAACAAAAGCCCCAGACATACAGTATACCCACAATCTCTGCTTACCAGGTGCATTTAAATCTGTTCACCAACTTAATTTTTTGAGTCTACTCAACTTATTAGCAGTCAATATGTTTTTATTACTTAAAATGATTTTGTTATTTATTATGGATGGCCCACCAGCTGACCCTAATGGCCTTTTCTTAATTGATACCTCCCCTCTGAACAACACACACACAGGAAGAAATGTGTCTTCTCTGACAAGCTAGCGGCTAGCATGTAGAAAGGGCAGATTATTGATGCCATTGGGAAAACATGTACAACATTTTCAGGACTAACCGTGTTCAATGTTTTTCTCTCCGAGAACCGTTGTTGCCGTTGGTCTCCTTGGTAACTGGCTGTCTGCTGCTGCTCCTGCTGGTCTTAGTGGTGATCTGCCTGGTCTGCAAGAGAAGAAGAGGAGCCACACCGCCTGAAGCCGTCGACCAAACACAAAGTCTGTATTTTACTCAGATTTACTGACAACATTCCCCGGATATGATGTCACGGTTATATAAAACTTTTATAAAAAAAATATGACACTATATACAGTATATTCTACATATTATTTTCCTCTGTGTGGCCATATGCGGTAGATACTAAAATGTTCACGTTTTGCCTTAAAGCCCTGTTAATTGAGGACTAGGATTACGAGGATCGCTTGTAAATTGTAAAAAATTGGGGCGGTCTTCAACGTAAATCTGCCATATTTTACATTTTACGGCAGTGTGAACAGCACAAATCACATGGAAATTGACAATTTTAAAATCAGATTTGCTTCACTTTCATATTTGGTCCTAAATCAGACACAGGTTGGATGTTTTGCAATGCCACCTGAGTCTGAACAGTGATATTGGAATTAATGCGATTCCATACAAACATGGAAGACAGGTGTGACGGAGCCAGTGGAGGGACAGGGCGTTAGACCTCAGAAGCATTTGGGGCAACACTTCAGTACAAGGAAAACTTGAGGGGTCATATCGTAACAGGTGTTCGAAAGCGTTTGGAAAGAAACGGCTCCTCCTCAATGTCCTCATTAGCATCTGCTCATGAATTCGGTGGCCGCCACAGAACATTAACTCATTTATTTATTTATTTATTCATTCGGACATGTTAAAGACAAAGTAAGACAATAAAATAAGTTAAAAAAAACAATAATAATACAAAGCAAACAAGCTTTGAAAAAACATCTGGCATACAGCAAATCACGAAATCCCAGAAAATCAAACAAATATTTCATGTCCGAAAAGTGTGAACTTATCAAGTTCTGCTCCTTTCATCCATGAAACCTTAAGCGTTAACATCATAGGCCTTTTGTTATTTAATTTGCATATGAGGGTCAGGTCTGAGGGGTATTCCACCAAACTCGCTAATTATGGCGGCGCTTACCTAATTAAGCCTGGTTAGAACTTACGCCAACTTCCACTTGCGGCTAAACCCATTCCATTAACGCATTTCAGCCGCGCCTCGTTGAGGCTAATTCAAGCCAGGTTAACATTGTCGTGTGTTGCGCTTGTTCACAGGATATAAAGCCAGCCGAGAATCGTGAATGTCGAATCATCGAATCATCTCTCTCTCTCTCTCTCTTTCTCTCTCTTTTTAGATAGGCCTAGTAAATGCACCTACATTGACCAACTCATTTATCTCTACAATTCAATGAACACATTCAATGAACCTATTAATGAACTCACCTGAAAGGAATTCATGTGCCTGAAAATTGCATGCAACAATGCCTTTGTCATTGGGATCTATATCATGCTATTAATAATAACATATTTATGCCTATCATGTTTTTGCAAGTTGTATTTGGGTTCTGGGGAAATTGTATGACATATTTATCATAGTTAAGGTAAAATGTTGGTCTAATTCTCTGATCTAAAGACAATTATACAGGGAAAAAAAAACGTCACCACTCACCCAACTGGGGGCTTTAGATAATGATATGGCCAGTCGGTGTTTAATAAAATAAACGATTTATTCATATTTTTTAATTGCAAGCATGTATTCTTAGACGCTTGATGAAAATATAGTCTGTTTGTACTTCATATATGTAATTTTGGTCATTTTTGGTCTTTCACGTGACGAAATCACGAGGACTAGGCTTGGCGGAACCTTCTGCTGGTACAGTTGTTTCCGACAGACGGACTTCTCTGAAACCCCCGCAAAATTAAGCCTGATGGTTAGCCTACTCCGGGGCAGGCTAGTTTGGTCGGATAAATTCCCATGGTTACTTAGCGGAGAGTGCCTCAAGTCACGTTGATGGAACGCAACTCACGCTAAAGTTAGCGAGGCTTAATGAAATTAGTCCAGCTTTGCGCTTAGCGAGTTTGATGGAATACCCCTCAGGCTCGTAGTTTGATCGTAGCTTGCGTGTTTGTGCTTGTGTTGCAGTGACGGTCAAAGCAAGCAATGTGAACAAGAAACTCAAAGGAGAACAAGAGCAGAGCAACAACTACGAGGACCCAGAGGGCGGTGAAGGTGGTGATGAAGACGTCTATGCAAATGTAACCGAGCAGTTTGATGACGTGGACATTTATGGAGATGAAAATATTTACCAAAATGTTTGAGGCGTGCGGTGGTTCACTCTGCGTGCCTCAGGAGAATCTAGAGAGAGAGAGTCTAGTCGTTCAATTCTCATTATTTGGAATTGTGCTGAGTTTTTTAACTTGAGGCCCACTTCTTATTGGTAAAACATTTCCGATGCGAGGACCACCTTCCCAAATAAACGGGGAAGAAAAGCACATCTACAATATCACCATTTTGCTTAAAAGAAAAACATGATCCGTTTTGTGTCTTCATCCGTGCAACGTTAACTTCTTAACACGCTCTCCCTGATGATGTTGTGATTGATGTAGTGATATTCAAACATAATTGCTCATTATAATGCTTTATTTGCATTACTTTTTTAATTTCTTTTTTAAACACGTTAACATATACAAATGAATAGCTAAAATTAATTGAGGCCATCCGACGCTGCCCGGCCCAAATTTGTGTTCCTTCGCGTCTGCATTAACTTTGTATGTAATAGCTCCATGTGGGAAAATCACTTTTAACTTTAACTTTAGAGGTCAAACAAAATACAATGACGAAGTATTTGCATCCCTACAGCCATTCTGCAACCACTCTCAATTCTGAGAGCTAGCCGTGTTTCCCCTGAGCTAAGCTAAACTAAGATAAGCTAAGCTAAACGTGCTGCTGTCTCCAGGTACATATCAGAAGACGTGTTGGTAACAAGTGATACATGTATTTCCATAAATGTGGAACTCCGCCTCTCAGTGTTGTTGATGAATACATTGTTTATAAATGTTTTTAAGGTAAACATGCTAACTTTAAATTAATCTTGAAAATACCGTACTTGTATGTACTTATATATTTTATTCAAATAAATTTTTTAATGACTGTTTTAGTCTTGTCTATCTTTTTGCACATGCACACATAACCCAATTATAACTACGGGAGTCTTCAGCTGGATGATCTCATAAATAATGAGCAGACCGGGCTCGGTGGTGTAATAATCAGCATTTCAAGCCCGGGGGCCGGCAGCCATCTTGAATCTCCCTTTCTATTTCTGTCCCTGGCATCCCCCGCTTCAATGACACACTTGTTTGTTTTCACAGAGGTCCTTCTGAGAAGTTATGATCTTCCTTTTTCAGTCTGATGAAGTCTTAATCCATCCAACTTCAGAACACCAGAAACACATAAAGTAACCCACAATAAAAGCACAAACGCTAACAATGACACCTTTGACAACAGTATTAAAGGTGTTGAATTGCATAAACATCAAAACTAATGAAAAGCAGAAACCACAACAATGGAGAAGCCGTTTTAAGCCAATCGTACCTGATCCACCTCACTGCTTGAGCCAATGATGTGAAGGCAGCTTTGCAGCACGATGCCCCGCCAGACGTAAATAGACATGACCCAGGTTCCCTTTACCGCCAGCGTGCTGGCTTCACACGGCCGTGCAGACGGGTACCCTGGGAAATGTCAGTGCTCTGAGCTCATCCATCAAAGAAGCGGCGATGAAGCCCCGTAACTTGAGACAAGACGGTGCTTCTCTCACATTGTTGGTCGGCGCGCTCAGTTCTGAACAGCTGCTGGAGTCCCATTCTTGGTCGTCATTTTAGCTGTTTTAGGAGAAAGGGGGAAACACTTTGGCATAAAGACAATTAATCATGTCAGGGAGCCTCAATGATAACAAAAGACATCTGTTTAATAACCATTTAATACAAACACATTTCATCTTTTAGTCATTTTGATTTCAGTGATTTCACTGCAACATCACATTCTCCAAAGAGAGGCTAAGCCGGACCTAATTTTGGTAAAGTGTGTAGCCTATGGCAGTGAGTGGTGAGAACCACCAGAAGGGGCGGGACTTCCCCTCTCTATGTCACCACTTAACCATGGTAACTGATTGTCTAGGGTTTGGTTTGGTCTTTCTTAAAAAACGGATTTCTTACACATTTGACTGAAAAAAATATGTTACAGTCAGAGTCAACGTCAATAAAAGATATATATAGATATATATAAAAAACATTAAATTGTACTTTAAAAAGGATTTCATTCTCCCTTTGTCATTCAGAGACGACGTTGTACATCACAAGGGCTAAGGCATTATTTGGAACAATTTCCAGGGTTCCAGATTATGATGACATAATCCAGTGAAAATATTAGTTTTCACAATTTTGTCTGGTTTATTAGGGAAAGTCTGTCTGTGTTTGTGAGCGCTATGTTTTACTTGTTGGTCCCATAAATATCATTATTGGGTCAAATGTATTTGTCATATTTTGTGGGCACTTTTTTTGCATTTATCTTCCTAATGTATGTTAATTGATGTTTACCTTTTCAAAAATACATTTTACAATACTTTGCAATTCACAAAAAAGCAAACAATCTGAAAATGTACAGTTTAAATATTATAGTATGACTACACTACACTGAGGCGATTGAAAATAAATAACTTTAAAAACTTGAATATTCATTTACTATACACTTACTATAATGACATTCATTTATAAAAATAAAAAAAAATCTTCTGCCTTTATTAACCGCTATACTTGGTTATTCCAGACCTAATGTTCATTGGTTGGGATCTTTGTTTGTTTTGAATCCAGTTTCAAGTCAAAACTTGAGATTTTGAGTCTAGTTACTGGGCAGAAGTCAGAGATATTCTCATACAGTCACACAAAATAATAATAATGAGCTGATGTTTTTTGCTTTTCAAAACATTTTTGAAGTCTGTATCTGCATCTCATGTAGTGCCACGGTGGGAACACAGCCACATGCACACAAACAGAATGTGAGCGTGAGCCGTCTTTAGTCTTTTGATGAGTCGCGGGGCATTAGTGACCTCGATGGCACACGCTTCCAAACAGCAGTGAGCTCATCGGGGTGTAAATAGCAGAGTGGGAGGGACGAAGCGGGACAGCTGGGATATATATAAAGGAGAGAAGTCCAGTGCAAAACCCCAAACTGCCTGATAGAGGAATAAGAAGGAACTCTGGGAGATCTCGCTTATCACTTCACCAGAGACTTAAGAAGTCAAGAAAACCTCAAAGAAAAATGATGTCCCAGCATGCAGCCTTGAACAGCCTGTTTGGCGACGACCCGTTCTTCAGCCAGGAGCGGCTGCTGTGGCCCCAGCATCACAAGGCCCTCTCGTCCCTGCAGCAAGACTTCTTCAACCAGAGGACCAAACTGGCCGACGGTCTTCTGAGGGAGCTCCACGATGGGCCCCACCTGCTTAAACTTGGCCAGCTGCCCCTCATTTCCTCCACGTTGGCGAGGTACGTAGTGCACATCCGTAGTGATGGGCTTGGTGGCGCCTGTAGTTGGTTTGCTGTGGTCAGAATCAGTGGACGGGTTAGTGCAGGTGATGGTTTTCTGATCTAGATCGTGATTCTCTTTCAGGCGTAGCGATGGTGAAGAGCAGCAGAGAGAGACTCCCGGCACAGAGCTGCACAAGGAGGCTCATCAGACCAAAGAGAACAACGGTGACCTCCTGGTGACCTTAGATGCTCGTGGTTACGCCCCCAATGACATCACTGTCAAACTGCAGGGCCGTAGCCTGGCAGTGGTGGCCATGAAGCAGGCCGGAGCAGAAGAGAGTCAGTCCTGCTCCTCGTCCTCCTCCTGTGCCTCCCTCTGCTCCTCGGCCTCGTCTCAGATGGGATTTGTCCAGAAGATCGACGTTCCCGCTCACCTGGACCTGTCCAGCCTCTCCTGTTCGCTGATGGATGATGGACAGCTGCGTATCCACGCCCCCGTGGCCAAGCAGCCAATCAGTGAGGAGCAGGAAGTGCCCATTCGGTTCAGGACATCGATGGAATTTCCCCTTACAAAGACAGAGGAGGGACACACAGACTGATGCACACATGACACACACTTAATCCTTTTTTAAATAATTAATGTATGTTTTGATGCCCACACACACACACTTCCACTTAAATACTGTCTATAATGAGTAAAGTTTACCATTAAAATGAAAATGTTTTTGAATTGTTTGCAATTTGTATGAACTGTTCAAATCAAATAAAGTGTCTGATTTTCAAATAAAGGTACAGCGATGTCTGCATGCTGCAGAGGTTTAATAAATAAATACATTACTACCTTGGCCTGGAGGCACTTCATCACATCACACTGGTTTGTGGACGACAGTTTTTAAGCCTCAAGTGCTGTATCTTGAAAGTCTTGGATTTTGTCCGTCTCCATTTTTGGACCCGGTGAAGGAAGTGACCATATTTGGACTGTGGCGAAGTGATCGGTGGATCTGTCGAACACAAGCAGCACAAAACTTTACTGGATCTGGATCCATCTGGATTCTGTTGGGAAGCTGCTCACAAAGTCAGCTTCATAATTCAAGATCAACTTTACAGTTACGTGTATTAGTATCTTAGTAGCTAACTGCATTAGTAAAGAGGGTACCTTTCAGTCTGTTGGACTGTAAATGGACCATAATGTACGTAATGAACACCATGCTGGATTGAAGAAGACTTGAAACTAGAGATTGAGACCTCTCATTTGCATAAAGTAGACTGGACCTCAACTTTATGCAAATGAAGAGCGGGCAACTTGGCACCCTGTCTCTGGAAACTCCCTGCAGCACTACCTGTTTGCATTGCATCATACATAGCCAATAAATGGGAAGCGTGGAAATAACGCTCCCTGCAGACATGTACCTTTAGGGCTGGGGTGTAAAATGAGTACATGAAAGCCCTACAAAGGATGATATTGCACATATCCTCTCTCTAGTATCCTCTCTCTCTCTCTCTCTCTCTCTTGCTCTCTTTACCCGCCTTCTTTTTCTAGGTGTGGAGCACCTGAAGCTAATTAGGACAGGCAGGACCTGAGAGGGAAGTCTCTCTAGAGATCCTGCACTGCTCAGACCTTTTTCCATTTTGGGGATTTTCCTGTTTTTGTTTCCCACCCCCATCATGTCTTTGGATGTGCTGGGTTTGTTATTTTGGTTTGGGTTGGAAATGACCGGAAGTCTAGTTATCGGGTCTGTTTTTGGTTAGTTCCTATTTTGATAATTTAAGGAGGGAGCTGGGTTGGTATGGCCCATTGCAAGGTCGGCCCAGTATCTTCCCCATCTTTTGTTCTGCTTGGCTGGGATCTCCAGCATTGTCCGATTTGTACTTTGTGTATGGTTTGTCTATTTCTTGATCCTAATCAATAAAACACCTTGTTTTTTCGGTACAAAAGAGTCTGGCGCCGAGTCGTTTCAGTCTCCACCTGAGCCTTTTTATTGTTTAGGGAGGCCGTAACAATGTATTACAACTATCTATAAGAATTATAACACAATGATCCATGAAAAAAACATTCTGAGTGACCAACAACTACGTAGCAATACTTGCTCTCATGAGTCATTATGAAATGCTTCATAATGCTATGATTTTTATTATAGAGCATTACGAAAATGAATGTTCTCAATGTGTTACAGATGTGGGCATCATAAAAGGTGTTACCAATACAACATATTCATAAAATAAATCCATCTAAGCAACTTAACTGTCAAACATAACAAATATGACAGCAGGGGAGCAAAGAAATAAAATATATCCAACATGGCAAACCAGAAACGTAAAGACAAAAGAGGAAAAAACACATGAGGGTGGGGCCAAGTACAACTGAACAAAGCATCTGTAGATCACAAAAACATTACTATAGAGTGGCGAAGTCCCGCCCCTTACACTAGACTCCCATGGGACCTCTGAGATTGTAAAAAATGGATGGGTGTCATTGCAGATAATATAATTATTTGCTGGTCCCAGTCATTATATGCCCCAAATTAGAAATATGTTGTTTGTGGATTTAAATTATAATTTTTCACATCAAGACTTTGACCGTTTATTGTAGGCCAGTCAATCTAGCCTAAACAAAACCAAACATTTGCAACAGAAACAGTTCATAGTTTTTATTGGTCCTAACACCCCCCTGAATCATATACTAAAAGTCTTAAACCATAGATCCAAAGTTCCAAAGTTATCTTTATTGTCCCAGTTGGGAAATTGATTTGCAGCCAAGTTGTCCAAAATACATAAAAACATACAATACCAATAAATACACATAAAACACACACACAGAGCAATCAACCTCTGTTAGGAAAAAAACAGCACATAGAGCAACACATAAGAACACATATTGGGCAGAGTAGTTCATTTCCAAGTGCATACAGAGACAAAGTGCATTCAAGTGCATTCAAACAAGGTAGGATAAAACAGACTGTGTGGTCAAGACAGCTGTCAATTATCTCGCTATTTAACACTGTTCAGCATCATAATAGCAGAAGGAACAAAAGAAGACCTATATCTATTTGACCTGATAGAAGGCATCCTTAACCTCCGACCTGAAGGTAACAGTTCAAACTCGGTCTGGAGGGGGTGATCTACACACTCCTGAATGGAAGTGGCCTTCTTGAACACCTGCCTTTTATAAAGGTCTATAAGATGGGCTTGCCTCCTCCCAGAAATCTTACTGGCCACATTGATGAGGCTACCCAGCCTGTTTTTGTTGGCTACAGTCAAGTTTCCAAACCAGGCAATAGTGCAAAATGTTAAAACAGATTCGATAAAACTTCTATAAAATAGAGTCATCATCTCAGTGGACACATTAAAAGAACTCATCTTCCTCAGAAAATAAAGACGTTGTTGAACTTTTTTTGTTGTGGCAGCGACATGTTGGTCAAAACAGAGTTTCTTATCAAGAACCACTCCAAGATATCTATAACTTTCCACAATTTCAATCTCTGTACTATGTATGCTGGTGAGTACAGGACAAGGAGGGGTCTTTCTGAAGCTAATTAACATATCTTTAGTCTTTGTCACATTCAGCTGTAGAAAAGACTCATCACACCAGCGAACAAAGTCGTCAACCACAGGACCATGTTGAAACTCATCCCCTTTTAAGAGACTGACGACCACCGAGTCATTCGCAAATTTAATGATATGTCTGTTGGGATGATTGCTACGGCAGTCATTAGTCATTAGTCCTGAGGAGACCCAGTAGAGGACTGCAGCTGGTTGGAGAAGGAACCGTTTGCCCTCACACACTGAGACCTGACAGTCAAAAAGTCCAGTATCGAGCCCACAAGATTAAGATCCAAATTAAATTAAATTAAAAAAGTGAATTAGCTTGTCAACTAAAAGATGTGGCTGGATAGTATTAAAAGCTGAGGAGAAGTCTAAAAACAACAATCTAGCATGAGCTTTTGTCCCTTCAAGGTGGCGGTACAGAAGGTGTAGCAGTGTGGTGGTAGCATCCTCTACACCTCTGCCACACCTATAAGCGAACTGCATGGGATCAAGGAGTGACTCCACCTGTGTTTGAACCTCTTGTTTAATAATTTTTTCTAATGTTTTCATAATTAAAGAGGTCAATGCTACAGGCCTAAAGTCATTTAATGTTGCAGGGTTTTTTGTCTTTGCTACAGGAACAATGGTGGCATGTTTCCATAAATTGGGCACCTTCTGTTGCTGAAGAGATAAACTAAAAATAAAATGAAAAATGCTACTAAGCTGTTCAGCACAGGTTGCCAGAACCTTGCCACCTATATTGTCTGGCCCAGGACTCTTGCTTGGCTTAGTTTGTCTAAAGTATTTTTCGACACTTTTGATATCAATAACAAAGGCAGGAGGGGCTCTAGTGTTGCTCTTTAATACATTATGTGATTCACTGAAATCCATATGATCAATTTTCAATTTATTAAGCTCATCAGCTAACTGTTTGTCTGAATTGTAACCAGGCAGGTCAATATTACTGTTGCGTTTGTGGCTTAACCCCGTCATGGTTTGCATGCCATGCCACGCTTGTCTCAAATTATTGCTGCCCAACTCGGCTTCAATTTTGTCTCTATACCTAAGTTTTGATTTTTTTATTTCTGATCTGATCTCCTTTTTGGTTTCTTTCACTACGGAATCATTTCCCTCATTGAAGGCTTTTTTCCTTTTATTTATCAGACCCTTAAGTGCGGGTGAAGCCCACGGTTTATTGTTAGGAAAAACCCTTACGGGAATGACCATGTCTTCACAAAAGGAAATATAACTACACACAATGTCTGTTAACTCATGAATGTTGTCCGAGGACTCAGTGAACACTGACCAGTCTGTGCAGTCAAAGCACCCTTGCAGAGCAAGAGAGGAGTCCTCGTTCCAGACCTTGACCTGCCTTTTGCGCACCTTCTCCCTCTTCAGCACAGTCTTGTAGACAGGTAAAAGATGCACAGTGTTATGATCTGAAGATCCAAGGGCAGGGCCCGCCACAGACTTATAGGCTCCCTTTATGGAGCCATAACAAAGGTCCAACGTTTTGTTATGGCGCGTATGACAAGTGACATACTGATGGAAACTGTTCAGAGATTTCCTTACAGTGATTAAAATCTCCCAGTATAATATTAGGGCCATCCGGGGAGATAGATTGAAGTGACAGTACCACTCTGGAGATGGTGTTTGCCGCAGCTTCCGCGTTGGCTTTAGGATGAATGTAAACAACGGTGACAAACACCTGAGGGAATTCCCTCGGCAGGTAAAACGGCCTCACAGACACCGACAAAAGTTCTATGTCAGGTAGGCATAACTGCTGCCGCACAGTAAAGTTGTTGCACCATCTGCGATTGATATACAGGCACACACCCTGTTGTACCCAATTCGGCACCCCCCGCGTCAGATGCACCCCCTCGCGGGAGCGCGCACCACTCGCTTGATCGGAAAGGAAAGCAGTTCAACAAAACTAAACAAACGCAGGGGAAAATACTATACTACGATTTAATTATTTGTGAAAGAGATGGAAGAGAAGAATACAAGTGATTACAGTCTTTAAAACTGTTCTAAAGAGTACAAACAACCGATGTTTTTCTTCCAAAAAACTCGAACGAACGAGTTTTTTGGAACGAACGCAAAAGAACACCTTATTGTTCTGTGGAAATATATAGCCTACCCCAGCCATGACTACAAAATGAATTAACTTAATTTTGATTTGAGCAAGTTGAATGTATTTGACACGGCGTTTCACAACACTAAATATGATTCTGGCATTTCTTGCAATTCATAGGTTCAAAAGTAAGTGCTTTTAAATGGGTTAACCTGTATATAGGTCGAAACAATAGCCTTCTGATCCTGAATATCTCTTGATGAAAATGTAATGTGATCTATGCCTGATAGACAAGTCATAACCTATGTGTGTTTCTCACCATTAAAGGGCAAATTCTCTTCATCAAATAGCTACACTTGTTTTTGTGAAATTAAACATTTTTCTTGCTGCTTTATAAGATAAAATATAATAAACCAATTCCACATCCACCACTGACTTATCTGTTGTCAGACCTATCAAACTCATACATATCTTGGCACCAATTGCATGCAGTTAAAAGCACCAATAGTGAGGTCAAAGGAACAAAATGATGCAGATGGGGTGCATTTCATCGCAGGCCTTGTGTTCCATTTCCTGTGATATGTACCCCCAGCATAACTCTTACTGTGAAGCTGTCACATACAGTAAACTGACTCTGGTTACACATACTAGTCTCATCTGCGTAGCGTGAAAAGCATTTGATGCTAGGATCAACAGAATCATGAATGAAACTGACTCTGCTTAGACATAATAGTCCCATGAGTGTACTGTCAAAAGTATTTGATGCTGGGATCAACAGGAAAATAATTAGGAGGGGGTGCATATCACGACAGGCCTATTTTCACACCAGGCAGAATAAGCACCCCCTCTTAACTTTTACTAGGAAAGTGGCACATGCATGAAACTCACACTGCTTACTCATACTAGTCCCATGTCTGTACTCTGAAAAGCATTTGATGCTGGGATCAACAGAATTCTTTTAAAGGGGGGGGGTGCATATCACGACAGGCCTATTTTCACAACAGGCAGAATAAGCACCCCCTCTTAACTTTTACTAGGAAAGTGGCACATGCATGAAACTCACACTGCTTACTCATACTAGTCCCATGTCTGTACTCTGAAAAGCATTTGATGCTGGGATCAACAGAATTCTTTTAAAGGGGGGGGGGTGCATATCACGCCAGGCAGTGGCGTGCACAGACTTTTTGAAGGCGGAAAGAGAAAAAAAGGGCACATATAGCGCGTTCTCACCACTGAAGAGGATTGTTAACGGGGGGGGGGGGGGAGTAAAATGTTAATAGTAATAGTATAAATAGTAAAAAAAAGTTTCAAAAGGGCATTTTCGTTGATAAAGGGCAAAAGTCCTGGTGCGTTAGCACCACCTAGTGTCTATGTGTGCACGCCACTGACGCCAGGCCTATTTTCACAACAGGCAGAATAAGCACCCCCTCTTAACTTTTACTAGGAAGGTGGCAGATTTATGAAATGGACTCCCCTCATCAGTCCTGTGTGTACTCTGATAAGTACAGTAGTGATGCTAGTGATTTTTACACTGAATAGTATCTGCATATGAAATTAATAGAAATGTAGGCAACATTCCTCACTCCCCACCATCGAGGCTGTCCAGCACAGAAGATGTCTGCGGAGGGCGCGCAGCATCACCAAGTACAGCTCCCACCCCAACCGTTCCCAGACTAGCAGGTTCAGGAACAGCTTCTTTCCTGGGGCTGTCTCCCTGCTGAACTCTGCACCTCCCCCCACCCCCCCACTGAACCCTGCAACATCACCCCCCCCCCCCCCCCCCCTGGCACATCGACCCCCATTGACTGTACTCCTCCCGGCCTTGACGGCCATGCACCTTGACCCACCTGTTCATTTGCACTGACTGCTTTATACTGTTTTACTGTACTCCACTTATGCCCTCTACCTCAATCCACTTCACGCCACACCACTTGTTCTTCACCTGTCTTAACTGCACTTTACATACAGAGTCTGATCTGCACTCCCCTCTGCTATTTAGCAAAACTGCTGCTCACTTTTATAGTCATGTTATAGTCTTATATTGTACTGCACATATCCTACTTCATACTGTGCATTCTCATGTCTATAGTCTTTGTCATATTTTACTACTCCGTGTTACTGTACATATCTATCCATACTGTATATATCTTATTTATAGTCTTTTCATAGTTTACAACCTTACTGCTCACATTGCACATACTGTATCTTATTATATACTATCTCATTATTTATATACCACTGCCATTCATATGCACATATTCTGCACTGCTTATTTGCACTTCTGGTCAGATACTAAACTGCATTTCGTTGTCTCAGTACCTTTACTCTGTGCAATGACAATAAAGTTGAATCTAATCTAATCTTAAACATAAGTAGCTTAGAAATTAATTGCATTTGCCCCTTCATGTAGTGTAACTACTTTATTTAATTACATTTTACATAATAGCATAAATTTGTTAGCAAAGGATGATAATGTGCAGCAGTTGTAGCGCACAAACCCAGAACTAGTCTGATAAAGAATTAACGGTGGGAGAAAATACACAGTGGGGAATCAGCTCTGTTTACCCTGGAACAACTTCTCTCTCACTGGAGAGGAAAATCTCCTATTGATACATGCTCTATGAAATAGGCCTACATGCACATCACGTCCCTTTTAGTATCTCATTGGCTGTCAACTATCACGCAGACTACCTGCATTAACATATCAAGTAATACACAACACAAAATAAAGGTTAATTTTCTATAATTAAGAGCATCAAATGTCAAAATATTAATGTAGCCATATCTAGTCATTCTATTATAATTTATATACATTTACACAGCATGTGATAGCTACTGAATACATTAATTGTAGCCTAGGCGTATACTATCCAATGTCGGAAATGACGCTACTCCATAGAGACGGCACATTGACCGACGACAGTAGCTATTGACCGACAATTGAAAGGAATCTATTGACCAACAATTTTAAGCAATGGATCCAACACTGTACCAATCAATTTTGGACTACAAATCTGAAGGCCGATATTTGCCCAATATAACAAAGAAAGAAAAAAATGAAGTTCGGAGAAAGGCTTCAAAGTTTATTCTCGAAGGTGAGTTATGGATGTCTTGGAATAGGCCTACAGCCTAGCTATAAATCACGCGCTTACGTGGATTTAATTGTAGCCTAGGTCTCCGACTTTGCAATGTATAATACATTTGTTGATGTTAATGTAGGCTTATGTTACAATTAATTTCCTAGGTGGATCACTATACTTTTTGAAGGGTCCTGGAAAGGCCATAAAAACCAAAGTGGTCAGAGGCACAGAGGAGGCTAACGACATTTTTAGGGATTGTCATGACAGCTCCAGAGGTGGTCACGCTGGTCAAAGAAAAACGCGAGATGCCATTTCTTGCCGATTTTTCTGGCCTGGAATGACAGATGACATCAATAAATGGGTAAGTAAGCACTGCAATTGAAGGGGGGGGGCACATTGGTTTCTATTTACTTTCATCGCGTTACACATAAAGATAGGACAGCATGTATAGTAAAAAACAGATCACATGACATATGTTCTAAAACTTGTTCTAGCTATGTTCGACTCAAATATGAAGTGACATAATAAATGTCAGCAGATATTTAACTATTTCATGTTTCAGGTGTCAGAATGTGCAGTGTGCCAGGCAGCTGCTCATATCATTAAACAGGAGGTGGAGTATACCCCAATAAAGGTAGCTGTTGTTGACACATTCTAAAAATCAATGCCTGTTGTTTTATCACAAAACATATTACATATTGCCATACAGATAAAAATACATAAATATCATTATATACTTCACAGCAGTTACCAAACTGGTTTTGTTTTCAGTGCCCAATTACCATCTTCTGCCCTTTATGGGGAGAAGATTTCTACAGAAATGTATAATTTTATTTTGTACTGTTTTTTTTTCAGGTTACACATCCATTTGAGCTAATCGGGATGGACTTAATTGGCAAACTGAAAAAAACTGACAGTGGATACGAGTACATATGTGTGATGGTAGACTACCTGACCAAATGGCCACAAGCCTATCCTCTCCATAGAAAATCGGCAGCTGAGGTGACGGAATGCATAATCAAATTCTTTCACCAGTTTGAGGCTCCCAAAAGGATCCTGACGGACCAAGGAAGGGAGTTTGTGAATGAGGTAAGTTAAAAATACTTTGAAAAAATATTGCAGAAATATTTCAGTTGTGTTTTGATCTATATAGAGTATGTTCTTTTTATTTAACAGATTAACAAGGAAGTTTGCAAAAAGTTGGGAATCAAAAGGAGTCTTTGTTCACCGTATCATCCTCAGACAAATGGGCTGGTAGAGAGGATGAATGGTACAATACAAAGGTACAATACAAATGGTTGATTTAACATGAATTCATTAAATATTTAATGTACATTATCATCATATATTGTACCTATACCATATGGTCGTACAGCAGCAAATGCAAATGGGATCACAAATATTTTCATGAGATGCCTATGGTCAATTCAAATTCTGATTTTTTTTAGAGCTCTCGGCAAGCTGGTGGCCAACAAACCTCAGAGTTGGGATCAGTACCTGGATGCGGTCATGTTTGGGTTGAGGACCAAAAAGCAGATTACAACTAAGTTCTCCCCATTCATGTTGATGTTTGGACGAGAGGCTCGGTACTTAACACAAGTGCCAGAACACTTCATGGTTAGTAGACACATGTCTCAATATAATTTTATGTCTATCGATGCAGTGTTGAAAACATGGGCTGAAAGAATATAAAAAACATTTGTTCACAGGTTGACAGCAGTGTTGAAGACGTGGTGGCTGAGGAAGCTGTGTCGGAGGACATAAAGCGCCTTGACGACATCAAGGACATTCTCCAGGGCAACATCTCCAAGCAGCAGGAGAAAATCAGGAGACAAATGAAGCACGGTGCTGCTAAACCAGCATTAAAAGTAGGGGACAAGGTGTGGAGGCAGAATGTGAGGAGTCAGCAGAGGAAAGGTGGAAAGCTGGAGCCAAACTTTCTTGGCCCTTTCACCGTGGTGGCACTTCAGGGGAAAAGTGCAGATCTGCTGGCTGAAGGTGGGACTGTCATAAATAAAGTTAATGTAGACCACCTTCAGCTTGCAAAGGTGGAGCAGCCCCGAATCCCCCACAAAATCGGTGCATCATTGGGCCCAGTCTCCGCAGCACCAACCTCTGCAGCACCAGCCACAACAGCAGATCAAGCATCGCCAGCCTCCACCCCACCAGCCTCCACCCCACCAGCCTCCACCCCACCAGCAGCACCAGCCTCCACCCCACCAGCAGCACCAGCCTCCACCCCACCAGCCTCCACCCCACCAGCAGCACCAGCCTCCACCCCACCAGCAGCACCAGCCTCCACCCCACCAGCCTCCACCCCACCAGCAGCACCAGCCTCCACCCCACCAGCAGCACCAGCCTCCACCCCACCAGCCTCCACCCCACCAGCAGCACCAGCCTCCACCCCACCAGCCTCCACCCCACCAGCAGCACCAGCCTCCATCCCACCAGCCTCCATCCCACCAGCAGCACCAGCCTCCACATCCACCTCACCAGCTCCATATACTCTTACTTCAGCAGAGAAATGTAGGTATTATGATATTGTATTTCTTAAATTTGATTTTTTTTTCCCCCAAAATGTACAAATCTTCTTTTTTCCCCCAGATGTTCAGGAGGCATGGGCAGGGAAAGATGTTCATGTACTTCTTTCCCAAGTGGGCCCATACAAGCTGTTTTATTGGGACATTCTGAATACTGGTCCGGACAAGGAGCTGGAGAGTGAGGTAATACTCTTTCATTATTGTATGAAATCATCAATTTCCACTCCCTATTGGGTAATACTTCAGTAATGACATTTAGAGTATATTGTGTAGAAATAAAATTACCTTAAAACATGCAAGGAAAATCAGGAATACTACAACAGTGTAGTTGATAGTTTTACAGTGAAACTGCCACTGTGTAATACTAATGACATCTTTATAACATTTTTTATAGGTGATCAATGCGTATTTGTCTTTGCTACTGCGTCAGTACAACCAGTGCAATCCTGGAGATGGTGCGGTCATTGACACTTTCACAATGACCTCAATATGGAAAAGAAATTTCAGAAAAATCCGCGTATGTACTGGAGTGAAATGACTTTGCATTTTGTAAATATTACAAATATGCATTTTCAAGTTAAAGAGATTATGATTTTTTTCCCCCTTTAACTTATTTCAGATTGATCCAATGGCACACAGAGTCATAGTGGGAATTGTGAATGACAACCATCACTGGATGTTGATGGTGAGAAGAGCAGCATTGCCCAACATTATAGAATTTCACTAATATCACTAATGCCCAGGGTGTTTTCCTAATTTATGTTGTGTTTCCATGTGAATAATAAAAGGTGATGTACCCACATGAAAAAAGAAGCCTTTTCTTGGATCCATTTGGGGAATCCAAAGGCAAGATCCAAACGTGCCTGGAGTCAACAAGGTAAATTTGACTCTTAAATGTAGTAGCTCTTCTATGAGTTGCTAAATGATGTACAACAGTTTTGACACATGTGTTATTTACATACTTTAGAGCCTTCATGAGGAAAAAGGGCTGCAACGTTTCCAGGTGGACATGCAGCACTCTCCCCCATAGCCGTCAAAGAGATGGCACATCCTGTGGTGTCCTGGCCTTAAAAGTGAGTGTGAAATGCATTTACGGAAACATTATTGTCAAACTCAAATTAAGTAGCAATTGCAGTGAAGGTCTTGACCTGCTTTTAGACATCCTGACGTAGGTTTAATAGGTAGGTAATACTTAGAATTTGTTTGATTTGTATTTAATGAATTGGGGCAGGCGGTCATAGACCATGCAATGCTTATTACATGTTCTTAATCAAAGTTCTCTTCAGTTTGCAGAGCAAATTTTACAAGGGCAGGCAATGGACATCGACACATCACAGAAGGCAGTGGACAAGTTCAGACTAGAGATAGCCAAGTCCCTCCTTAGAGAATCAGGTGTTTCCTTTTTGCTCAACATTGTCAGTCACTTCATGTTGTTGTTTTTTATTCATGTTCTCTCACAAATATGAAACCGTAAGACAGTCGATTAATACTGTGCAATGCAAATTGTATTAATCTGAACATGTTTGTCCAATATTGTTTGTCTTAACAGATGACCTGAGCAACCTGTGCTTCTTTTGTGGGATGGAGCACCAGGATGAAACACAATGGGTAATTTCTACGCTTTCAAAAATGTTAAAAAAGGAAAAGGAATAGTTTTTACTTCATCATTGTCATGGTTGCCCTGGTTATTTACAACAATTGATTACAACAATCTTATGCTTCATCGGCATCTATTAATAAAAAAATGTTGTGCTCGTTTTGTGTTGACATTTAAGATTACTTACTTTCTATTATGTGCTGGACAAAATATTTTTTTAGCCCAAACAAAACACTTATGTTGGTGAGAACATTCAAAAACTGAATTAATATTAAAGATATTATTAGTCAATAAAATTAGAGTTATTCTATATTTAAGGACACGTTATAATATAAAACTTGCATACCACTACCCCTCCCTATTTCCCCAGATTTGCTGTAACGTCTGTCAGAGGTGGTACCACCACGGTTGTGTAGGTTGGCCTCCAGTGGAAGAGGAGTACCTGTGTCTCGCTTGTGAATAATGGCGCCACTTGCTATTTATTGTATATATTTGTATATTGTTAGAATATTTATATTATTTATATTTTTGTTTGTTTTTTTAGATGTGATGTGTTTATTGTGAAGGTGTTCAGTGTTCAAAGTGTTTTTTCCATCACAATAAATTATGTAAATGTTCCCTATGACTTTGTGTGCACATTTCCCAAAAGAAGAGTCTAGAGAGAATATGTCATCACCAGGTATGAATTACACTATCGTAGTGGGAGATGTGTTGCCATTTCTCCCAGCATAAAATACTTTTTCAGAGTATAGTCAAAGGACTGATACTGATGACGGGAGTCCGTTTCATGCATCTGCCACCTTCCAAGAAAAAGTTAAGAGGGGGTGCTTATTCTGCCTGTTGTGAAAATAGGCCTGTCGTGATATGCACCCCCCCCCCCCTTTAAAAGAATTCTGTTGATCCCAGCATCAAATGCTTTTCAGAGTACAGACATGGGACTAGTATGAGTAAGCAGTGTGAGTTTCATGCATGTGCCACTTTCCTAGTAAAAGTTAAGAGGGGGTGCTTATTCTGCCTGGTGTGAAAATAGGCCTGTCATGATATGCACCCCCCCCCCCCCTTTAAAAGAATACTGTTGATCCCAGCATCAAATGCTATTCAGAGTACAGACATGGGACTAGTATGAGTAAGCAGTGTGAGTTTCATGCATGTGCCACTTTCCTAGTAAAAGTTAAGAGGGGGTGCTTATTCTGCCTGGTGTGAAAATAGGCCTGTCGTGATATGCACCCCCTCCTAATTATTTTCCTGTTGATCCTAGCATCAAATGCTTTTCACGCTACACAGATGAGACTAGTATGTGTAACCAGAGTCAGTTTAGTGTATGTGACAGCTTCACAGTAAGAGTTATGCTGGGGGTACATATCACAGGAAATGGAACACAAGGCCTGCGATGAAATGCACCCCATCTGCATCATTTTGTTCCTTTGACCTCACTATTGGTGCTTTTAACTGCATGCAATTGGTGCCAAGATATGTATGAGTTTGATAGGTCTGACAACAGATAAGTCAGTGGTGGATGTGGAATTGGTTTATTATATTTTATCTTATAAAGCAGCAAGAAAAATGTTTAATTTCACAAAAACAAGTGTAGCTATTTGATGAAGAGAATTTGCCCTTTAATGGTGAGAAACACACATAGGTTATGACTTGTCTATCAGGCATAGATCACATTACATTTTCATCAAGAGATATTCAGGATCAGAAGGCTATTGTTTCGACCTATATACAGGTTAACCCATTTAAAAGCACTTACTTTTGAACCTATGAATTGCAAGAAATGCCAGAATCATATTTAGTGTTGTGAAACGCCGTGTCAAATACATTCAACTTGCTCAAATCAAAATTAAGTTAATTCATTTTGTAGTCATGGCTGGGGTAGGCTATATATTTCCACAGAACAATAAGGTGTTCTTTTGCGTTCGTTCCAAAAAACTTGTTCGTTCGAGTTTTTTGGAAGAAAAACATCGGTTGTTTGTACTCTTTAGAACAGTTTTAAAGACTGTAATCACTTGTATTCTTCTCTTCCATCTCTTTCACAAATAATTAAATCGTAGTATAGTATTTTCCCCTGCGTTTGTTTAGTTTTGTTTAACTGCTTTCCTTTCCGATCAAGCGAGTGGTGCGCGCTCCCGCGAGGGGGTGCATCTGACGCGGGGGGTGCCGAATTGGGTACAACACCCCCTTGGAATTCCTGTTCCCCTTGAAATGCAATGTTATCTGACTCCGCCCACAGGACCAACCCAAAACAAGTGGATCTACGGAAAGCCAAGTGGTACAAAAAGCCAACCAATGGCTGGTCAAGCAAATACCTTTACTTTTTTTTTGCTTTAATGTAATAAGTAACATAACAGTAGCCTACACAATATAGGCCTAGTTGTTTTGTGACGCTAAAATCAACGCAGCACATTACAGCCGCACAGCCTGGTGTGAGGTTTGTCCCATTTCGCTTTCCATACATCCAGCTGTTTTCACGTTGCGTTTTTTTCCGTAAATACGTACGGTAACACAGCAACTACGCACGGATCGTCAGTAAATCGGCGTAAAGGGGAACAGGAACTGGGGGGGAACCAAATCGGGTGTCTCACCGGTCGCCACATGAGCAGCGCCAGTTGTGGTGTGTTTTCTGCGATGGAGTGGAACATGTTGATATAGGTTAAAGGGCAAAGTTGTGCCCAACACACCAAGTCAATTGAGTAGAATAGGGGAACATTTTAAATTAACAGCTTTCACGATGAAACTTCTCCAGTTGATTAGTGACATCATACCAAAGAAAAAATGTATTACAAGATTTTGAGATTTTATGTTTATATATGCAAATTAGGAATTTATTCATAAAATATAATCTGCATAACAAAACACAATCTGAAAATTGGATGAAGCCAGATTAAAAATGTATTGTTTCATTCTGAACACATAAGACAAAATTAGAGAAGGGACTGTGGCTATGTATAAGTGGATATTTCACCTCCACAGTGTACAGAAACCTAATTTTGAGAAAACAACCTTTAAATACTATAGTGAAAACAAAAACGTTTTTCAGCGGAAACCAATATTAACAGACAAGTCATTGATATTGAAATCTATAAATAGACAATATGTACCCAGAAACAGAACTCAAGAGACAGATGTACAAGAGAAAGCCCAGTAGGCACTTTAATGTCATTAATGTGCTACCGGGACAGCTTGGTGTTTTGTGTTTTGCGTCTTCCCTGTCTGTCTTTCCCCCTCCTTCCTCTCCCTCACCGGCTCCTCCTCGGGGTGTGTCCGGTGGGCGGGCCGGCGGCCGGAGCAGAGTGACGCACCTGCCTTCCATCTACTCATCAGCTCTCAGTCTACTTAACCCGGGTCTCTCCACAACTTCGACGCCAGATTGTTCTGTCACTATACGGTGATGTAATCGTGCGCCATCTTAACTACCTTCTCAGGTCTAGTGGTGCTTCTCAGTACCGTAGCTTTCTCGCTAACGTCTACCTTGTGGCTTGTGGCCTGCCTGCCTGTTCACCACCTCGCCTGCCTGCCTGCCTGCCTGTTCACCACCTCGCCTGCCTGCCTGCCTGCCTGTTCACCACCTCGCCTGCCTGCCTGCCTGCCTGTTCACCACCTCGCCTGCCTGCCTGCCTGCCTGTTCACCACCTCGCCTGCCTGCCTGCCTGTTCACCACCTCGCCTGCCTGCCTGCCTGCCTGTTCACCACCTCGCCTGCCTGCCTGCCTGCCTGCCTGTTCACCACCTCACCTGCCTGCCTGCCTGTTCACCCCTCGCCTGCCTGCCTGCCTGCCTGCCTGTTCACCACCTCGCCTGCCTGCCTGCCTGCCTGTTCACCACCTCGCCTGCCTGCCTGCCTGCCTGTTCACCACCTCGCCTGCCTGCCTGCCTGCCTGTTCACCACCTCGCCTGCCTGCCTGCCTGCCTGTTCACCACCTCGCCTGCCTGCCTGCCTGCCTGTTCACCACCTCGCCTGCCTGCCTGCTTGTTCACCACCTCGCCTGCCTGCCTGCCTGCCTGTTCACCACCTCGCCTGCCTGCCTGCCTGCCTGTTCACCACCTCGCCTGCCTGCCTGCCTGCCTGTTCACCACCTCGCCTGCCTGCCTGCCTGCCTGTTCACCACCTCGCCTGCCTGCCTGCCTGCCTGTTCACCACCTCGCCTGCCTGCCTGTTCACCACCTCGCCTGCCTGTTCACCACCTCGCCTGCCTGCCTGCCTGCCTGTTCACCACCTCGCCTGCCTGCCTGCCTGCCTGCCTGTTCACCACCTCGCCTGCCTGCCTGCCTGTTCACCACCTAGCCTGCCTGCCTGCCTGCCTGCCTGTTCACCACCTCGCCTGCCTGCCTGCCTGCCTGTTCACCACCTCGCCTGCCTGCCTGTTCACCACCTCGCCTGCCTGCTGCCGACCTGCCTGCTCAGCCACGGCGTGCTCACCAGCTCACTGCACATTCCCTGTTTGAATAAACTCTTTATCAACCGCTCCAGTCTCTGGTCTCTCAGTCCGGGTCCACAAACAAAACCTAACATTTAATGTACAAAATAGAACAATAAAGTTCAATGGAAAATAGAAGGTATTTTACAAGAAAAAAAATGTTCAATCCTTGTTTGTGGACATATTTACAGATATGCCTCTGCACTCTGTTCAAGCCAGGGAGGAGTCAAGGCTTTGGCGACGGCAATTGCAGCGCATTGTGCTGCAACCAGACTTGCACTTGCAGCACACAAGCTCAAACAGAGATTGAGGAGCAGGGTCCTGGAGCCTCATTTATAAAACTGCGTAGGATCCTTACTAAAAGTGGACGTAGGCCCAAATGCCAAAGCTTGCGTTCGCCCCCAAAAAATCTGATTTATAAAACTGTGCGCACGCAAACTGTATGCAATGTTCCCTTTATAAATCACAGATCACCTACAAGTCTGCGTACCTGAATCCCGCCCTGTACACACTCACTTTTTACCATATTAACGAGCCGACATGCAATCGTTTCCGTGTGGTGAATCACGGCGACAGGCCAGGAAAAAAAGCAAAGAAATGTAACTTTTCAGAAACGGAGAAAGAGACACTTGTTGGGGAGGTGGCGGCCCGGACAATAATTTAATTTAGTGGCCACAGCAGTGGGATCACGAATAAAAAGACGCAGTGCGAGTGGCCACACATTGCTGCTGCAGTCGGCGCCAGTGGGACCGAGCGGACGATGGCAGAACTTACAAAAAAGTGGTCTGATCTGAAGGTAAATGACACCTTTCTACTCCTTTACCAACATGTATTTAATGTATTACTTGCGTATTTGAGGAAGTTTGATTTTGATGTGACTTTGACGGGGATTGTGTCTGAAAAGGAGGGTGACACAGATGCGACTGAGACCAGAGGGATAAGGGTAAACAGATTTTAAACTTTTATTGTATATAAAACAAAACGTGACCCTGTGATAGACTGGCGTCCTGTCCAGGGTGTACCCTGCCTTCGCCCAATGACAGCTGGGATCGGCTCCAGCCCCCCCCCCCCCGCGACCCTGAATACAGGATAAACGGTAGAAAATGGATGGAGGGATGGATGGATAAACCAAAACGTTAAATAGTTTCTGTCCTTCCAGAGTCTGCAGCGTTGGGCGTAGAGGAGGGTGACGGTGAGGAGGGGAATGTGAACAGGGTGACGGTGACGGGGTGCGCTGCTGCTTTGCGCCGGACATGGACCCTGTGCCGAGGGCATGGCACATCAAGTGGTCGGGTGCTCACTGATGCCGTCCTGCAACTTCAGCGAGACACAATCACCGCCATCAACAAACAATTTAAGAAAATAATGTAGTATCATATTGGCAATGTGGGCTAAAATGTTTGTGATTCTAGCATCCATCTAGGAACTATTTTTCCTTGCATAGTTAACGCACCTAGCGGTTTCCTACGCATGCGCAAGAAGAACTTTGCAGCGTCAGTTGACAAGGAGGAGACACAGACACCTGTGAAAGGTGAGTCACTAAAAGTACTGTAATTTAAAATGAAACCGTGTTTGGTAAGACATTATACGTTTATCAGTTGCATGTTAGAGTTTTGATTTTGTTGCTGCATCGTGTATAGTTACAGATAGCTGTTTTTTTTTTCTTTTTCCCGTAACCGAGCGGCGGCTAGCAGCCGAGTTAGCTGCCGTGTGAAACTAGCCCTGAGTTAGCTCACAGGCTACGTGAGGTGCTCGATGCTAAACCGAGCCGAACATTTGTGCAACTCTCGGTTTAGCATCGTTACAGAACCATAACACTTTAAGGGGCCGTCCAGACGGGCCAAAATGTTATTTTTTCTCCGTCTTCCTCGGCATTGTTTCAAGAATATTTGCATCTAGACGGATCCACCGAAAACGCTGTAGTTCATATGCCAGGCCTATAGGTGTCGCTTGACATACACTAAAAACGAGACGGAGAGACAGAGCATGCGCAGAAGGTTTTCGCTCTATAATTTGTCCTTGCCATCTATAAAGTGCATTTAACATCTGAATAGGCGCTCTGTAAAAATGTTTATTTTCTTGTTCTGCCCTCTCTCCAGCTGCTCTGAAGATATGGAGTCCAAAGGCCACAGATGCAGAAATAGAGAGTGTGATTCAGAACCACCTTAAACAAGACCCCACAGGACTGCAATAAAAAGGAAGTCAATAAAACATTTGTTCCAATATACATGTTTGTTTTTTATTCAATTATTCAATATATAGATGACTCGTTATATATATCTGGCCCTGAATGCTGTCTTTTTTTTTTACCTGAGATTAGTCCATGTAGGCCTACTACTTGTATTTTACAGTATGGGTGAACATTACTCGAGTATTTTTAACTTTATCACAGGTGAGTTTATTTACTACGAAAGTTTTGACCAGGTTCACCATTCCTGTGATATTTTAAGTTGGCAAATGTGAAATTTGCTGGTGTTGTCTATTGGACTTTTTCACCTCTTTGCATTTTAAGGATTTTTTTGCTGAAATTGATAAGTTAATTTTAATAGTTGCAGATTAGAGCATTAAGAATTGCACATGTATACAGGACAAGAGATGTGATTGTCATAGAATGTATGGATGTGGTAATGCCAGTTATGTAGGCACTAGAGCAAAGTGTCCGGCCCGTGTGGACCCAGTGATACTATGCAATAACCTGCCATAAGGTGAAATAAACAGTCGGTAAAGTTGGAAATATATTCACAGATTCGGGATCAATAAAGAGAAACGTTTTCAAACACACATGATGCCTCTTTCCCACCGTAATATCATAGACTACGAGCTACAAGGACCAGAACCCAGATTTTTTACACAAATAAGCTGACCGTCTGCAAATTACAAGACAAAAGCAAGACGCTGCAAACAAAAATCATTAACTCCACTGTTATACAATATTTTTTTCCTCTTGTGCACCACTTGCTGTAGTGCTGTTGTTTTTTGTTGTTGATCATTATATTATATATATAGAATATTCTCCAGGGGCATTCAAATAAATAAATCGTTGATATTGGACTTATTTTCTTTCAAGCGTACATTTTTATCTGTCCCTCAACACAGGCTATGACTACTACTACTACTACTACTATCTGCTACTACAACCAACTACCACTGGTAGTACTAATCATTACAGTAATAATACTTCAAATAATAGCAGCAACAATAATAACATTTGCACATAAAATAATGTTTAGTGATCCAATAAAAAAAACAGACAATTTGGCCCTCGACTTGGAAACCTGGGCATAATTTGACCCTCAGTGAAAACTAATTGGGGAACCCTGGAAGGCTCAGCACTGTGTTTTAGTCATTTTTGTTTTCATCTTTTCTTGAATGGTTCAACTCCTCAACCCCATTTAGTATGTCAACATTTTGTATTAGTACCAGCAGTTTTTAAGAAATTGGTCAGTAATTGATGTCATATTTTGGTTCTCAAAATTCACCAAATTGATGCGTTAAAATTAAATCTATTAAAAATGTCCCGTCAAGTTTGGTTTTTATAGATCAACTTTTGCGTGGAAAGTGGCGTACGCACGTTTCCAGCCCCGTTTTGTGCGTAAGCAAGCTTTATAAGTGAGGCCCCTGGTCATTAGTGATAAGAATGAGGCAGGAGTCTTGTATCTTCCAGCCCCTATCCTGTGGTGACAGCAGGTTTTCCATCCATTCCTGAACTTGATAGCCTCTAAACGCTGGGCTATATCTTTAAGTTGACTAGCATTTGTTCTTGTTGTGGTGCCAGCCACAATACTGTCATACAGATCTGTGGCTTCTGTAAGTGTATCTGGTAAGTCTGTGCCATGGTAAGTGGCTTGACGTATCTCTGCATCTGGTTCAAGAAAGTGACAAATTCGAAGTACAGGCCGGCATTTTTCTGAAGAAATCTGCTTCAAAAGAGGAAATTGCTGCTGCAGGGGAAATGGCAATGACACAGATCTGCAAAGGCAAAGAAGCCACCTCTCTCAATGAGCTCAGAGTGACACGCTTTTATAGTAAGGTGACAGACAGTAAAATGGCCATCCACCCTCGCAACTTGCCAACAACATCTGCATCTGCTAGGTTTCATTGCTTCAGGGTGTACTATCAACAGTGTTGGGTAGTAACGCGTTATTAGTAACACCGTTACGTAACGCTGTTACTTTATTCAGTAACTAATAATGTAATGCGTTGTTTTTTTAAATTCAGTAACTCCTTTTCCGTTACCAAACGCTGCGTTACTCCGTTCCTTTTGGTGAAGTTTTACAACGGCACACAGTTCCCATAACATTTTAGCGATCAATAAAGTTGAATTGAATTGAAAAACAAAGCACTTGTCGTCCCACAAGTAATCAAACACGCGCCATGAAGAGGACTGGACAGGTCAGGGCACGGCATGATGGCGAGCGAGAAGGGGAAGATAAGTTTCTCCTCGTGGAGGTCCATCCATCCATCCATTGTCTACTGCTCATGTATTCAGGGTCGCCGGACGCCAGTCCATCTCAGGGCCAACAACATATAGAGACAAACAACCATTCAGTCTCACATTCACACCTACGGGCAATTTAGAGTCATCAATTAACCTATCTCCATCCTGCATGTCTTTGGACTATGGGAGGAAGCCGGAGAACCCGGACCTCATGGAGGTATTCACATTATTTTCAACTGGAGAGCACAGGGAAAAACAACATTTCCGTAACTTGTAAACTGTGTCCCGGTTCAAAAACACTTTCTACGGCAAACAACAGCAACAGCAATCTGCTGAAGCACCTGGAGAAGCAGCATGCTTCGACAAAGTTAGCAGCTAAGGTAGCTAACGCAGCATCCCAGACCGAGAGTCACACTGAAATAAATAGCCATTGAAAAAACACTTTGGTGTTTGTGTCAAGGTTTGTGTTGGTGCACAACGGATCATATTGTTTGGATGATTAGATTCAGTGATGTGGATGCAAATTAATTGAAAAAGTTGTTTTAATCAACAGTTTGTATTATTCAGCATCATTACAGAACTGAAATGACAGCTAGAGGGGAACTCAATCAATCAACCTTTATTTAAAGGGAGCATTGGAAAAATGTTTTACAGTAACTAAAAAGTTACTTTCTCAGTAACGCATTACTTTTTGGTTTAAGTAACTGAGTTACTAACTGAGTTACTTTTTTACAAAGTAACTAGTAACTGTAACTAGTTACTATTTTTCAGTAACTAGCACAACACTGACCATCAAATGGATGGGAAACCTGCTGTCACCAGAGGATTGGGGCTGGAGGATACAAGACTCCTGCCTTATTCCTATCACTAATGCCCAGGACCCTGCTCCTCAATCTCTGTTTGAGCTTGTGTGCTGCAAGTGCAAGTCTGGTTGCAGCACAATGCGCTGCAATTGCCGTCGCCAAAGCCTCGATTGCTCCCTGGCTTGCACAGAGTGCAGAGGCATATCTGTAAATATGTCAGAAAACAAGGATTGAAAATTTTTTCCTGTAAAATACCTCCAATTTTCCATTGCACTTTTTTATTGTTAAAATACCTCCTATTTTGTACATTAAAGTGCCTATTGGGCTTTCTCTTCTACATCTGTCTCTTGAGTTCTGTTTTGGGGTACATATTGTCTATTTACAGATTTCAATATCAATGACTTGTCTGGTTTCCACTGAAAAATGTTTTTGTTTTCAGTCTTTAAAGGGTGTTTTCTCAAAATTAGGTTTCTGTACACTGTGGAGGTGAAATATCCACTTATACATAGCCACAGTCCCTTCTCTAATGTTGTCTTATGTGTTCAGAATGAGACAATACATTTTTAATGTATAAGGGGGGTGGGGGGGGCATTAGCTCAGGAGGTAGAGCAGATGGCTGGCGACCGCAAGATTGCTGGTTTGATCCCCGGCTCCTCCTAGCTGAGTGCCTGGTGTCCCTGAGCAAGACACCTCACCCTAATTGCTCCCGACGAGCTGCCTGTCAACCTGTGAGGTTGACTCCGCAGTGTGAATGTGTGTGTGAACGGGTGAATGTCAGTCATTGATGTAAAGCGCTTTGGAGAAAAGCGCTATATAAATGAGGCCATTTATATGGCTTCATCCAATTTTCAGATTGTGTTTTGTTATATGCAGATTATGGTATATTTTATGAATAAATTCCTAATTTGCATGTATAAACATAAAATCTCAAAATCTTGTAATACATTTTTTCTTTGGTATGATGTCATCAACTGGAGAAGTTTCATCGTGATAGCTGTTAATTCAAAATGTTCCCATATTCTACTCAATTGACTTAGAGTGTTGGGCACAACTTTGTCCTTTAACCTAGAAAATATAAATATGTTCCACTCCATCTACGGCTTGAGACTTTTAGTATATGATTCAGGGGGGTGTTAGGACCAATAAAAACTATGAACCATTTCTATTGCAAATATTTTGTCTTTTTGGGCTAGATTGACTGGCTTTTTTGTGCAATTGCTCAGTTTAAAGCTGTAGAGAAAAAAAAGACTACACGTCGCATATGTGACGTCATGTCATCATCACCCTTTCTCACAGGTATTCAGTGCCAATCAAATGAAGATGCCAGTGTGTTTTGTTCCTGAATGTTTCAAAAGGTACGGCTGTTTATTCTTACAGTTCCCATCCAATGAGAAGACAAGGAATCACTGGCTGAGACTGACGTTTATCATTCACGTCGAGAGCAGCGAAGAGCTGTAGTGCAAAGTGGCCTCACACGAAACCTACCACTATCTAACTTCTTCGTGATAACTTAGGGTTTTTTTGCATGGAAGATTACCTTTACGGAACCAGGAAGTAATTTCAATCTCGCCATAGGAATGCATGCATCAGAAATTCATATTGTGGTCCCACGTACTGGAAATAGAAAGGCGGGACTTCGCCACTCTAATAACTTTCATGAACTGAACATGCAATGTCAAAAAGCCCTAAAGCATCCCCTCCTTTATGGTCTATTTGACTCTAAATGGACCTTGATTTACTAAATGAGCATCATGCTGTATTGATGAAGCATTTTCTCATAGACCTCTATACAACAAGACTTGTTTTTGTAACCAGAGGAGTCGCCCCCTGATGGCCAGGAGAGAGAATGCATGTTTAAAGCACTTCAGCTTGGCTTCACTTTTCAGAACTGTAGGTTTGGGGTTGAAATCTTTGGACGGATGGTTAATGGACCTATTCTTCTTCATTCACTGAACTGAGGGCATCCTGGATTCACTATCACCTCTTGAGGATGACGTGGAAATACAAGAAAAGGCAAGACCGTGCAAGTTGGCAGTAGATATTTGGATTAATGTCAGAATGATTACAGATTAAAGAGAACTGGACCGTGTTGGTGTTTGTGTGCTTGTTGCTGTTGGTGAGACAAGATGGCTGCAGGTAGAGCAGGTGTAGTCACAGCCCTCTTGATATACGGATTGCTTGTTAACTTTTTAAGACCTTTAAACACTAACTTATTCCCAAACTTTTATGGAAAAACATATGCAAACAATGCTGATCTGTTAAGTCAACAAACAAATCAGGCCGAGGGAAACTTTGGATATGGGAAACACGCTCTAGCTTTGACATTCATTTAACCATCTCTGTTCAATCGAATGAAGAAACATACAAAGCCACCAGCTATGCTTCGACACAGTGATGCGCTGATCATCACGATCTGTCTGCTATTGTCTGGGGACATTCATCCGTGCCCCAGCCCGCTCCACGCTGGACTGGAGATTGAGACCAGAGTCCCGGCAGACGCGACACATAATACAGCTGTCCCACAGGTACGCACTGGAGAAAAGTTACCATTTGATCATGTTCAACAAACTAACCTTCCTCATCGCCCCTGCTTGTTTCCCGCTGTTGGGAGTATGCTGCCCACCCGGATTGGAGGAGCTGGTGTGGCATCGCGGTGGCCGGGCTGACAGAGACTTCCTGGACTGGGATTGACGGGACGCGACAGGCCTTTGGGGGTCTGTCGGCGCCGGGTGATGGTACAGACACACCAACTCCGGCAAGTCAATGGATCCCATTCATTGTCTATGTAGAGCAGGAGCTCCGGCCGAGCGGTGCAGATGGATACAGCACATGGATTCACATACAGCGACGGTGCCACCAACTCCACGTGCTGTACCTGCTTGTACCATGAGAGCTTGGCTGCCGGCATGGAGGCCGGGAGCGCCGCGGCGTTGTCAGTGGGTCCATGCGTCGCGGCTGATTCGGAGAGCGAGGGGGAAGGTACACTGGCTGAACCGCAGAATATTCCAACCATTGTCGACTTTGGTTCAAGTAATCCACGTGCAGTTATTTTGCACAAAGTAAAAAGGAAACTGCTAAATCCGGGCACTCAAAAAACAGGAAGTGGGATGTCTTTCGGACTGTCAATCACTCAAAAATTGTTTGGGATCCCAAAACTTAGCCAAAGGGTCTTTTGGGAGGGCATTTGAACATAAGAAGTATTAAATCTAAAAGTGATCAAGTGCATCATAATTTACTGGATTCTAATTTTGACTTCCTTTGTTTATCTGAGACTTGCAGCATTAAATGTCCCTAGTTTTAACTTCTACAGGAGAGATAGAGTGGGCTCAAGGGAGGAGGAGTTATGATTTATGTGAAAGACAGAATCCAGTGTAATGAAATCTACTGGTCAAACTGTGAGGAATTGAGATGTATTGGTCCAAATATCATTTTGTTACCACAGATGTCCTTTACTCTTATTGCAATTTACCGGCCTCCCTCTTCCAATATTAGTTTCTATGAGAAATTTGAGAAATTATTAAAATAATTTAATTTCAACAAAGAAGTAATTATTATGGGAGATTTTAACATCAACTGGGGGGGAAATCCTCTAGAAAGAGCTTCAAACAGATAACCGATAAATTTGACCTTATGCAACTGAGTAATGGGCCCACATGAATAACTAATTCCACCAGTACTCAAACTGATTTAATATTTAGTAACAGACCTGAGAGAATTTTAAAATGATATAATATCGTAACTGGTCTCTCTGACCACAATTTGACACTGGTAGCCAGAAAACTAAGCAATAAGCGGTTTAGCCCTAGTGCCAAGGAATATGAATCTTTTGGAATCCCCAAAAACAAACAGGAGAACTTTAAAAGTGCTGTTCAACAAATTGAGTGGGATAATTTACATAGACCATGAAGAAGATAGTCAAATATTATCGAAAAAACTAGAGCATTATTAAAGATTTTAACTGCAAATGTAGGCCCAAAAATAACAAAAACACCGTCCCTTGGATAAATGCAGACATTTTAAAACTAATGAAGGAACGGGATATTGTTTTAAAAACTGCAATTAAAACTAAGTTGAGTCATGACAGACAACACTTTCCTAGTTTAAGGAACAAAGTGGTAAAGAAACTAAGAAAAGCAAAGGCAGATTTTTTTGTTGACCATAATAGAAAAGGCAAGAGTTAACTCTAAAATTATCTGGAACAGGCTAAAATAATTAACAGGACATCAAAATAAAGAAGGGAAACTGCTTGAACTTAAAATAAGTGGAATGCTTAAAAACGATCCTGCGGAAGTAGCAGATGCTCTTAACCACTACTTTATCGATTTTGTGGCTACTATTGCACAGTGTTTTTCACCTGAGTACACTAATGTTTGTCCAGTTAATACAATGGAACCTGCTTTCAGCATAAGGAATGTCACTGAATCAGAGGTTGCCAGAATGATTCGATCTCTGAAACAATCCAGAGCAAAGGATATATTTGGTATGGATGCAGTTATGCTCAAAGAGCTCAGTACGACACTAACTAATCCTATCACCAAAATTATTAACCTCTCGATTTCTCAGTGATTGTTTCCGAGTGTTTGGAAGTCGGCTGTTATCGTCCCAATATTTAAATGTGGAGATCCTGTTTCAACCTGCAATTACAGACCTATCAGTATCCTACCTACAGTGTCGAAGGTTGCAGATAAAGTAGTAGCTGAACAAATCACTTGCCATCTGAACAATAGCTCTTTTACTCTGCACCCAATGCAATTCGGTTCAGAGCCAATTATTCAACTGAAACAGCCAACTGTTTTTTAATAGAAAAAATCAAATCTCTACTGGATAAAGGTGGTGTTGTTGGAGCTTTGTTCCTTGACCTCAAGAAGGCATTTGATACCGTTTGATACGGTACTGTCATAGAATTCTCATGTCAAAGTCAGCTAGTTTTAATTTTTGTTCAGATACACTTAAGTGGATAGAATCACATTTGTCAAATTGATCTTAGTCTGTTCAGGTACAGAATCATCAATCAGCTGCCCTTCATCTGTCCACAGGAGTCCCACAAGGATCCATACTGGGCCCTTTGCTATTTACATTATATATCAATGACTTACCATACGTTTATCCTGACACCAACATCCAAATGTATGCTGACGACACAGTAATTTATGTATATTGTAGCAGCATGACACAGGTTGCTGATAAACTCACAAACTCCATGGCTCATGTAACAGCATGGTTTAAGCAATGCTGTTTGCAGCTGAATGCGTCTAAAACAGTATGTATGTTTTTTTACCAAGAACAACAGTCCTAGTGTTGAGCCGGATATCTTTGTATCAGGGGAGAGGCTACAGGTTGTATCTGAATACAAGTACTTGGTGTTTTGGTGGACTCTAAACTTTCTTTCAAGGCTCAGGTGAAAAAGGTCTGTAACCGGGTCAAAATCTCTCAAACTTCAGGTTCATTCATGATTATTTTTCAACAGAGAGATGTTTATGCATTCCATGGTTTTTTTTCCATATCATCTACTGTTTAACTATCTGGTCGCAAGCTAGTAACACTTCTCTAAAACTAATAGAATCTTTGTATAAATGAACAGTTAAAATCCTTGACAAGAAACCAGTACATTTTCATCATTGCCCAATATTAAGAAAATATAACCTGCTGAGTTGGGACAATTTGATTAAATATGTAAATGCCGCCTAGAAATCCTGTCCATAAAAATAATGAACAGAACCGATGAAAAAGAGCAGCCCTGCCGGAGTCCAACATGCACCTGGAACAGGTCTGACTTACTGCTGGCAATGCGAACCAAGCTCCTGCTCCGGTCATACAGGGACCAAACAGCCCTTAGCAGAGGGCCCCCGACCCCGTACTCCCGAAGTACCTCCCACAGAATGCCATGAGGGACACGGTCGAATGCCTTCTCCAAGTCCACAAAACACATGTGGACTGGTTGGGCAAACTCCCATGAAACCTCGAGCACCCTGCGGAGGGTATAGAGCTGGTCCAGTGTTCCACGGCCAGGACGAAAACCGCATTGTTCCTCCTGAATCCGAGGTTCGACTATCGGCCGAATTCTCCTCTCCAGTACCCTGGAATAGACTTTCCCGGGGAGGCTGAGAAGTGTGATCCCCCGATAGTTGGAACACACCCTCCGGTCCCCCTTTTTGAAAAGAGGGACCACCACCCCGGTCTGCCAGTCCAGAGGCACTGTCCCCGACTGCCACGCGATGTCGCAGAGACGTGTCAACCAAGACAGCCCCACAACATCCAGAGACTTGAGGTACTCAGGGCAGATCTCATCCACCCCCAGTGCCTTGCCACCGGGGAGCTTCTTAACTACCTCGGTGACTTCAGCCCGGGTAATGGGTGGATGAACGTGTCAGTGGGATTGAGGAGATCCTCGAAGTATTCCTTCCACCGCCCAACGATATCCCCAGTCGAAGTCAGCAGCTCCCCACCTTCCACCGTAAACAGTGTTGGTGGAGGGCTGCTTCCCCTTCCTAAGGCGCCGGATGGTTTGCCAGAATTTCCTCGAGGCCGACCGATAGTCCTCCTCCATGACCTCCCTGAACTCTTCCCAGACCCGAACCTTAGCTTCAGCGACCGCCCGCGCTGCAGCACGCTTGGCCTTCCGGTACCCGTCAGCTGCCTCGGGAGTCCCCCGAGCCAACCAGGTTCGGTGGGACTCCTTCTTCAGCTTGACAGCATCCCTTACTTCCGATGTCCACCACCGGGTTCGGGGATTGCCACCACGACAGGCACCGGAGACCTTACGGCCACAGCTTCGAACAGCCGCATCAACAATGGAAGCAGAGAACAAGGTCCATTCGGACTTAATGTCCCCAGCCTCCCTCGGGATCTGGTCAAAGCTCTCCCGGAGGTGGGAGTTGAAGACCTCCCTGACAGAGGGTTCCACCAGACGTTCCCAGCAGACCCTCCTCCTTGAACCGACACCTTACCGTGGTGGAGGGGTTTAAGCACCTGAATGATCCTAGGAACTATGTTGTCCGGGGCTTAATGCCCCTGGTAGGGTCTCCAAGGCAAACAGGTCCTAGGTGACAGGTCAGACTAAGAGCGGTTCCAAAGCCCTTAATGAAAGATACAAGATCGAGGAAGTTTATGTCGCCCAGATTGGCGTCACCGGGGCCCCACCCTGGAGCCAGGCCCGGGGTTGGGGCTCGCAGGCGAGCGCCTGGTGGCCGGCCGGCCGGGCCAACTCCTTGAGAGAGGCTGGACTCTCTTCTACTCTGGAGTTGCCCGCGGTGAAAGGCGTCGAGCTGGTGTGGGCTTGCTTATAGCCCCCCAGCTCAGCCGCCATGTGTTGGAGTTTTCCCCGGTGAACGAGACCTGTTGTTTCGGCCTATGGGCCAAACGGCAGTGCAGAGTACCCGGCCTTCTTGGAGTCCTTGGGAGGGGTACTTGAGACTGCTCCAACCGGGGACTCCATTGTTTTACTGGGGGACTTCAACACTCACGTGGGTAACGACAGTGCTACCTGGAGGGGCGTGATTGGGAGGAACGGCCTCCCCGATCAGAACTCAAGTGGGGTTCTGTTATTGGACTTATGTGCTAGTCACGGTTTGTCCATAACGAACACCATGTTCAAGCATAAAGGCGGGCCCAAACCGGACCGAAAATCGGCGTCTGTGACAGAGTCGGCGTCCGTGACATGAGTCTGCTTGGTGTGGTCGCTTGAATCGGCCCACGTCGGCGTTCATTTCAGCCGATTCAAATGTGTAATCCGCCATTCGAGTCGGTCACTCTTTTACCATTCTGATTGGTGGAGGCTAGCAGCTTGACTAGCGAATCAGTGAAGCCCGGAAGTGACGATGGTAAACATACCAGATAACCAGTGGAATCGAAGAAGGTGGTCTAGAGAGGACCGCCTACTTCCGGGTTTCGTGTTTTTTGGCCCACAATACAGATTATCGCCGCCTGTTGTTTTGGAGACTTTACATCTCGCGCAAGCGCGGAACGTATGGCGTCGGCTGTAGTTCCGTAGGTGTGAACCGCCCATGTCGTTGTTCGAGTCGGCCATATTAAGTAGCACGACTTCATTTCCCGACGCGAATCGGGCAGTCGGTCCGGTGTGGACCCGCCTTAAGGGTGTCCATCACTGCACATGGCACCAGGACACCCTAGGCCAGAGGTCAATGATCGCCTTCGTGGTTGTGTCATCTGACCTCCGGCCGTATTTCTTGGACACTCGGGTGAAGAGAGGGGCTGAGCTGTCAACTGATCACCACCTGGTGGTGAGTTGGATCCGCTGGCAGGGGAGGAAGCTGGACAGACTTGGCAGGATGTCTTGAATGATGTTTTCTGATTGATGTTATATATGTTACTTTGTCAAGTTGATAACGGCTGTGCATGTTTTGCAGATTGCCTTGGCCAGTAACTTTGTCATTTTAATCTTATTTTTCATATTTCATATTCTATTCTGTTTTTAGGGTGACTTCAACATCTGTGTAGGGACTACAGATACAGACAGAAAAATAGCCTCTTCGCTAATTCTGGCGCATTTACAGCAATGTTATTAATGTGCACTGTCCCTGTTTTTAAATAAACATATTATTAGCTACCATTGCGCCATTGTTAGGCTGTGGTAAAAGAGATCACAGAAAGAGGAAGACCTCCGGGAAGGACTGAGCTGTGACAAGTTTTTATGTGCACTGCAGTTTTAGGCTCAGTTTTCTTTCATCTGTTCAGTCACTGATAAATGCTACAGGGCAGCTGGTGTCAGCCATGGGGACCATACAACAGAGAATCCTTCACCAATTGGCTATCGGTAAGACATATTCCATGTTTTTGTATAGACATGAAGTGTCTTAAGACTTTTTCTCAAAAAAATCAAGAGAATTTAAAACAGAACACAATTTATGTTTTTTTCAGTTTGCTAAATGGAATGAGCTCTGTTTTCTCTTCTCTCTATAGTGTCTTTTCTCTTGACCTCAACTTTGCCTGCAGCAGGTCAGTCAGTTCTATGGTGTGATGCATAAACATCCTTGCAGTTTTAAGTTGACGTTCTTTGTAAAATATATGACATGTTGTATGTTATGTCTCGTGTGTCTGATAGCTGGTCAGGTCAGATTGGTCGGGTCTACTCGTTGCTCTGGAAGAGTTGAAATCTATTACAACAGCGCCTGGGGAAGCGTCTGCGATGACGACTGGGACTTAAAGGATGCTGAGGTAGTGTGCAGACAGCTGGACTGTGGTGCTGCACTGAGTGCCCCAGGGTCGGCCAGATTTGGACCGGCAACTGACAACATTTGGCTTGATAATGTGCTCTGTAAAGGAAATGAACGTTCTCTAACTGAGTGTCCACACAACGGATTTGGGACCCACAATTGTCGACATGGCGAGGATGCTGGTGTCGAATGTTCAGGTTAGAAAACATTTCTGTCAAGTGTTATAAATAAATGTATATTTTCTGTCAAATTTAGTCTTTGTGATGAGCTGTTCAGATGCAGCGTTGGGGAGTGTTGGTACCCTACAGCATGCTTTTAGTATTAAAGAGTTGTAACAAGTGTGAAATGTTGCTTAAAATACTGTCATTTATACTGTAATGTAAGTGAACATTGTTATCAAGTTGAAGTGAAAAGCATCATCTTCCCCTGTTATGGTTTGTTTCTGTGCTCTGTGCTTAGGTGTGCCAATCTGACTACCTGGGTCTACATTGTGCTCTGGAAGAGTTGAAATCTATTATAACAATGTTTGGGGCAGTGTTGTGCATGAACGAGTTCAAAAGAATGCGTTCATTGAACACTGTTTTTCTGTTAACTTTGAACTGAACGCAACATACTTGTAAATCTAGAACTTGAACATGAATTAGTTCAGATTTTGTGACATGAACGACAAACGTCAATGTTGACGTCCAATCAAACGTTACGGAATTTGTTTTCTCCCAGTGAGTCGAGTGACACGACCTGCTCGCACTTTAGAAACAGCCATTGTTGTTAGGGGTGGGTGGGCCGATCCAAATTTGATAGTATCGATACCAAGGTGAGTATTGATTGTTGTAGTATCTCCTCTATAAGTTCAGCAAATGACTCGCATTTCTTCACAGAGTTTGTGTGAGCGCAGCGTCTCTCTCAGTCCTCATGCACAGCGCTCCTCTCCACCTCTCTCACTCATGTTCACTCGGCCCCGCCCCTCCTCTCCCCGGCTGCCTGTAAAAAGCAAACATGTGAACATGTTATTGTATCTAAACAAAAACATGTAGTTGTGAACATGGGAACAGGGTCCAAAAGCGCACCTCAAGGGATAATTCTTTTGAGTTCTTTGTGAGCAAACAGCCAGGTTCAGTAGTAGTTTGCCCTGCAGTTGAACGGGGCAAACTAGAAGGCTAGAAGGTAGGCATAGTGATTGATGTCATAGTTTGAAAAACAAGTTCAGTCTTTCATTTTCATTTCTCACCTAAAAACAAAAATGAATTGAACTTTGAATTAGTACATGAAAAGTGTGAACTTGCACAACACTGGTTTGGGGGACAGTCTGTGATGATAGTTGGGACTTAGAAGATGCTCAGGTGGTTTGCAGGGAGTTGGGCTGTGGCACAGTCACGGAGGTGCCCCCATTCGGTGAAGGAACCCGACAAATCTGGCTTGATGAGGTGGGCTGCTCAGGAAGTGAAATGTCAGTGACTAAGTGTCGGCATGCAGGATTTGGGCAACACGACTGTGGACACAGTGAGGATGCAGGTGTGGTCTGTTCAGGTGAGAAAAAAACGTTTGTGAATCGATGATGAACTCTACCTGCTGTGAGGCAGTGATGCCAACCACAGTGATGCCGACCACAGTGATGCTGACCACAGTGATGCTGACCACAGTGATGCCGACTTCATTACATAACATGTAGGGCTGTCAGTTTAACGCATTAATTAGATTAATTAATTACACTGCAAATCAACGCGTTGTAAAAATTAACGCAATTAATTCTGAGGGACTGAGTGGCAATTCAATGCGCGAGCATTTTAAATTTGGCCCATTGAATGACCCGTAGGCTGAGGAACTTGTCCGGACGTGTTCGTCACTTCACAACTGCGTCGGGAGTGAGGCGAGCACATCGTTGAGAGGGCCTTTGAATGACAAGTTTATTTATAAGAAGAACGAAGACGGGACTATCAACAACAATGCGGTGATTTGTAGCTTTTTAAAAAAATAATTCTCCTATCACCGAAGCTACTCCAGCTTGACTTATCATTTAAACGCTAAACACATCGGTACAAGTTCCACAGTTAGTTAGTTAAAGTTGTCTGTTGTCAGATCCTGTAACTTTAGATTGGGGTGAGTTTTTGATTTGAGGAGTTGATTCTGTAACCCCAGATCCTCTTTTGGGTTTGATAATTGGTTTGCTGGGATGTGCTTGGCCATTTTCTTTTAAATTTCATTTATGAAACGCACTTCAATAATAAAAAAATGTGGATTTCAAATCTTCTCTTCTTAGTGTATTCAATTGATTAGTCATGCAATACAATTTTGTAATGTTTTAGAATTTGAATTCTTTATTTGGGTACCTTTAGCAGATATGAGATTAAAATGCGATTAATTAGATTAATTAATTACAAATCTTGTAATTAATTAGATTCATTTTTTTAATCGCCTGACAGCCCTTATAACATGATCACAAAAGAGTGACTTTTTGTTTCCAGTTCTCGGTCTCTCAATGCTAGTTCCCCTTTTCTCTCTCTCACGTTTTCGCGTTTAGTTCCCAGAATTGAAGGCTATGCCTGGTGACCAAAGGCAGACAGTGTTTGACCCATGTTTGAGGGTTTGGTCAGAACACTTTTCATTCCCAGCTGGATGCACATTCATGTTACAATATTCTGGCAAACAAACAGTTATAGTCTCAGCTATAAATGATTCTATGTACACAAACGTTTTATAAAATTAGGTGATGAGTGAAGTCACTGTGCATTTGTGTCAACCGCTTGTTACGGCAACTAATAAACATTTTGAACATTTTGAGCATTAAATAAAATATCTCCCTTCTTTTGGAATCAAACAACATTTTTAAAGTCATTCGTGTTCAAGTTAATTTACAAGAATACTGTTGTTATTAGTTTTTAAAAATATTGTCAAAAGTACCCCTTGTATTGTGAGAGAAAAAAGTAGTATATGAGGAAAAATATTTATATAGGGTTGCCCATGAAGAAAAACATGCAAATGTCTTTTATAGCGCCAAATAAATATTATGCATGAATACATTTTACCTAAGTAATTGTGACACATAATGTACATTGTCCCTGTAATGTGTCCAGGTTACGTGCCACAGAGGCCTAGCTTCCCCAGCCTCTGGTTCATCCACAGGCGAACACTGTTAGCTCCGTCACCACTGTGCCACTGTTTACACTGGTCGCACTGTTAGCTGCAAGTCGCTGGCTCAGCCAACGCCATGTTGAGAGTGGTGGGAAGGCCACAGCAACACTTCCTCCCTCCCAACTCGTTAAATACCAAATACATAGGAAATTGCAAGAACAGAGACAGAGAAACAAGAACAAGATCAAAGACACACTACATGTAACATGATATTGTTGTGCTATCTTTCAGGAATCCTTCCAAAGCCCAGCATCTCCATGAATCCTGCCAACGGTGTGACCTGGGGTCAGAACGCTAGCATCACCTGTTCAATCTCAACTCATCTAAGTGGAACATTCGTTCTGCAGAAGACCTCAGGCTCGTTCCGAAAGACCCAAACAACAAGTAACAACTTTGCTACCTTCAACATCTTGCAAGTGGACTTCACCAATGAAGGATTGTACCAGTGTCAATTTCAGATAATGGTTTCAGGTCAAGGCTTCAGCTCTCCTATAAGTGATTCTGTCAGTCTCTCTGTTACTGGTAAGGACTTTCATTCATTCCCTTAATTTGATGTTTTCTTAAATGCATCCACGTTATTGTTGAAAGTTAGATGAGAAGGTTGATCTACGTTTGCCAAGAAAAATAAATAAATGTAATTTCCCAAAATGGAGAATTATTCCTTTGACATAAAAGAAATCTAGCAAATACAAAAACTGGGAATACTTCAGCTCAAAGTCCATTCATCACTCTATCATTGTCACATTTTTTCAGTGAGCCTCCCAAAACCCAGCATCTCCATGCGTCCTGCCAACGAGTTGACCTGGGGTCAGAACGCTAGCATCACCTGTTCAATCTCTACTCAGCATCTAAGTGGAACATTTGTTCTGCAGACGACCTCAGGCTCGTTCAGAAAGAACCAAACAACAAGTAACAACTTTACTACCTTCAACATCTTGCAAGTGGAATTCGCCAACGAAGGATGGTACCAGTGTCAATATCAGACAAGGGTATCAGGACAAGGCTTCAGCTCCCCTATAAGTGATTCTGTCAGACTCTCTGTTACTGGTAAGGACATTCATTCATTCACTGAATTTGATGTTTAATCCTGCAGCACCTCCCACAAAATACCCCCCCCCCCCTGCGACCCTGAATACAGGATAAGCGCTAGACAATGGATGGACGGACATGGTCATACACCTTCTGGGATTATTCCCAGGCCCCCTCCAAGATCCTCGCCAGAGTCTTGGGCAAGACACTTCACCCTGCTAGCCTTGTGTGAATGTGTATGCCTGCTGTATGTTTGAGGAGGGGCCGTAGGCGCAGAATGGCAACCACGCTCCTGTCAGTCTGCCCCAGGGCAGCTGTGGCTACTATCATAGTTTGCGACAAATGGTATGACTGTATGTGAATGAATGGAACCTGGAACCCTGTCAGAGCGCTTTGATTGTCTAGAAAAGCACCATACAAATCCAATCCATTATTATTATTATTAAAGAGCTGGTTCATTGTTCCACAGCCAGGACGGAATCCGCATTGTTCCTCTTGAATCAGAGGGTCCCCTATCGGCTGAACCCTCCTTTCCAGCACCTTCGACTTTACCACGGAGGCTTAGTAGTGTGATACCCCTGTAGTTGGTACACACTCTCTGGTCGCCTTTTTTGAGCGGGGGGATCACCACCCCGGTCTGCCACTCCTTAGGCACTGTCCCTGACTTCTATGCAATGTTGAAGAGACGTGTTATCCAAGACAGCCCCTCCACCACCAAAGCCTTCAGCATTTCTGGACAGATGTCATCAATCCCCGGGGCTTTGCCACTGAGGAGTTGTTTGACTGCCTCAGTGACTTCAACCAGGGAAAGTGACGATGATCCTCCATCAGCTTCCAACTCTGCCACTACAATAGAGGACGTATCAGTCAGATTCAGGAGTTCCTCAAAGTGCTCCTTCCATGGCCCAATTACCTCCTCAGTTGAGGTCAACAGTGTCCCATCCTTACTATAAACAGCTTGGAGGGTTCCCCGTTTCCCCTTTCTGAGGTGCCGGACGGTTTTCCAGAAGCACCTTGGTGCCGACCGAAAGTCCATCTCCATGGCTACTCCAAACTCCTCCCACACCCTCTGCTTTGCCTCCCTCACGGCAGAGGCTGCAGCCCTTTGGGCATGTCGGTATCTTGCAACCACCTCCGGAGTCTTCCGAGATAACATATCCCGGAATAACTCCTTCAGTCGGACGGCTTCCCTGAGCACCTGTGCCCGCCACAGTGTTCGCGGGTTACCGTCCTTTGAGGCACCCAAGACCTTAAGACCACAGCTCACCACCGCAACTTCAGCAATGGAAGCTTGGAGCATCGCCAACTCAGGTGAAATGCCCCAAACCTCCATAGGGGTGCCAGAAAAGCTCCACCGAGCTGGTCCAAAGGGTTCCCCAACCCTCTGACCAAACTCACCACTAGATGGTGATCAGTTGACAGCTCCGCCCTTCTCTTCACCCGAGTGTCCAAAAAATGCGGCCTCAGACCAGACGAAACGATCACAAAATCGGTGCTCTGGTACCATGTACACATATGAGTATCCTTATGTTTGAATATGGTGTTCATTATGGACAGTCCATGACTAGCACAAAAGTCCAATATAAATCGAACTCTCAGATTTAAATCAGGGAGGCCATTCCTCCCAACCACGCTGCTCCAGGTATCTCCATCGTAGCCCACTTGCATGTTGAAATCTCAAAGAAGAACTATGGAGTCCTGTACTGGAGCTTCATGCAGGCCTCCATTCAGGGTCTCCAACAAGGCATTCGTGCATATGCACAAACAACAGTCAAGAGTTTTCCCCTCGATAACCCAAAGGCGTAGGGAGGCGACCCTCTCATCCACCGGGGTAAACTCCAACACAGAGCAGCATTCAGCCGGGGATTTGTGAGTATCCCCACACCCGCATGGCGCCTCAAGACCTTAGTCAACTCCAGAGAAGAATAGAGTCCATCCACTGTTCAGGAGTATGGTTCATGAACCGAGCGTAGGGGAAAGCCCCACCAGATCTAACTGGTAGCTGGTAACAGAGAACCAGTGCCAGCATCTGATGCAGGGTCTGGTCCGTCGAAGTCCCTGGCCTTCACTGCCACCTGTATGACAGCGCACCCGAACCCAGCGGCTCCTCCCACCCATCTAGTGGCAGTAGCTACAATTAACACTGTATTGTTTCTTAGAATTACAAGCAGAGACATTAAGTTTCTTCTTCAATTAAACATGTCTGTGTGTATATATAAAACAAATTCAATGAAATTGTTTTTTGATTTTTAGATATAGTTAAATAGGTGCACAATATGACCTGGGATGTGAAAGGGTGACTAAGTAATTAGTGAAGAGGAACAAACGTGTTCTTTCTGTCTGGATAGAAATATTTGTCGATTCGTCTTTCCGTGCATTCCTATGTCCTTTCTATTTGTAGAAGCCATCGTGAAGTGATCTTTGCTCATTCACAATCTAGGAATTTCATGTTGTCTTCACACCGTTATCCCATTTCTACTTAGTGCTGCTGCAGCAGCCCAGCATCTCCCTGGTGTCCCCTAATGGAGGGCTGGTCTGGGGCCCTGAAGGTGCAGAGGTCACTCGGGGTTACAGCTGTGTCTTCACCTGCTCCATTTCCTCCCAATATCCTGGAGGCATTTTCTCCCTCATCTTCTCCGGCATCAGCGATCCCATAAAGCCAGCGGACAACCGCTCGGCCTCCTTTCACTTCCTGGCTGAGTACGTACACGAGGGGAACTACAGCTGTGTGTATGAGGTCCAACTGTCCAAGCAGAGCTTCACTTCTAACCACACAGCAATGGTGCACGTCCTCATTAAAAGTAAGTAGAAGATGTTTTGGTCGAATGTATAATGAGAATTATTCTGCCCTATATAGTGGACTCGATGTTTCCCAGAATTCATCTTGAAAGTAGCTTACAACCGCTGGTCACTGACCAAGTTTTGGTGTGAAAATGTAAATTGTATTTCTTTATTAATTTGGGAAAATACTCTTATTGTCCCCAACATCGAAAATGGCAGCTGTAGAGGGCCTGGCTTTAGAAATGCACTTGTACTTTGAATTAGACCACCAATGACAGAGTGGTACTGTAACAGAAAAGGTTTTAATGATAAGATAGGGGGAACTGAAAGCTTGGGTTTAATCAAACATAAATTCTAAAGGGGTAATCAACTTCATTTGGGGGGGGGGGGGAGCGGGCTTCCACCTGGAGAGAACAGAGGATGGGTGATCGATAATAAATCCAGAAGTTAAGTCTTCTGGTCCCTGTCCCCCCAATCCTCATCATAGTCCTCTGCTACCTCTTCCTCATGTTCAGGTGAGTCTCTCTCTTCTTCGTGCTTCTTTAAACCACAATGTTGTTCAGGTGCTGGGCCACTGGCCCCTTACCGCAATTGTTGACCTTCTCGTGGAGATCCCTCGCCTCTGGCTGGAGAGCTGCCTTTAGAGAGGTCACTGAATGTAGGGGTCACTGTTAGCAGCTGTAGCAGTTCTAGCCATGTGCTCAGTACCTGCTGGGGGAGGTACTGCCCTTCAATCACTTACCCCAACCTGAATCTCTCTGGATTCTGCCACGCCCCTTGCTGCACTCCCACACCACTAGTGAAGGGCCGGCCTTGAGACGGGACACCACACAGCATATACGGCTCCTTCCTTTCTTACCTTTCACAATTAAAGCCCTAGACATACAGTATACCCAGAATCTCTACTTAACAGGCGCATTTGAATTCACTCACCAAATTGAGATATGAGGCTACTCAACTGATTAGTAAATAATTTTAAGTAATAAAAACATATTGATTCAATATGTTTTTATAACTTAAAATTATTTTGTTATTTATTATGGATGGCCCACCAGCTGACCCTAAAGGCCTTTTCTTAATCGGGTACCTCCCCTCTGAACAACACACACACAGGAAGAAATGTGTCTTCTCTGACAAGCTAGCAGCTAGCGTGTAGAAAGGGCAGATTGTAGATTCCCCATGGCATTAATATGCCATGGGGAAAATATGTACAACATATTCAGGACTAACCGTGTTCAATGTTTTTCTCTCCGAGAACCGTTGTTGCCGTTGGTCTCTTTGGTAGCTGCCGGGGGTCTGCTGCTGCTCCTGCTGGTCTTAGTGGGGAAGTGCCTGAGAAGAAGAGGAGCCACCCAGCCTGTAGCCCTCGTCCAAACACAAACACGTCTGTATTTTACTCACATTTACTGACAACATTCCCCGTATATGATGTCACGGTTGCATAACACTTTTATTAAAAAAAATATGATACTATATATTTATTTTAATATTCTACATATTATTTTCCTCTGTGTTTGGCCAAACTCTGTAGGTACTAAAATGTTCATGTTTTGCCTTAAAGCCCTATTCACTGAGGACTAGTAGTATTAGTAGTACTAGTATGGGGGGCTTTAGCTCAGGAGGTAGAGCGGGTTGGCTGGCAACCGCAAGATTGCCGGTTCAATCTCCTCCTAGCTGAGTGCCTGGTGTCCCTGAGCAAGACACATCACCCTTATTGCTCCTGACAAGCTGGCTGTCGCCCTGCGTGGTTGACTCCGCCGTCGGTGTGTGAAGGTGTATGAATGGGTGAATGTCAGTCATTACGCTTTGGATAAAAGTGCTTTATAAATGAGGACCATTTAGTATTACAGAGGGATCGCTAGTAAGTTGTAAAAAATTGGGGTGGTCTTCTATGCAAATCTGCCATATCCATATTTTGATGAGTAAAAATTGCACCACAAATGACCTACCATATTATGTCAACCATAGAAAATAAGTATTAGTCCAGTGCGATTGGCCATCGCAGTGATTTGGGTCTTTGCACTTACCTGCAACGTCCGTGCGCCTTTTTTTGGAGAGCCATGACATCATTAGGGGATAATATCAGTTAATTTCAGTAAATTAAAGTCTTTGCGTTAGTACGTCAATCATGTAAATCACACGAGATCCTGTGCAAATGGAGCAAAAGTAGTGCTGGTCATATTGTTTCACTTTACATTCTCAGCCCATATTTGTGTTTGAATGCTTGTAAATAATTAATTTGAATACATTTAGGCCGCGTTTACACTACGGATGCAGTGGCCCAAACCCGTTTTTCTATGCTAATATGGACTCAGATCTGTGTTTTTTATGGTAGTGTGAACAGCACAAAAAAATAAATCAGATTTGCGTCACTTTCATATGTGGTCCTAATTCAGACACAGGTTGGATGTTTTGCAATGCGACCTGAGTCTGAACTGTCATATTGGAATTAATGCGAGTGACGGAGCCAGGGGAGGGACAGGGCGTTAGACCTCAGATGCATTTGGGGCAACACTTCAGTACAAGCAACACTTCAGTACAAGTAAAACTTGAGCGGTCTGATCGGAACAGGTTTTCAAAAGCGTTCTGAAAGAAACGGCCCCTCATGTCCTCATTAGCATCTACTCATGAATTCGGTGGCCGACACAGAACATTAACTCATCCATGAAACCGTAAACGTTAACATCATAGGCCAATTAATAATTTGCTTATGAGGGTCAGTTCAGGACCCTGACCAGTTCACACTGGGATCTGATATTGGCCACGCATTTGCTAAATAGCTTGAACAACCAAACCAAAAGAAAATCATATCCGAGCTGTAAATCGTAATTCAGCATGAAGGCTCGTAGTGTGATCATAGCTTGCGTGTTTGTGCTTGTGTTGCAGTGACGGTCAAAGCCAACAACGTGAACAAGAAACTCAAAGGAGAAGAAGAGCAGAGCAACAACTACGAGGACCAAGTGGGCGGTGTGATGGAGACGTCTATGCAAATATAATCGAGCCGTTTGATGACGTGGACATTTATGGAGATGAAGATATTTACCAAAATGTTAGGAATTGTGTAAAGTTTTTTAACTTGAGGCCCACTTCTGATTAGTAAAACATTTCCGAGGGGAGGACCACCTTCCCAAATAAACGGGGATGAAAAGCACATCTACAATATCACCATTTTGTTTAAAAAATCAAGATCCATTTGGTGTCCCTTACCGAGCAACGCTAACACGCTCTCCCTGATGATGTTGTGATTGATGTAGCGATGTTCAAACATAACTGCTCATTATAATGCTTTGTTTACTTTTTTTTGTATTTCTTTTTGAATTATTTAGCACGTTAACATATACAAATAAAAAGCTCAAATTAATTCAGGCCGTCCGATGCTGCCCGGCCCAAATTTTTGTTTATTCGCGTCATTGCATTAACTTTGTATGTAATAGCTCCGTGTGGGAAAATCGCTTTGCAACTTTAGAGATCAAACAAACTACATTTACGAAGTATTTGCATCCCTACAGCCATTCTGCGACCACTCTCAATTCTGAGAGCTAGCTGTGTTTCCCCTGAGCTAAGCTAAACTAAGATAAGCTAAGCTAAATTTAGATAAGCTAAGCTGAACTGAGATAAGGTAAACTAAGCTAAGCTAAAGTGCTGCTGTCTCCAGGTACATATCTGTGAAGACGTGGTGGTAACAAGTGATACGTGTATTTCCATAAATGTTGAACTCAATGTTATTGATGAATACCTTGTTCATAAATGTTTTAAGGTAAACATGCTAACTTTAAATTGAATTTTGAATCTTGAAAATACCTGTATGTTCTTATATATTTTATTCAAATACATTTTTTCATGACTGTTGTAGTCTTGTCTATCTTTTTGCACATGCACATATAACCCAATTATAACTACGGGAGTCTTCTGCTGGATGATCTCATAAATAATGAGCAGACCGGGCTAATGATTTAATAATCAGGATTTCAAGCTCAGGGGCCGGCAGCCATCTTGAATCTCCCTTTCTATTTCTGTCCCTGGCATCCCCCGCTTCAATGACACACGTGTTTGTTTTCACAGAGTCCTTCTGAGAAGTTACGATCTTCGTTTTTCAGTCTGATAAAGTCTTAATCCATCCAACTTCAGATCACCAGAAACACATAAAGTAACCCACAATAAAAGCACAAAAGCTAACAATGACACCTTTGACAACCGTATTATAGGCATTGAATTGCATAAACATCAAAACTAATGAAAAGCAGAAGTGGCAACCGCAACAATGGAGAAGCCTTTTTAAGCCAATCGTACCTGATCCACCTCACTGCTTGAGCCAATGATGTGAAGGCAGCTTTGCAGCACGATGCCCCGCCAGACGTAAATAGACATGACCCAGGTTCCCTTTACCGCCAGCGTGCTGGCTTCACACAGCCGTGCAGACGGGTACCCTGGGAAATGTCAGCACTCTGAGCTCATCCATCAAAGAAGCGGCGATGAAGCCCCGTAACTTGAGACAAGACGGTGCTTCTCTCACATTGTTGGTCGGCGCGCTCAGTTCTGAACAGCTGTTGGAGTCCCATTCTTGGTCGTCAGTTTAGCTGTTTAAGGAGAAAGGGGGAAACACTTTGGCATAAAGACAATTAATCATGTCAGGGAGCCTCAATGATAACAAAAGACATCTGTTTATAACCATTTAATACAAACACATTTTATCTTTTATTCATTTTGATTTCAGTGATTTCACTGCAAAATCACATTCTCCAAAGAGAGGCTAAGCCGGACCTAATTTTGGCCTATAGTGTGTAGCCTATGGCAGTGAGTGGTGAGAACCAGCATAAGGGGCGGGACTTCCCCTCTCTATGTCACCACTTAACCATGGTAACTGATTGTCTAGGGTTTGGTTTGGTCTTTTTTTAAAAACGGATTTCTTACACATTCGACTGTGGATAAAAGAAATATGTTGCAGTCAGAGTCAACGTCAATAAAAGATAAAAAAAATAATAATTTAATTGTACTTTCAAAAGGATTTCGTTCTCCCTCTGGCATTCGGAGACAACGTCGTACATTACAAGGACTAAGGCATTTTTCAAGGGGCTAGATTATGATGACATAACCCAGTGAAAATATTACACTTTTTTTTAAGGGAAAGTCTGTCTGGCTTGTGAACGCTATGTTATTCTTGTTGGTCCCATAAATATCATTATTGGGTCAAATGTATTTGTCATACTTTTGCATTCATCTTACCAATTTATGTCAATTGATGTTTAGCTTTTTGAAATAAAAGAAATAGAAAAATAAAAAATAAAATAAATGTGCATAATTCACAAAAAAGCAAACAATCTGAAAATGTACAGTTGAAATATTATAGTATGACTACTGTTATGACCACTTGGCTCACGGCAGACCACAACGAGGAGGAGACTACACAATTAAACCATTCCAATATCTTTAATGAAAGTAGGGCCCCAAGTTACAAAAGAAACAATGGATCAGTGTAAGTGGCAGCTTACTATGTGTAGTGTGGTATGGATTGTTGCGTTGAGAATTTGCAAACTAACAAGAACCACTAAGAAGATCTGTCGGCAGTTGTTGTCACAGGCAGGGAGGGAGAGAGCGAGATTCTGGAATCTTCTCCATAAATACTCTCCCAGGCAATCAGACCCAACCATGTGCACCTGGACTGGACCTGACCTGGAAGGCAAAAATGGGCAAGGCACTAGGGAAACAGCACCTCCCCCACCACACAGGAGAAGGACACCTATCCCCAGGAATACATACAGATAGATAACACTACACCACACTGTGAAAATAAATAACTTTAACAACTTGATTATTCATTTACTATGCACTTACTAAAATAACATTTTTCATTTTATAAAAATGCCTTTATTAACCGCTATACGCTATATTCTCATACAGCCACACAAAATAATAAGAGCTGATGTGCACACAAACGGGATGTGAGCGTGAGCCGTCTTTAGTCTTTTGATGAGTTGCGGGGCATTCCTGACCTCGCTGGCACACGCTTCCAAACAGCAGTGAGCTCATCAGGGTGTAAATAGCAGAGTGGGAGGGACGAAGCGGGACAGCTGGGATATATATAAAGGAGAGAAGTCCAGTGCAAAACCCCAAACTGCCTGATAGAGGAATAAGAAGGAACTCTGGGAGATCTCGCTTATCACTTCACCAGAGACTTAAGAAGTCAAGAAAACCTCAAAGAAAAATGATGTCCCAGCATGCAGCCTTGAACAGCCTGTTTGGCGACGACCCGTTCTTCAGCCAGGAGCGGCTGCTGTGGCCCCAGCATCACAAGGCCCTCTCGTCCCTGCAGCAAGACTTCTTCAACCAGAGGACCAAACTGGCCGACGGTCTTCTGAGGGAGCTCCACGATGGGCCCCACCTGCTTAAACTTGGCCAGCTGCCCCTCATTTCCTCCACGTTGGCGAGGTACGTAGTGCACATCCGTAGTGATGGGCTTGGTGGCGCCTGTAGTTGGTTTGCTGTGGTCAGAATCAGTGGACGGGTTAGTGCAGGTGATGGTTTTCTGATCTAGATCGTGATTCTCTTTCAGGCGTAGCGATGGTGAAGAGCAGCAGAGAGAGACTCCCGGCACAGAGCTGCACAAGGAGGCTCATCAGACCAAAGAGAACAACGGTGACCTCCTGGTGACCTTAGATGCTCGTGGTTACGCCCCCAATGACATCACTGTCAAACTGCAGGGGCGTAGCCTGGCAGTGGTGGCCATGAAGCAGGCCGGAGCAGAAGAGAGTCAGTCCTGCTCCTCGTCCTCCTCCTGTGCCTCCCTCTGCTCCTCGGCCTCGTCTCAGATGGGATTTGTCCAGAAGATCGACGTTCCCGCTCACCTGGACCTGTCCAGCCTCTCCTGTTCGCTGATGGATGATGGACAGCTGCGTATCCACGCCCCCGTGGCCAAGCAGCCAATCAGTGAGGAGCCCATTCGGTTCAGGACATCGATGGAATTTCCCCTTACGAAGACAGAGGGGGGACACACAGACTGATGCACACATGACACACACTAAATCATTTTTTCAAATAATTAATGTATGTTTTTATGCCCACACACACACACACTTCCACTTAAATACTGTCTATAATGAGTAAAGTTTACCATTAAAATGAAAATATTTTAGAATTAGTTGCAGTTTGTATGAACTGTTCAAATCAAATAAAGTGTCTGATTTTCAAATAAAGGTACAGCGATGTCTGCATGCTGCAGAGGTTTAATAAATAAATAGATTACTACCTTGGCCTGGAGGCACTTCATCACATCACACTGGTTTGTGGACGACAGTTTTGAAGCATCAAGTGCTGTATCTTGAAAGTCTTGGATTTTGTCCGTCTCCATTTTTGGACCCTGGAAGGAAGTGACCATATTTGGACTGTGGCGAAGTGATCGGTGGATCTGTCGAACACAAGCAGCACAGAACTTTACTGGATCTGGATCCATCTGGATTCTGTTGGGAAGCTGCTCACAAAGTCAGCTTCATAATTCAAGATCAACTTTACAGTTACGTGTATTAGTATCTTAGTAGCTAACTGCATTAGTAAAGAGGGTACCTTTCAGTCTGTTGGACTGTAAATGGACCATAATGTACGTAATGAACACCATGCTGGATTGAAGAAGACTTGAAACTAGAGATTGAGACCTCTCATTTGCATAAAGTAGACTGGACCTCAACTTTATGCAAATGAAGAGCGGGCAACTTGGCACCCTGTCTCTGGAAACTCGCTGCAGCACTACCTGTTTGCATTGCATCATACATAGCCAATAAATGGGAAGCGTGGAAATAACGCTCCCTGGAGACATGTACCTTTAGGGTTGGGGTGTAAAATGAGTACATGAAAGCCCTACAAAGGATGATATTGCACATATCCTCTCTCTAGTATCCCTCTCTCTCTCTCTCTCTCTCTCTCTCTCTCTCTCTCTCTTGCTCTCTTTACCCGCCTTCTTTTCTAGGTGTGGAGCACCTGAAGCTAATTAGGACAGGCAGGACCTGAGAGGGAAGTCTCTCTAGAGATCCTGCACTGCTCAGACCTTTTTCCATTTTGGGGATTTTCCTGTTTTTGTTTCCCACCCCCATCATGTCTTTGGATGTGCTGGGTTTGTTATTTTGGTTTGGGTTGGAAATGACCGGAAGTCTAGTTATCGGGTCTGTTTTTGGTTAGTTCCTATTTTGATAATTTAAGGAGGGAGCTGGGTTGGTATGGCCCATTGCAAGGTCGGCCCAGTATCTTCCCCATCTTTTGTTCTGCTTGGCTGGGATCTCCAGCATTGTCCGATTTGTACTTTGTGTATGGTTTGTCTATTTCTTGATCCTAATCAATAAAACACCTTGTTTTTTCGGTACAAAAGAGTCTGGCGCCGAGTCGTTTCAGTCTCCACCTGAGCCTTTTTATTGTTTAGGGAGGCCGTAACAATGTATTACAACTATCTATAAGAATTATAACACAATAATCCATGAATACAACAACAATACAACATATTCATAAAATAAATCCATCCAAGCAACTTAACTGTCAAACATAACAAATATGACAGCAGGGGAGCAAAGAAATAAAATATATCCAACATGGCAAACCAGAAACGTAAAGACAAAAGAGGAAAAAACACAAGAGGGTGGGGCCAAGTACAACTGAACAAAGCATCTGTAGATCACAAAAACATTACTATAGAGTGGCGAAGTCCCGCCCCTTCCACTAGACTCCCATGGGACCTCTGAGATTGTAAAAAATGGATGGGTGTCATTGCAGATAATATAATTATTTGCTGGTCCCAGTCGTTATGCCCCAAATTAGAAATATGTTGTTTGTGGATTTAAATTATAATTTTTCACATCAAGACTTTGATCGTTTATTGTAGGCCAGTCAATCTAGCCTAAAAAAAAAAAAAAAACATTAGCAACAGAAACAGTTCATAGTTTTTATTGGTCCTAACACCCCCCTGAATCATATACTAAAAGTCTTAAATCATAGATGGAGTGGAACATGTTGATATTTTCTAGGTTAAAGGGCAAAGTTGTGCCCAACACTCCAAGTCAATTGAGTAAAATAGGGGAACATTTTAAATTAATAGCTATCACGATGAAACTTCTCCAGTTGATTAGTGACATCATACCAAAGAAAAAATGTATTACAAGATTTTGAGATTTGAAGCCAGATTAAAAATGTATTGTTTCATTCTGAACACAAGACAACATTAGAGAAGGGACTGTGGCTATGTATAAGAGGATATTTCACCTCCACAGTGTACAGAAACCTAATTTTGAGAAAACAACCTTTAAATACTATATAGAAAACAAAAAAACAATGTTAACAGACAAGTCATTGATATTGAAATCTGTAAATAGACAATATGTACTCAAGAGACAGATGTAGAAGAGAAAGCCCAGTAGGCACTTTAATGTCATTAATGTGCTACCGGGACAGCTTGGTGTTTTGTGTTTTGCGTCTTCCCTGTCTGTCTTTCCCCCTCCTTCCTCTCCCTCACCGGCTCCTCCTCGGGGTGTGTCCGGTGGGCGGGCCGGCGGCCGGAGCAGAGTGACGCGCCTGCCTTCCATCTACTCATCAGCTCTCAGTCTACTTAACCCGGGTCTCTCCACCACTTCGAAACCAGATTGTTCCGTCCCTATACGGTGATGTAATTATGCGCCATCTTAACTACCTTCTCAGGTCTAGTGGTGCTTCTCAGTACCGTAGCTTTCTTGCTAACGTCTACCTTGTGGCTTACCCTCCAGGAAACCTGCAGCGTCCCTGCGTCTGGATTTCCGCCTGCCTGCCTGCCTGCCTGTCTGCCTGCCTGTTCACCACCTCACCTGGCTGCCTGCCTGCCTGCCTGCCTGTTCACCACCTCACCTGCCTGCCTGTTCACCACCTCACCTGCCTGCTGCCGACCTGCCTGCTCGGCCACGGCGTGCTCACCAGCTCACTGCACATTCCCTGTTTGAATAAACTCTTAACCAACCGCTCCAGTCTCTGGTCTCTCAGTCCGGGTCCACAAACAAAACCTAACATTTAATGTACAAAATAGAACAATAAAGTTCAATGGAAAATAGAAGGTATTTTACAAGAAAAAAATGTTCAATCCTTGTTTGCTGACATATTTACAGATATGCCTCTGCACTCTGTGCAAGCCAGGGAGCAGTCAAGGCTTTGGCGACGGCAATTGCAGCGCATTGTGCTGCAACCAGACTTGCAGTTGCAGCACACAAGCTCAAACAGAGATTGAGGAGCAGGGTCCTGGAGCCTCATTTATAAAACTGCGTAGGATCCTTACTAAAAGTGGACGTACACCCAAATGCCAAAGCTTGCGTTCGCCCCCAAAAAAATCTGATTTATAAAACTGTGCGCACGCAAACTGTATGCAATGTTCCCTTTATAATCACAGATCACCTACAAGTGTGTGTACCTGAATCCCGCCCTGTACACACTCACTTTTTACCATATTAATGAGCCGGCATGCAATAGTTTCAGTGTGGTGAATCACGGCGACAGGCCAGGAAAAAAAGCGAAGAAACGTAACTTAATAATAAAGCAAGATGATTATTATCATGACCTTATCCATTACTATTGAAAATCCTGAAATGTATTAATGTCCGAATCCAAGCCCATCCAAGATAAAACGGGCACCTTCGGAATGCGTAAAAGACGCACCGGCGTGAAATGTTTTTATTTGGGCTATTCAGTGTAAGGGATAAGTTGTTCATTTCACACAAAAAAGATCTTGATGGCAAACTGTAGTCTTGTAGTCTACTCCTACACTGTAAACCCCAATCCGCTAACTGAACTCAAAATTTTATTGGAAACCCCTTGCACTAAATAATTTTAATCAGTGCAATACAGTAACATGAAAGTTTTGAGTATACCAGACACAAAAAAAAAGTGTCAGATGACCCTTATCTGACTGGAAGTCAGTTCAACACAACTTTTTTGATCACACAAAATAATAATTTGTGTTCAATAAACATTTAAATCTATGTCATATTGACATAAAATGAACAGGTTGTTGAATGTTTATTTTATGTTTATTAAAACAAACAAAATTATGTGTCATAACATAATCATTTAATGTACAAACAACGATTAGATATTGTAATGTTAAAGTCAAATTAACGTTAACATTTTAATTATTGTACTTAATCTCAATGCGCTCATTCTACTCAAATATTTTTTGGAAACCCCTTGCACACAAAATTTTAGAGTACGCCTGACATAAAATAAGTGTGTCACATGATCCTCATCTGACTGGAAATTTATGTCGGTTGAACATAATATTTTCAACCAAATGATAAAATAATTTGTGTTTTAATAAAATAGAATTATGTGTCATATTGAGTTGGAATATCTAGTATACATAACACAAAGTTATTGAGTTGTTTAATGTATATATTAATGGTTTTTCAACATAAACACAATGATGTGACTAAACTTAATTATTTTGTGCACAATGAATTAATATGTATTCAAGTTTTATAGTCAACTTAACATAAAGTTATTCATTTTCCAATCAGTATTTTTTTTTAGTGCAATGAACCAAAATATTTGTTAATATGTTGACATATTATTAACTGGACATTTGAACTATATATTTCATGTTGTTTAAACTTATATATTTTTCTTTTACAAAACGTCTTTCATTGTGTGTAGTAAGCATAAAATATTTAGTTTTTAAATACAATTAAGAAAGTGTTCTAAGCACAAAAATATTGCATCAAAATATTTAATTTGTCTTGCTAAATGTGCTCTAAAAATGAAGTTAACCTCACACATTTTGTTACATTTACTTATAGCATCTTTTCTCTCCTATTTACCCATACTTTCTTACTGATAATACTAATACTGATGTACTTAATCATTTTTTACACCATTACTGTAAAAACTCAAATAGATTATTGAAACGCCTTGCACTCAATAAAAAGATAGGTAGCATCAACACATTTCTCTACTATGAAAAATCCTACTCCAAACTCCCATTTTCACTGCTTATACAAAATACAAGTTAATAAACAATCTGGACATAATGGTCTCACATATATCTTTTTATTTTACAAACCATAAACTCCAACATGACACTGCAACAAAACATGTAAGTCACAATCAGGAATTACTCAAAAGTAAATGTCGTGCCTTATGGGTACGCAGACTGGAGGACATATAGCATAGCCATACAAATATAGGAGTGCATCAGGCCAGCAGCAAGTGCAACAAGATAACCTGATCCTGGAGGAAGACTCAACTCCACGGGGATGGAAGGGCACCAGGATTACATCCTCAGTCAGCAACGATGGACACGACCACAGCAGATCCCTCAATGGTCAGATCTTGGACTGCACTCTCCTGGAAAATAGGCCCAAAAACATAAAATTACAATTGAAATAATCTCAGTTTTTTACTGACATGCCATCTGTTTCTTTTTTGTGTATTTTATTATCTCACAAGTCTATCACAGAATAAAGAACATACTAAAGCTCCTCCGATAATGCACAAATTCATTCATTTCATCTTCACAAGCGTAGAGGTTCACAAAAACAAGCTGCATTATGCAGGTTTAGTTTTTATTTGATTTATTAATGTATTTAGCTACACCAATGACTGTGCTATGTGTTCATATTGTAACAATGGACTTACACATACTAGGTTACATTACATTATTAGTTTTTTCCCCATATGTAAGGCCCCATATGTTAGCAAGAGATGTAGTTGAAAGGAAAATTGGATGGTGGAAGACAAAGATTATGTTTTCAATGCAGATATGCCCCACCAAGCATATGCAACGTCATGGCTGTGTGCAATAAATGCAAATGTAGCACTATTATAAATATTACAAAGCAACGTGATTGGATAGGCTTGACTTGGAAGCATCTGAGTCAAATAATCAATTTTAATTGTATGTACATTTATTTTTACCATGACGAGCTATCCTGATTCAAAATTAGACACATATTAGTCAAAATTGAGTGAACTTTGTGGACTCAAATTCGTCTTTTTTGGGGGATATATCACCAACATGACTAGGGCAGTTGGAATTAAATTCGGGAATCGAATATAATTTGAATAGTAAAAAAATCAATACTTACTGAATGCTGAAATTAATATTCGTATGTGTGTTTTTTGTTTTGTTTTTATAAACGTCTAACATCAGCAAATCGCGCCCTCCTCGCATTGGACTACCTGCAGAAATGAAGGCTTTTGTCACATTAATGATTCACAATTAAGTTTTCTGAATCACAATCTCAGTATCACAAATAGCCGACAGTAGCGCACACACATGGAGATAACCACACGGCAGCACTCGGTGAAATGAAACAAAGATATGGGCAGAGCTCTAGAAGTGATGACGTCATGACAAAGGAGCATTCATGCTGCTTACTGCTAGCTAGATCGACCCGCGTCTCCATATGCTTACTCATCTGGAACAAGACCGACAGCTGGATGTACGTGAGAAAGTGAAAGTAGAGCTGACGGTGAGACGAGGAGGGCGTAGCCATGGCAACAGGGACACAGCGTCCCCAGGAGAACGGCAATGTGGTTGTTTTACTTTCTTAATTATTACTTATCTAGAAAGCTGTCAGCTGTTGGTAATTCTACATATTTATTGGTAAGGTTTTTGGAATGCCCTCTAGTGGACAGGAAGTAAAATGGCATTGGCAACGTATATGCCTGTGTAGTGTAGTTATAATAATAATAATAATAATAATAATAATAGGCTGAATATTGAGAAAAATATGGAATGAAATTCGAATAGGATTATAGAGGCAATTTGACAGCTCTTATCACAACCTATTTTCCAAAACACAGGTACAATAAACAGCCTAGTTTTTTACTGACCAATCTCATGTCTTTCCGACAGAGGTGTAGCCAGGAGGCGGGTAGTTTAGCTTTGAATTTTGGACAGAACCAGGCTAGCTGTTTCCTTCTATGCTCTTGATATCAATCAACTAATCCAATTCTCAAGAAAGCAAATGAGTGCAATTCCCAAAATATATTCCTTAAAATGATAATGAAAGCTGTCATGTAGACATGACGCTGTGACTGAAGAATCGGTTCTTTGATTCGAGGTAAGTCACTGAGGCGTGGAATCGGGCGTCAACTGCAAATTAGTAGATTCTTATTCAAATATAGTTTTCCTTTTGTCATCTGTCCCAGTGGCCGCAAATGATTACGGGCTTGGCAGCAGGAAGCCTGTTTTGTTCTATGGTGTTTAACATGAGTCTCCTGGTTCAATAGCATCTCTACTGGCTACATAGAACTGTGAACCGAAGTAACAACCGGTCGCATGAACCGCCGCTCACGACTCACTCACTTGTCGACGGAGAGCCGCGAAATCAGACCGAAACAACAACCAGTCGCATGAACCACCACTATTCAGTACTCCTTGACGACCCAGTGCTGCGGTGACTCAGACCATAATAAGAACCGGTCCCATCTACGATATTGAGAAGTTTTAATGCAGTAAATGAAGCGGCGAAAGTTTCTTTGTAATACATAAATCAACTTTATATGTATAGCACATTTGAAAACAACAGGAGTTTTACCAAAGGGACTTTTAAACTGCTATGAAGGTAAGATTTGGACTGTTGGTGGCAGATGAGATGATTTTATTCCAGGTTTAAGTGCAGGGTGTAGTTTGTTAATGTAGTGATAGATATGAGAGACAGAGCAAACAACACTGACTGACTTGATCTGAGACTTGGTGCAGTGCTTTCTGATGCATTAAAGGGGTTAGGAACATCCTTTCCGAGATCATTTATTTATCAGACATACCAATATGACTTAAATTGTGTCAGCTGTGAAAATCATTATGTTGGTTTTGGTACATTTTCAATTAAATGCCCAGCCTACTACAGCTTGCCCATAAAGAATATACCAACCCACCTTGCAGTTGTAGAACAGCTGTATGTCGTCTTCATGTCGCAGCACTGAGGACACCAGAGAACTGCAATCCGGTCAACATTGATGTCTTGTGTTTGCTGTAGTTACACATAAGAGAAAAAGAGAACAAAACGCTAAAATACCAATCATATATATTTACACCTTTCTGAAGACATTACTGTGCTTATTTTTCCCGCTATTTACAAGGGATGTCCCGAACATACATTTTAAATATACAGTATATATGACACACTGAATTAATGCAGCTGTAACCTACTAAATGTGACACACAAAGTTGACACAAGTTTTTACACAAGCATCCAGATCCAAAAATTGATGGTCCTTATTCAAAATTATAAAGCTGATAAGCTAACTTATGACATAAATGAATGTTTAACTTGGAAAGGGTTATTTCAGTTTATAATGAAACATTACATTTCTATAATTTACCTGAGAGTATGACTTTAAGATGAAGAGATCTTCGAGGCCCTTCAACCAGATTTTCCCTCCATCTGGCTACAGCCAAACGATCTGTGTGTTGATCCAATGCAGCATACAGTACAACTCTCTGCCGCTGGTTGCTGAAGAGTTGGCATTCTGCATAAACCTGAAAAACACAAAGTGACCTCACTCAGCATCAAAATCATCCCATTAAGTATATCTACTACATTCCATAGGTCAACATACATATATAACTTCATAACAACCATATATATATATATATATATATATATATATATATATATATATATATAAATAATATAATATAAATATTTTGTGTGAGTCATTAATGTATAAATCCCGAAATAGGCCTATATTTGTGAATCCTTCGGTGTGCATTTATTAATATGGACACTGATCTGACTAACGTGTCTTAAGCTAACTCCGTACACGGAACAGCGTATTTCCATCTCTCAACCCACTACCTCCGTTGTGCAGCGTTTCTCACAGCTACAGGTCTAAAGTGCTGGACTCTATCGCTTCCGTACGTAAATCTGTACACAGACGCACAGTGTATGCTTGTCGGACCCTTACGTGCCTTTGCACCATGTCACTCTTGCGTCAACAAGCAAGTGCACTGACAGTGTGTCCTCCCAAAAGTATACACTCGACGCCTGTCGAGGCAGACGCAACACCAACGAGCGCATCGGCTGTGATTGGTCCGCTAACTATCAGTCCGCTGGAGACTGCTGATCGGTTTCCATTCATAAACACCGCCATTTAAACTTTTAAAGGCTACTCGTTTATTGGTCCTTGCTCACACTCGTTTTATTGATTGCCCTTGTCGCTTTTGCACAAAGAAATAACCAACACCAAGTCTGAAGAACATGTGATGTTTAAAGCCGTGAAAGTAAACAAATCACGCGTATAACGAGGTACGACGTATATAGTCAAGAGTCTGTTGGTGTCAGTCTGTTAAAATAACATAGCGCACCTTCTACTGTTTTTGTGTGGCATTAAGAATTGCCATTTCGACGCAAACCCAAGCAGAACCATCACATGAATCTCGCAAGCATACTGCTTTTAGCCGTATGCTGTTAGCCGTTGCGTGATCACTAGCGTGAAGCATAATAGGCCTTTATTGAGCGAGTGTGCTCTGATTTGCTTGGAGTCATGTCTGCAATTGTCACACAGATCGGATGACGCTAGTCAGGTATACGATGCTTGCTAATCATGTCAGCAAATGGCCTGTTAACGATCGAGTTCAAGACTGGCTCTTATTGAGATGCAAAGCCAGGCGCAGTGTTAATCAGCTGCATGAGCCAAAGACTCCTCGTTGACTCTATTGGTCATTGCCTGTAACTTGAATTCCTAAAAGAATGTCGCGCCTTTCCTTACAGAAAATAACCTACAAGGCATACGATAAATGAAACATGGAACATTTGTACATGTTTTTATTTAGTCATTTATTTGGTGAGATACACTCAGGTGAGATTTTAGATAGTGTTATACTGTATGTAGTAGTATGTATGTATGTATGGCTCATGTATGCATATGTATGTACTGTATGTCCACAGCTGTATCTATCTGTTAGTTTGTGTAATGTAGGATAATAAAATGCTCATCTCATCATCTCACCCCCAATATGCAAGGCCACAGGTGTGCAACATGCAATTCAGACAAGGATTTTGGCTTTGATAGACCATAAGCCTATGTAAGCCCACTTGCAGAAGTGATATGTTTTCTTTGTGAAATTGATGATGGTAAGAGTTAACTCACAGATAATGCTTGCAAGTTTGCATGGCTACATCATCTGCTAATTGTCACAAGATAGACAATGATGCTTGTGTAGGTATATGCTGAATTGCTTAGTCAACATGTACTCATGAATTCAGCAAATTAGCAACTAGTATGGCCATACCTTGCTTAGCAAAACTCAGTCTAACTTATGTCTGAGGTGCAAACCAGGTGAGGTTAAGTTAAAACGAATAGTTTCATGTGAGTTAAAAATGTTGAGTCATAGCCACATAGCTGGTTGGACTCAGGCCTCATAAGTAGTCAACATTGATCCTAGCATGTCCCTAGCTTTCACGATTCTCCATTGACATCGGTCAGTTAACTGAAAGTATATGGACACATTTTGCACAAATTTACACAATTTAAAGGTCAGGTTTCAGCAGAACGCTATATATTTATATGTGTGCTAAAGCGACCAGGTGGCATTACTCAACCTTTAATATCTAAACTTGCTAAGACAAACTTTCACTACATTGTTCTGTAAAAACACATGTTGCATATGTGCTTACTTGCAGCCATAGCTGAAGGTTGTTTTAGTTTGTGTAATGTGAGGTGTATGTAGTTGAAACTCAGCCCTTCAAGCTCACATTGGTGTGCAAGTGCAATCTGCAAGTTCTTTGACACCAACCTGGCCGGCTGCACACACTGCAAAATATGTTTTCATTGTGCAAAAGTCTAATGATGGTAAGAGGAAATAGAGATAATGCTGACAATAGTTTGCATGGGCTAGCATCAACATGACCTACTTCTCAACCTTCAGGACAAAGGTGTTTTCCAGTCACGTATGCTAATGTTAGTCAACATGGTAGCCTAATGCATTAGCTAAATTACAACAGATAACATACCTTGCTTAGCAAAATGGTCTAACTTGTTATAAAATGAGGATTAAGAGTAAAACGAATAGGTCAGTATTAAAAATGTGAGTCATAGCCACATAGTGTTAACTCGGCCTCTTTCAATTTGATTTCTTCCCTCATACATTTCTATTGACATGGTAGTTAACTAAAGTATATTTACACTTTTGCACAAATTTACACAATTTAAAGTAGGTTTCACAGAACCTATATATTTTATATGTGCTAAAGAAATAGTTCTACTCAACCTTTAAATGTAATGTTGCTAAGACAACTTTTACTACATTTTCTGTAAAAACACAGACAATTGTGGCAGTTGTATGTTAATATAGCAACATATTTTTGTGTTAATCATATCTCCGCAACTCTTGTTTTAATTATAGGTTTTTGTTATGTAAAGTGAACACAACGTTTTTGTCAAATAAACATAAAACAACTGAGTAGATATTGTTTACATCAATTTGTAAGTTAAAATAATTACTAAATGTAAACTTAACATAACGATATATGCCGTTTTAACATTAAATATTTACGTTATGTTGTTGTAAACAGTATAACAGAAATGTAGGGATTTTTTCTACCCAAAGATTTTAATTTAACCAAACAAAGGAATCTAAATTGTACTCAACCTTTAAATTTAATGTTGCTATGACAAATGTTAACTCAATGTGTACTAGAACATAATAACTTCTTAAAGACATATAACATTTTTTATGTTTTATGTTAAGACAGCACAACATTTTTGTGTTCAGCATAACTTTGCAACTCTAGTCATACTCTTACTATGTTTTTGTTATGTAAAGTGAACACAATGTTTCTCATTTTATTGAACAAGAAAGTGACAACTTGTCAAATTAACATAAAAAAACTGAATAGATATTTTTTACGCCATTTTGTAAGTTAAAACAATTACTAAATGTATACTGAGTAGTACACAGTTTCTATGTTGTCCATTGAGCGTATACAATATATGCCATTTTAACATTAAATATTCAAGTAGTGTTGACGTAAACATTATAAAATAAATGTTGGTTTTGTTTCTACTAAAAGATTTTCAGTTAAACAAACAAAGAAATGTAAGTTGTACTCAACTTATGCATTTACTGTTGCTTTAACACATCTTTACTAAATTATGTGTACTAGAAAATACTACGTTTAGAAAAGACACATAAATTTGAGGCAGCTTTATGTTAAGACAACAAAAAAAATGTGTTCATCATAACTCTGCAACTCATGTTGTAATTGTGTGTTTTTGTTATGTCAAGTGAACACAATGTTTTTAGCTTTATTGAAAAGTAAATTGACTACATGTTATTTGAATATAAAACAACTGAGTGTATACTTTTAACACCAATTCATAAGTTAAAACAATTACCAATTTTATGCAAAGTGTACAGTTTATATTCTGTCCATTGAGCATAACAATATATGCCTATTTTTACATTAAATATTTACGTTGTGTTGACATAAACATTATAACACAAATTTAGCTTTTGTTTCTACTCAAATATTTTAAGTTATACAAACAAAGAAATGGAAGTTGGACTGAACTTTTACGTTTAGTGTTGCTTTGAAATACTTTTATTAAATTATGTGTACCACAAAATAATTTGTTGGTGAAGACACAGAAAATTGAGGCAATTTTATTTTAGGACAGCAAAAACAAATTGTGTTCAGCATAACTCTGCAACTCTTGTTGTAATGATATGTTTTTGTTATTTAAAATGAGCACAACATTTTTTATTGTATTAAACAATAAAGTGACAACCTGTTATTTGAACATAAAAACATTGAGTACACATTTTTACACTTATTTTTTAAGTTTATTTAACTTTAAAAATATACGTTAAGTGAACAATGTATGTGTTGTTAATTGGTCTTGAAATAATTAGGCTATATTGAGTTTAAAATGTTGAGTAAAATGAACACAATAAACTAAAATTGTTGAACTAACATAAAAAAATTATGTCAACCTTACATGGGATGAATGTTTGTGTCAAGTGAACGTAAAGTTTTTATGTCATTTTGACAGTTCTGATCATTTGTGTGGACTTGACATTAACATTTTATGTCAGAAAGCGATTGGGTTTTACAGTGTATAGTCGCGTAGCATGAAGTCTTGTGTATAATAATTGAGATCGCATTCTCCGCACCTCGCATGCGGGAATAATTAAAACTTGAAGAGAAATTATACAGTGGGAGACGCTGTGTCTGTCATATATCACAAAACAGGGTCAGAGCACACAGCAGTAGACATAATGACGGCAAGACACCGGTGCCTCCACGAGCCGCCAGGCCGTTCATCATCATCATCACCACCGTCTTCCCCATCCACGCTCCACAGCTGCACCGGATTCCCCTCCAACACCAGAACGGCAGGACACGTGGCCCTCGAGCCACTCAGACCAGCAGCAGCCCCAACTCTGGCTCCAGCTCGTGGCAAGTTTGCAAGTTTGGCTGCCGAGACCAGGCACGAGCGGCGCGCAAGCAGAACACGATCCTGACTTTTTTTTTTAACCGACAACCGACAAATTCAATTCATAGTAACGCACCGCATTTAACGTTCAGTAACGATAACAGCGTTGTAACGACGGAAACAGTAATTAGTTAGATTACCCCGTTACTGAAAAAATAACGGCGTTACCTAGACGTCCAATCGACGTCGCGTCACGTCGTGATTTTAATTCGACTGTTTTTCAACATCATAAAATAATAGAATGGCAAATATGACCTAATTAAATATGCATTTTAGAGCGGTTTAACTGAATAAACACTGCCAGAAAACCTTTTCTCGACCTGCGTCTAGATGAAGACGTCCAATCGACGTCGTGTCACGACGTGATTTTAATTCAACTTTTTTTCGACATGATAACATTAGGCAAGGCAAGGCAAGGCAACTTTATTTGTATAGCACATTTCATACACAAGGCAGTCTCAAAGTGCTTCACATTATAAAAATGTCATACAAAACAGTGAAAAAAAAATAGAAGGAATTAAAAGAAAATAAAAGAAAAATTAAAATGCATAGAAAAACCCTTGTTAAAACCAGCCAATAATAAAATAAAGTTTAAAATTTAATAATAATAAAATAAAAAATAAAACAAAAAAAATCATTAAAAACAAGAATATCAAGGAATAGAAAATACAGTGCAGCATAAGAAGTTCACAGATAGTATTGATTTCTGAAAGGCAACGGCAAACATATAAGTCTTCAGTCTTGATTTAAAAGAGCTGAGATTTGCAGCAGACCTGCAGCTTTCTGGAAGTTTGTTCCAGATATGTGGTGCGTAAAAACTGAAGGCTGCCTCTCCATGTTTGGTTCTGACTCTGGGGACACAGAGCAGACCTGTCCCAGATGATCTGAGAGGTCTGGATGGTTCGTAGCTAAGCAGAAGATCAGAAATGTATTTTGGTCCTAAATCATTCAGTGCTTTGTAAACCAGCAGTTGTATTTTAAATTCAATTCTTTGACAGACAGGAAGCCAGTGTAAAGACCTGAGAACCGGAGTAATGTGATCCACTTTTTTGGTCTTAGTGAGGACTCGAGCAGCAGCATTCTGAATTAACTGCAGCTGTCTGATGGACTTTTTAGGGAGACCTGTGAAGACACTGTTACAGTAGTCAAGCCTGCTGAAGATAAATGCATGGACACGTTTTTCCAAATCCTGCTGAGTCATAAGCCTTTAATCCTTGATATATTCTTTAGGTGATAGTAGGCTGACTTTGTAACTGATTTAATGTGGCTGTTGAAGTTCAGGTCTGAGTCCATTACTACACCTAAGTTTCTAGCTTTGTTTGTGGTTTTTACCATTACCGCTTGAAGATGGGTGCTAACTTTTGACCGTTCTTCCTTGGCTCCAAAAACAATGATTTCAGTTTTGTCTTTGTTTAATTTGAGAAAATTCTGCTCCATCCAATTATTGATTCAATGCATCTAATCAGTACTGGAATTGGACTACAGTCACCTGGTGATATTGTTATGTAAACTTGTGTATCATCTGCGTAGTTATGGTAACATATTTTGTTGTTTTTCATGATCTGAGCCAGTGGAAGCATGTAGATGTTGAACAGAAGAAGAGGGCCCAGAATGGAGCCTTGGGGAACTCCACATGTAATTTGTGCCCGCTCAGATGTGTAATTATCTATAGACACAAAGTAGTCTCTGTCCTTCAAGTAGGATTCAAACCATTTTAATACTGTGCCAGCAGGGGCAGATCTAGAAAAATATGTATGGGGTGGCGAGAGGGGGGCAGGAATTTTTGAGGGGTGGCAACATATGGTCAGACGTGTATATATACTGAATTTACTCACAGTTATCACAGTTTGATGAGAAATAGTATGTACACACTACATAAGGGCACAGGCTGCCATTTACATTACATTTATGCTCTCCCTCCTCCATATCTTGACCGCTGTGGTGTTCTCCCACCTCCTCCTGTCCCTGGTCGCCTTGGCCTTGTATTCTATCTCTGTCACCTTTGTTGCCCTTCTCTCTCTCCTTCCACCTCGTATACACATCTTCTCTCTCTCCTTCCACCTCGTATTCTTCTTCTCTCTCTCCTTCCACCTCTTTTCTCTCTCCTTCCACCTCATCTCCTCCGTCTACCTTGCTCAGTTCATTTTCTATTTTTCTCTCCTTTTTCTTTGGTGAGAAAAAACTAAATATGCTACCTTTCCTCTTCATTTCTGTAAGATTCAAAGTAACTTTAGTACAATGTTTTCCTTGACAGACGTTGAATCAATATTAGCTTTCTTAGCCACAGAACTAAAGTCAGACCTAGCTAACATTACATGTATAGTTAGCGGAATAACTTTCTTCAACCTGATTTTTATCATCTCAAAATCAGCATCGCAACTATACTAGCACTGTGCTTTCATTATTATTTCATTTTGTGATAGATAGTTAATCAGTTTTTAAGCTCTTTCCTCCCGTGCCTCCTTTCCTTGGGACTCCTGGCTCCAGGTACGTGTCCACTGGGGCGATTTTAAACACGAGTGGACGCGCCGCTTCCCAGTATTGCACGCTTGGTGGGCTGCCACTAGAGGATGATTGACAGGCGCTCTCCTTCATACAATCACGCATACAGTTCATGGCTGCACCTGATTGGACGATCGCTTTCACAGCTGCTCCGGAGTTCACGCAGACTAACACGGTGTTTCTGAAAACATTTTAAACGAGAAATAAGCTATGCAGTTGCTGAATCTGTCTTTATTTTAAATCGACAACATTCAGTTTAGAAGATTTCCGCGAGCGTTTGCGAGGCGGCGAGTCGAGCCCGGCGCCTCTGATTACCATAAAGTAGATTCGACTTCAACTTTATGCAAATGACGAGTGGCCAACTCTCGCGCCGTCTCTCGACATTCGCCGCCAACTGGGGTGGCAGCAGGGGTGGCAAGGCTTTCTTTTAGGGTGGCATTTGCCACCCTATGCCACCCCGGTAGATCCGCCCCTGTGTGCCAGAGAGTCCCACCCAGTTTTCCAGACGGTCCAGGAGTATGTTTTGATCGACTGTGTTGAATGCAGCACTGAGATCAAGTAATACCAAGACTGAAGTTTTACCATTGTCTGTGTTTAAGTGGATGTCATTGAAGACCTTAACAAGAGCTGTCTCGGTGCTGTGGTGTGGTCTAAATCCTGACTGGAAGACATCAAAACAGTTGTTCATTACCATAGTCGTTCAGCTGCTTAAAAAAATGCTTTTTCGACGATTTTACTCAAAAATGGGAGGTTTGATGTTGGTCTATAATTGTTCATTAGTGAAGTGTCTAAATTGTTCTTTTTCAAGAGAGGCTTCATAACAGCAGTTTTCGAGGCCTGTTGGAAGACACCTAACAGAAGAGACGTGTTTACAATCTGTAAAAGATCTGGGGTCATGCAGTTTGATGCATTTTTGAAAAGGCCTGTTGGCAGAATATCAAGGCAGCAGGAGGAGGATTTCAGATGTTGTATGATGTCCTCCAAGGTTTTATGGTTAATCACATGAAATTGTGCCATGGTTTCTGAATTGACCTTGAGTGGAAACATGGACAACACATTTCCTGCACCTGATGTGGAGGCACTGACTGCTTGCCTAATTTTCTGGATTTTTTCTGAAGGAGGCAAAGTCATTGCAGGCCCTGGTGGAAAGCAGTTCAGGGGCTACTGACACAGGAGGGTTTGTTAGCCTGTCGACAGTAGCAAACAAGGTCCGTGCATTATTGTTGTTTTTGGCAATGATGTCCGAGAAGAAGGATTGTCTTGCTTTTTTCAGTTTCAGGTTGTAGATACTAAGTCTTTCTTTATAGATATCATAGTGAACCTGGAGATTTGTTTTACACCACATATGTTCAGCTTTCCGACACTCTTTTTTCTGTTCTTACCAACGCGGCATTTCTCCATGGAGACCTTTTTTTGCCAGGGACCAGTTTCAGCTTAGTGGGCGCAATGGCATCAATAATATTTGTGATTTTCACATTGAAATTGTCAACAAGCTCATTTACTGAGACCCAAGGGAGGGAGGCTGTGGAGGAGAACCCCTGGATAAATGTTTCACAGGTGTTTTCTGTGATATACCGTTTTTTGATTACTTTTCTTTGAACATTTGCCTGCACAGAGATAGCACTCTCAAAGAAAACACAGGAATGATCAGAAAGAGCAACGTCAGTCATAACAACCTTAGAAATGCTAACACCCTTGGACATGATCAAGTCCAGGGTGTGACCTTTGTTATGAGTGGGCTCTGTCACATGCTGAATCACTCCATAGTTATCAATCACACGACATAGTTCTTTAGTCCCCCTGTCATGGAGTTTGTCAACATGAATATTAAAATCACCAACAATAACCACACAGTCAAAGTCAATACAGATTATAGACAGTAAAAGAAAAGTCATCAAAAAATGTTGCAGAGTATTTAGCTGGCCTGTAGACATTTGGGAACATAACTTGGGAAGAAGAATTCAACTGAAGAGCCACGTATTCAAAGGATGCTAAGTTTCCATAAGATATCTGCTTGCATTGGAGGGAATTGTTAAACAGAACAGCCACTCCCCCTCCTTTCTTATGCACTCGAGCTTCACTCATAAAACTGAAGTTGGGAGGAGCAGATTCAATAAGAACAGCAGCACTGTTATTTTCATCTAACCAGGTTTCGGTTAAGAACAAACAATCAAGATTGTGCTTGGTGATAAAATCATTGATTAAAAATGTTTTTCCTGCCAGAGACCTGAGATTAGGGGAATATGATCTCAAAGAAAACATACTTAACTGAAAAACACTGTCAAGAAGGATTTCCTCTATGCTGTGTCGAGATGCAGATATCCAATCATGTCAGGACGTCTGATTAACGTCGGGCAGGCAGGTTAATTTGACGTCCACCTGAGGGGCTGAAATGACCAACGTCATTTAAACGTTGTTTCAATGACATAACGCAGGAATGTTAAAAACTATTGGAAATAATGGAAATATGTTCGTGAATTTAAGAAAATAATGTAGTATCATATTGGCAATGTGGGCTAAAATGTTTGTGATTCTAGCATCCATCTAGGAACTATTTTTCCTCGCGTAGTTAGCACACCTAGCGGTTTCCTACGCATGCGCAAGAAGAACTTTGCAGCGTCAGTTGACGAGGAGGAGACACAGACACCTGTCAAAGGTGAGTTACTAAAAGTATTGTAATTTAAAATTAAACCGTGTTTGGTAAGACATTATACGTTTATCAGTTGCATGTTAGAGTTTTGATTTTGCGGCACACTCAAAAAACAGGAAGTGGGATGTCTTTCGGACTGTCAATCACTCAAAAATTGTTAGGGATCCCAAAACTAAGCCAAAGGGTCTTTTGGGAGGGCATTTGAACATAAGAAGTATTACATCTAAAAGTGATCAAGTGCATCATAATTTACTGGATTCTAATTTTGACTTCCTTTGTTTATCTGAGACTTGCAGCATTAAATGTCCCTGGTTTTAACTTCACAATTTGACACTGTAGCCAGAAAACTAAGCAATAAGCGGTTTAGCCCTAGTGCCAAGGAATATGAATCTTTTGGAATCCCCAAAAACAAACAGGAGGACTTTAAAAGTGCTGTTCAACAAATTGAGTGGGATAATTTACTGTTGGGCATAGACCATGAAGAAGATAGTCAAATATTATCGAAAAAACTAGAGAGCATTATTAAAGATTTTAACTGCAAATGTAGGCCCAAAAATAACAAAAACACCGTCCCTTGGATAAATGCAGACATTTTAAAACTAATGAAGGAACGGGATCTTGTTTTAAAAACTGCAATTAAAACTAAGTTGAGTCATGACAGACAACACTTTCCTAGTTTAAGGAACAAAGTGGTAAAGAAACTAAGAAAGGCAAAGGCAGATTTTTTTCTTGACCATAATAGAAAAGGCAAGAGGTAACTTAAAATTATCTGGAACAGGCTAAAATAATTAACAGGACATCAAAATAAAGAGAGGAAACTGCTTGAACTTAAAATAAGTGGAATGCTTACAAACGATCCTGCGGAAGTAGCAGATGCTCTTAACCACTACTTTATCGATTTTGTGGCTACTATTGCACAGTGTTTTTCACCTGAGTACACTAATGTTTGTCCAGTTAATACAATGGAACCTGCTTTCAGCATAAGGAATGTCACTGAATCAGAGGTTGCCAGAATGATTCGATCTCTGAAACAATCCAGAGCAAAGGATATATTTGGTATGGATGCAGTTGTGCTCAAAGAGCTCAGTACGACACTAACTAATCCTATCACCAAAATTATTAACCTCTCAGTTTCTCAGTGATTGTTTCCGAGTGTTTGGAATTCAGCTGTTGTCGTCCCAATATTTAAATGTGGAGATCCTGTTTCAACCTGCAATTACAGACCTATCAGTATCCTACCTACAGTGTCGAAGGTTGCAGATAAAGTAGTAGCTGAACAAATCACTTGCCATCTAAACAATAGCTCTTTTACTCTGCACCCAATGCAATTCGGCTTCAGAGCCAATTATTCAACTGAAACAACCAACTGTTTTTTAATAGAAAAAAATCAAATCTCTACTGGATAAAGGTGGTGTTGTTGGAGCTTTGTTCCTTGACCTCAAGAAGGCATTTGATACCGTTTGATACGGTACTGTCATCGAATTCTCATGTCAAAGTCAGCTAGCTTTAATTTTTGTTCAGATACACTTAAGTGGATAGAATCATATTTGTTAAATCGATCTCAGTCTGTTCAGGTACAGAATCATCAATCAGCTGCCCTTCATCTGTCCACAGGAGTCCCACAAGGATCCATACAGGGCCCTTTGCTATTTACATTATATATCAATGACTTACCATATGTTTATCCTGACACCAACATCCAAATGTATGCTGACGACACAGTAATTTATGTATATTGTAGCAGCATGACACAGGTTGCTGATAAACTCACAAACTCCATGGCTCATGGAACAGCATGGTTTAAGCAATGCTGTTTGCAGCTGAATGCGTCTAAAACAGTATGTATGTTTTTTACCAAGAAGAACAGTCCTTGTGTTGAGCCGGATATCTTTGTATCAGGGGAGAGGCTACAGGTTGTATCTGAATACAAGTACTTGGTGTTTTGGTGGACTCTAAACGTTCAAGGCTCAGCTGAAAAAGGTCTGTAACCGGGTCAAATTCAATCTTTCAAACTTCAGGTCAATCTTTCAAACTTCAGGTTCATTCAAGATTATTTTTCAACAGAGGCGGCTAAGATGAATATGCATTCCATGTTTTTTTTCCCCATATCATCTACTCATTTTGTCTGGAGAAAGGAAGGAAGCTGCTTTGTCTCTTGTTGGTAAGTCAGAAACTAATTGTAGATTTGAGTTTAGGCATTGTGTGAGTAAAGCTAGTGGTAACATTTAGTCTAGTATTGATAGCTTGTTGTTGAAATTCTTGTGAAGCTGTCTGTGCTAAGTGAGCAATCAGCTTGTTTTGAGCCAGCTCACCTGTAGTGAATAGACTTGATTAGAGGGAAGGAGGAGCCACAGTCAGAACTTAAGGGACAGCAGTAACTCTCTTCAAACCACATTTTGTCTGGAGAAAGGAAGGAAGCTGCTTTGTCTCTTGTTGGTAAGTCAGAAACTAATTGTAGATTTGAGTTTAGGCATTGTGTGAGTAAAGCTAGTGGTAACATTTAGTCTAGTATTGATAGCTTGTTGTTGAAATTCTTGTGAAGCTGTCTGTGCTAAGTGAGCAATCAGCTTGTTTTGAGCCAGCTCACCTGTAGTGAATAGACTTGATTAGAGGGAAGGAGGAGCCACAGTCAGAACTTAAGGGACAGCAGTAACTCTCTTCAAACCACATTTTGTCTGGAGAAAGGAAGGAAGCTGCTTTGTCTCTTGTTGGTAAGTCAGAAACTAATTGTAGATTTGAGTTTAGGCATTGTGTGAGTAAAGCTAGTGGTAACATTTAGTCTAGTATTGATAGCTTGTTGTTGAAATTCTTGTGAAGCTGTCTGTGCTAAGTGAGCAATCAGCTTGAATAGAATAGACTTGATTAGAGGGAAGGAGGAGCCACAGTCAGTACTTGCGGTAAATTGAGCACTTAAAAGGCTGTCACTTCAGCGTCAGCTGCAGCATCGGGCCATCAGAACGAAGACAGTTGAACAAAGACACAGGCAGTCTATCTGCGGGAGTCAAGACAGCTGAACAAAGACAAGGGAGTCTATCTGCGGGAGTCAAGACAGCTGAACAAAGACAAGGGAGTCTATCTGCGGGAGTCCATCGAGGAAGCCCATTGAGGTAGGTATAACATCTCAACCCCCCCCCCCCCCCCTCGCAGCCATGTGTCTTATCCCAGTCAGGACATCACACTGGAGAAGATTTTACCGAAGATCCTTCACTCGAGGCCGTAACCCATCCAATCTCTGCTACCCACCACTCTCCACCGGTAAGGAACTTGAAGTACTAGGGGGGCTGTGGAACTGCCAGTCTGCAGTCAAGAAGGCGGACACCATCTCAGCCTATGCCTCCCTGCAGACTCTCCACTTCCTGGCCCTCACAGAGACCTGGATCACCCCTGAAAACACTGCCACTCCTGCTGCCCTTTCAACTGCCTACTCGTTTTCACACTCCCCAAGACGAAGAGGGCGAGGAGGAGGAACTGGGCTCCTCATCTCACCCACATGGTCCTACCAGGTCCTTCCTCTCGACCACCTACCCCGATCTACGCTTGAATTTCACGCCGTCTCTGTCACCCTTCCTTTCAAACTCAACATCATAGTGATCTATCGCCCACCCGGTCCTCTTGGTGACTTTTTGGATGAGATGGATGCCCTCCTGAGCTGCTCCCCTGATGATGGCACACCACTCGTCGTCCTCGGTGACTTTAACATCCACCCGGGAAAGCTGCATTCATCTGAATTCATAGACTTCTTTTCCGCATTTGACCTTACACTGTCCCCCTCTCCACCAACTCACCGGGCCGGGAACCAACTTGACCTTGTCTTCACAAGATCCTGTGGCATCTCGGCACTCTCTGTTACCCCGCTCACCGTGTCCGACCACCACTCTGTGACTTTCTCCATCCCCATGAAGCCCACCTCATCCCTCCACTCTACGCCTCGAATGGTCACCAGCCGCCGCAACCTGAAATCCCTCACTCCTTCCGCTCTCTCCTCAACTGTTATCTCCTCGCTCCCATCCTCGGAACAGTTCTCCTTAATGCCTACTGAGGAAGCCTCCTCCATACTGATGTCCTCACTCTCCTCTTCTTTGGACACTCTCTGTCCCCCAATCTCACGACCGGCACGATCATCTCCCGCCCCTCCCTGGCTGTCTGAACCTCTGCGAACCAACAGATCATTGTTGCAAGCGTCAGAGAGAAAATGGAAGAAATCGGGACAGCACGAGGACCTTGCTCACTACCACCTCCTCCTCTCTGACTTCACCTCAACTGTTTCGGCAGCCAAATCTGCCTTCTACCTGGCTAAGATCAACTCTTCTGCCTCCAACCCCAGGAAACTCTTCTCCGTGTTCTCTTCCCTCCTCACCCCTCCTGCCCCTACCCCCCCTTCCTCCCTTACTGCCGATGACTTTGCAACTTACTTTACCAAGAAAGTACATGACATCAGCTCCTCATTCACGCCTATTCCCTCCCAGAAGACATCTCCCCCAACTCTCAACTCGGATGGTCTTACCAGCTTTAGCTCCCTCACCTCTGAGGACGTCCACGCACTTGTTACATCTAACCGCGCCACCACCTGCTCCCTTGACCCGATTCCCTCCTCTCTTCTCAAGGACATCTCACACGACATCTTGCCATTCCTCACCACCCTGATCAACTCCTCCCTCACCTCAGGTGTCATTCCAGCGGATTTTAAGACCGCTATCGTGAAGCCTCTCCTTAAAAAACCCACCCTAGATGCTACTGACATCCAAAGCTACAGACCTGTATCTCTTCTTTCATTCCTCTCTAAAACTCAGACAGTTTGTCAAAATAAGAACAACTGCATATGGGTTCACAAGAGGTGCAGGAAGAGGAGACTGTATTATTCTACTTAGGAAAAGTTCTTTTAGTCAGTCTGCATTCTCTGTTAGAGCTGCACTACAATGGAATTCCATCCCAGCAACTATTAGAGACCTGAATATCTACAGTTTATTCAGAGCTCATTTGAAGAGATGGTTAATTGGTGCTCAGCTCTGTCAGCACTAACACTTGATTAGACCTTCCTGTCCTCGGTCCATCTGTGCTGAACCTGTAGCGATCTTGCTGTTGTCTGTCTGCATTCAAGTGTCGGCATGCATGTCTTATTGTGGTCTTGCTTTTATTGTGTATGCATGCATTTTGTGTCTGTGCTTCTGCTGTGCATGCTGTGGTGTGATGTGTCTTGGGTTTTTGTGCTGCATGTTTTGAGGATGTCTTGAATTATGTTTTCTGATTGATGTTATATATGTTATTTTGTCATGTTGATAACTGCTGTGCATGTTTTACAGATTGCCTTGGCCAGTAACTTTGTCATTTTAATCTTATTTTTCATATTTCATATTCCGTTCAGTTTTTAGGGTGACTTCAACATCTGTAAATGGCCTCATCTGTGTAGGGACTACAGATGAAAAATAGCCTCTTGGATAATTCTGGCGCATTTACAGCAATGTTATTAATGTGCACTGTCCCTGTTTTTAAATAAACATATTATTAGCTACCATTGCGACATTGAAGTTAGGCTGTGGTAAAAGAGATCACAGAAAGAGGAAGACCTCCGGGAAGGACTGAGCTGTGACAAGTTTTTATGTGCACTGCAGTTTTAGGCTCAGTTTTCTTTCATCTGTTCAGTCACTGACAAATGCTACAGGGCAGCTGTGGTGTCAGCCATGGGGACCATACAACAGAGAATCCTTCACCAATTGGCTTTCGGTAAGACATATTCCATGTTTTTGTATAGACATGAAGTGTGTTAAGACTTTTTCTAAAAAAAAATCAAGAGAATTTAAAACAGAACACAATTTATGCTTTTTTCAGTTTGCTAAATGGAATGAGCTCTGTTTTCTCTTCTCTCTATAGTGTCTTTTCTCTTGACCTCAACTTTGCCTGCAGCAGGTCAGTCAGTTCTATGGTGTGGTGCATAAACATCCTTGCAGTTTTCAGTTGACGTTCTTTGTAAAATAATGACATGTTGTATGTTATGTCTCGTGTGTCTGATAGCTGGTCAGGTCAGATTGGTCGGGTCTACTCGTTGCTCTGGAAGAGTTGAAATCTATCACAACAGCGCCTGGGGAAGCGTCTGCGATGACGACTGGGACTTAAAGGATGCTGAGGTAGTGTGCAGACAGCTGGACTGTGGTGTTGCACTGAGTGCCCCAGGGTCGGCCAGATTTGGACCGGCAACTGACAACATTTGGCTTGATGATGTGCACTGTGAAGGAAATGAACGTTCTCTAACTGAGTGTCCACACAAAGGATTTGGGACCCACAATTGTCAACATGGCGAGGACGCTGGTGTCGAATGTTCAGGTTAGAAAACATTTCTATCAAGTGTTATAAATAAATGTATATTTTCTGTCAATTTTAGTCTTTGTGATGAGCTGTTCAGATGCAGCGTTGGGGAGTGTTGGTACCCTACAGCATGCTTTTAGTATTAAAGAGTTGTAACAAGAGTGAAATGTTGCTTAAAATACCGTCATTTATACTGTAATGTAAGTGAAGAATGTTATCAAGTTGAAGTGAAAAGCATCATCTTCCCCTGTTATGGTTTGTTTCTGTGCTCTGTGCCTAGGTGTGCCGATCCGACTACCTGGGTCTACATTGTGCTCTGGAAGAGTTGAAATTTATTATAACAATGTTTGGGGCAGTGTTGTGCATGAACGAGTTCAAAAGAACGCGTTCATTGAACATGGTTTTTCTGTTAACTTTGAACTGAACGCAACACATTTGGAAATCAAGAACTTGAACATGAATTAGTTCAGGTTTTGTGACATGAACGACGAACGTCAATGTTGACGTCCAATTAAACGTTACGGAATTTGTTTTCTCCCAATGAGTCGAGTGACACGACCTGCTCGCACTTTAGAAACAGCTGTTGAAGAAAACTCTTCAGGTCCAATTCAGTGGCTGGTTCAAATGAGGTTTAATCACTGACAGTGGAGAAAAGACAATGTCGCGGTTGCCACACAGCCCAATCTCCCTGATGTGAGGCAAGAGACAACTTATACAGAACCAAAGGGGCAGGTCTAAACAGTGGATTTACATAGATTCAATACGCGTTTCACCCAGGGGAAGAGACGTCCTGAGACAACATAAAGGTGTGACTTCCTCGGAACAGCTGGGTTCTTGCTAGATAGTGTCACAACAGGGGCCATTCATGAAGGCCTTGATCAAGTATGTGGGATGAAGGTGTTTCGGAGACGGTCCAGGAAGGGGGACAGATCAGAGGGTCTCATCATTAACATGACAAGGCTTACATACAACGAATGCAGCTCAGCAAGACATTTGAGGTTCCCGAGAGGAAGTAATATTTAAACAAACAAATTGGAAGGTAACACATTTTCTTCTACAATTCCCCATTTTGTCCTATAGGACAACAGTAAATACACAAGAAAATGTAATCAAGTGAAGTAAGAAAATTACAATACATCAATTCTACACAATTCATCGAAAACATCAGGAAATAATTCTTTAGGTACGTTGTGAGTAGTTCGTTGAATCATCATTTTAGTAGTCACCTTAGCTGTAATAATTTTACACATTGCTCTGATACAAGAAAAAATAATAAGGGCTAATAAAAAAAACAGATTATTCCAACATAACAACAAAAACTATAAAACAGATTAGACCAACAAAAACATATTGAACTATATTTGTACCCCAACGACCAATGAGTGTTTCCAATCATTCAAAAAGGGCTACTAATATCGCTGGTGTGCACTTTATCAGCAATGTGTTTAACATGTGCAATGACATCAGAAAGGCTAGCATTATAATCTGGCACATAAGTACAACATTCAACACCAATCACTGCACAAGTACCACCCTGGGATGCTAAAAGATAGTCTAAAGCTGCTCTATTCTGTAAGGCAACTAGACGGGTTGCAGCCAGCTCTTCTGATAAGAGAGACAAACCTAGGGAAGTGGTATTAGCTAAATCCTCTATACGTTTGGAAAGATCTCTTATCTGATTCAGGGAAGACAATACACCATAACTTGGAATAAGCATGCCGAATAGACGGCTCCAATATGTCTGTGAATGAGTGATTAACACATCTCGCTTGGATCTTGTTGACCTTAATCCTGAGGGAATTGTAGGCAATTTATTCACAACTCGCATTGCTGGGACTACGTAGCCCAGGCCACATACTCCGCTCCAACCCGTAGGAAGATATTCATATGCTTTTTGTCCACATATCCAGTACATCCCTTTTCCAGCTGGGACGGAACAAAAAGAAGCCGCTGTGGCTAACCTAGAAAAGTTAATGTCAAGTGTCGAACAAGCTGTAGGTGAAGGGCTGTAGTCCGAAGTCCATTTTCTGGGAGAACTTCTTGGTATTGGATAAAACAGCGAGTCACAGTTCGAATGTCCCATGTCATGACCAACTCCGGTACCTTTAATGCACCACTTTAATGGTCGTGGAACTACCCTAAGAGGGATGGCAGCAGGGACATCAGTGCATGTCTGACACTTGCTTGTGGATGTTTTGCAAGGTAAAGGTCTCAGTTCAGGTGTAACTGGGCACAGTTCATGGGTGTAAGATGTCTGTGTATTTAGGTGAAGTAAATGGCACGTGTCACAGTCAGAAATGGGCAGAGCCATCAGGGGGAGGCCTTCATTTGTGCTATGTGGGATGAAACCACATACGTAACAATTGGTAGAATTTGAGCTGTGATAAGCTACCATCCTAGTCAGGTTGATATAGGTGTTTGTGGAAATCATTTGGTCGTGTGTGGAGACTGCATTTGGTCCAGTTTCCCGTTTCTGACGATGGCTGGAGACTGCAGTTGAGGAGGGATGAGCTGTCCCTGGTATGCTTCTTTCTGGTGGCTCCGTAGCTGCAGTATTAAGAGGGGGATGTTCCAAAGCAACCTGCTGTCCCCCTAGGTTCATACTGGCAATGTCAAGGAGCCACAGGAACAATAATCCGGTCACGAGCAGCAACATTGGCGTCAGTCATCAGCATCTGGTCAGAACAGCAGCGTTCCAGGTTGTTCTCCTGCTGGGCTGTTGATCTTCACTGCTCCATGTTGGCATCCTGCTGGGCTGTTGATCTTCACTGCTCCATGTTGGCATCCTGCTGGGCTGTTGATCTTCACTGGTGTGAAGAGTGGATCCATGTGGGGTGTGACACACTTCATGACAGTGTTGTTGGTCAGCAGTATTTGAGATGGGCCGGTCCACCTGGGCTGGAGAGTGTTCCTTTGCTTGAACTGCTTCAGGGTTGAAATCACCAGGCTGAAGGTTATGATAGTTCCCGTCAGTGGGAGGCGTGTGGGCTGCGATCACCTGTTAGTGCAGAGCTTAGACAGAAGAACACAGTTCCTTGCAGAGTTCTCGTGTGATAGAGTTGTTGAAATGGGTGCCGTCGTCGCTGTTAATGCAGCGTGGGATCCCAAACAGGCAGACAATGTCTCTGAGGAGCAGAGTAGTCACTGTTTTGGTGTCTGCTTTCCTGTTTGCAAAAACTTCAGTCTATGTTGAAAACATATGATTAAAATAACAAAACAATAACAATAACATGTGAACATATGACTTTGTACAAAGTCAATCAGCATATTTACAAAAGAGTCCTCACGGGGGGAATGCTCTTCTTGGTTTGTGTCGACAAAATTGTTTGAATATAGGGACGTAACAGGAGCAACGTAAATCTGCTTATTGCAGCAACCATTCCCCATTTGCTCCTGTGAGTCACACTATGTGTCACACAAACAAGTTGAGGAAGCAGGAAATGTGTGGCTAATGCGCGGCCGTCGCAGGAGCTCCACAATTCGTAAAACAACACAACCAGGCAGAGCGCTCAGAGGTGTCGGGGGCAGCTTGTAACGTAGCCACGTTAAAGCAAAGAACTCAGCTTGTGGGGCTGAGCATGGGGGGTGGGTGAGATTCTAGGATCTCAAATAGGGGACCAATTGCATAACCTGAGTCAAGTGTAGGGCTCTCCGATTCCCACAATGCACATAGACTAAAACGCAGAATCTGACAAGAATACCTGTAAAACGTGGAATTTCGTGGAATTTGTCAAAATGTCAATGTTTTCTCGAACATTATAAGAGTTTGTTACCATATCTAAGCTGAAAGAAAAGGGAAATGGGGGCGGGGGGGGGAAGGTGTTAAACGTTGTGTAATCAACGGGAACAACGCATCGTCCAGCATGTCTGAAAAGTGAAACGAATAGCAGCTAGTGGATTACTCGCTGATTTTAGACACAGCGGGGGGCAGGGGCAGGGGGCTGCTAGAAATTTCTTTATTTTGATCTATCACCTACACGATTACACACTATTTGATGAAAGAAAAAAAAAAAAAACGCTATAAAATTGTAAAATACTGAATTACTTTAAATGAAAACGGAAAACAGAATTTCAAAAATAAAACGGAAAACAGAATTTTGAAAAATGAGAACGGAAAACAAAATTTAGAAACATTTAAACGGAAAACACAGAAGTCCGAAAAATGGAAAACAGAAAGTATGGAATTAAGGAGAAAACAATAAAATGGAAAAAAGAATTTCAAAAAATTAAACAGAAACCGGGATTTAGAAAATTAAAATGGAGAGCACGGAATTTGGGAAAAATTAAATGGGAACACATGGAATTTAGAAAAATAAAAATGGAAATCAGAATTTAGAAAATGAAAACGGAGAGCACGAAAATCTGGGAAAAATAAAAGGAATCTTGAAAAATTTAAACAGATTTCATAGGGTTCTAGTCAAGTGCTCCAGTGGGAGAGCGGTATGAGCTACCATCTACAGACAAAAATAACTCAGGTTCTGCAAGTGGTTTGTCTAGTGGATCGGGACGGGTTGAGCAAAAAGATCAACTAAGATCAGCTTTCACAACTATATGGCTTGCCATCAATTAGGGAAGGAAGGAGGGAAACAGAGTTAAGAGGTGATCAGCGCTCAATAGTAAGGTTAGGAAAGAAGGGGGAACTCATAACAAGTCTGTCTAGAGGAGGAAAAAATGTTGCTTTCAGAGCAGAAGACAACATGGGAGACAGAGTGGGGGCAAATAGTGTTTAGTGGAGATCTCAGTACCATGGAGGAGGTTGTTTCTACAGCGAGACTGAAATAAAAAATAATAAAAAACTGGGATCTGGGATGAAGATGGAAGAAGGTTGTAGATGGAGAAATAGGCTGGGGGGCTAGGTGTGGTTCTGTCTGTGACAGAGTTGAAAAGATAACAGGTTGTGGATCAAAAGAGACACACAGGATGTACCCCAAAGAGCCAACCTTGTACAGTGGGTAACTGGCTACAGTATCACAAAATGTTTTGTCATTACAACATTGGAATAACTTTTCCATCTTGCCCAGCTCCAAGGTGTCGTTTTAGTTAGCAGTAGCTACTGCGATATGGGGAACACCGTCATCCTTCTGAAATTACTATCATTAACATGCAGGAGGGAGGTTGCTCTTTCATCTTGCTCAGCTTTTTGAGTATACTCAGAATTTGGAACTGCATCGTGATGAGCTAGACAATGGAGTGAGGGAAATCAGAGCAAAGAGTCAGATATTTCAGAAATCAGCCAAGAAAGGAAAGGAGAAGAGGGCTTGGTTATATGGTTATAGATTGTTTGAAGTTTTTTTTAAAGAGAGTTGAGGAGAGGGCAACTGTCAAGCATAGGTCACTGATCGGGAGACCTGTTGTAGCATAGAAAAACAGTATTAACATTAGCATCAGGTACATCAAGATATACCTCATAAGGGGTGCATTAATGGTGCAGTCAGAATTGACATAATAAATCACGACCCAGTAAGTTCAGAGGGGTATCAGTAGCCGTTAGAAAAGCATGTTCTCCATATAGGGGGCCTAATTCCACTGTCATTGGAGCACTTACTGGGTTTTGTTTAGTGATGCCGGAGACGCCTACTGTGTTTACAACCTCAGAGGACAATTCAACATTTCAAGTTACAATTCAAGTCTTTAGGATTGATGGCAAGTCATATAATTCAGTTAATTTATCCCTCTTTTTTTTTTTTTTTTTTTTTTTTTTTTAGAAGAGAGATAAAAAATAGAATAAAAATGTACAAGCGAAAATAATAATGAAACACTAAGATAAGGTGAAATCAAAACCAACATAATTATTAACGAGAAATTTAAAAATGAAAATAATGCATTTAAAAAAATAAAAAAACTAATATTAACAAAAGGTAAAAATTAATTAATATAGAGAAAAAACAAACCCTGCAAACTAGTTAATATAAACAATGATACTGAAAGGACAAGGTACTAATAGTATGTGAAACCTGAAGTAATAAAATAGAAAAATAATATATTTACAAAAAAAAAACTAAAATAGCAACAGGTAGGTTGCTGAAAATGCATTAAAATGGACAGACAACCAACTAGTTACAGAAGCAATACTGCTAAACAGTGTTGTGCCTGAACCTGTTCATTGAATGATAGTTCTTGAACTCGTTTATATTTTGGGAAGAACATGAACTGAACGTACTGTATTTCTGCCTGATGAACGCTACTGTGAATGCGTTCATCCTGGTGTCTGTGAACACTCTCAGTTTAACTACGTTCAATAGGGTGGCAGATTTGTATAGAGCATTCCAGGCAAAAACCAGGCGAAAATGAAAAAAAAATAATAATAAAGATAAAAATGAAATACAGTGAAAATAAAAATCCAATTGAAACAAAAATATTATAAAATGATAAACGAGAAAATAATAATAGTACTAAATATTGAGAACGATATTTTGACAAAAATAAAAGGGGGCAAATTAATTGATACAGAAACAACCGGCTCAAAAGAAATGATAATACTAGAAGGATAAGGTACAGTATCAATCATACAGTACAATCATAAAATTGAAAGAATGAAATATTTACAAAAAATACTAAAATAATAGAATGTAGGTAGGGTGAAGTGAATTAAAAAATAAACAAATCAACAGGCTAAAGAGAAGCCAGAATACTAAAAGAACCAACAATTTAACTATAGTAAAGAACAAAAGAGGGGAAACTAATTAAAACAGAGAGACAAACCAACTAGTTAGAGAAGGGATAAAGAGCAAGTTACTAACAGTCTTGAGTAACAAGAAATAAAAAAAATAGAATATAACGTATTTGAAAAGAAAACTAAAGTAGGTTGGGGAAAATTAATTAAAACAGACACGCAACCCAACTAGTTAAAGAAGTGATATTACACAGTGAAGAAAAATGTGTATTTACATGAAAATGAAGGGCTCTTAGCCACGTGGTTTATCGCAAAACAGCAGTCGTGAATCACAGTGATCAAAAGGCTATTAACTAATGGATAAGGAACTAGAGCTGGAATGTTGTGTTCAATTGTAACCTGAACAACTACTTAATTCTAGCAATAATTTCTTATAGTAAGAAAACAACATATTTATGGCCGCAGCGGGCCTTAAATCACAGCAAAACACAAACACACAACATTGAAAAACAAGATGTTACAATGAGCTCATACAACTTTCAAACCGGTTAAACACATGTCATTCATTCAATATAACAATCTTTTACCAAGAGAACCACTGAAATCCATAAGATTACAGAGAGTTTCACCATGCAAATCGTCATTACATTTCCAAGTAGGAATTACGATGATATGAGTGGCGGACTGGCTACCCCACTTAGATATCGTCAACCTCACATAACAATCTCTCACATAGAGAAACACTCAGACCCATAAGGTCAGGGAGAATTTCACAATGCAAACTGTCATTATGCTACCAATAGGATTTAAAACAATATGAGTGGCGGACTGGCTACCCCACTGAAATATCGTCAACCTCACATAACAATCTCTCACATAGAGAAACACTCAGACCCATAAGGTCAGGGAGAATTTCACAATGCAAACTGTCATTATGCTACCAATAGGATTTAAAACAATATGAGTGGCGGACTGGCTACCCCACTGAAATATCGTCGACCTCACATAACAATCTCTCACATAGAGAAACTCTCAGACCCATGTGGTCAGGGAGAATTTCACAATGCAAACTGTCATTATGCTACCAAGTTTAGGAATTATGACAATATAGTGTCAGACTGATTCACTCCACTAAAATTGTCTACCTAACATAACAATCTCTCACATAAAGAAACACTCAGACCCATAAGGTCAGGGAGTATTCCATCATGCAAACTGTCATTATGCTACCAATAGGAATTATGACAATATGTATGGAAGCCTGGTTACTCCATAACAATACCATCCACCTCATATAATAATCTGTTACACCGAGAAAAACTCAAACCCATAAGGTGATGGAGAATTCCACTATGCAATCTGTTATTATACTACATAAGGCCTTTGTTTTTCTTAAAACTCACCAGAACAGCCTGCAGTCAACTGCTGCTATTTGAAAATTTAAATCGCGTTACCTGGGTCTATGGAAGATCCGGACCTGAGACAGGGCATTGTGAATATCAGCAAAAGTTAGGAATTTTACAAGAGGCTTCCTTTACCCTTTGAATTTGGCGCCGATTGCTAATATTCAAAATCACTGGCTCCAGTCCAGACGTCCTCTAGCCCAGGGTTAGCGAGATGCCGACAACGCCATATTGTTGAAGAAAACTCTTCAGGTCCAATTCAGTGGCTGGTTCAAATGAGGTTTAATCACTGACAGTGGAGAAAAGACAATGTCGCGGTTGCCACACAGCCCAATCTCCCTGATGTGAGGCAAGAGACAACTTATACAGAACCAAAGGGGCAGGTCTAAACAGTGGATTTACATAGATTCAATACGCGTTTCACCCAGGGGAAGAGACGTCCTGAGACAACATAAAGGTGTGACTTCCTCGGAACAGCTGGGTTCTTGCTAGATAGTGTCACAACAGGGGCCATTCATGAAGGCCTTGATCAAGTATGTGGGATGAAGGTGTTTCGGAGACGGTCCAGGAAGGGGGACAGATCAGAGGGTCTCATCATTAACATGACAAGGCTTACATACAACGAATGCAGCTCAGCAAGACATTTGAGGTTCCCGAGAGGAAGTAATATTTAAACAAACAAATTGGAAGGTAACACATTTTCTTCTACACAGCCATTGTTGTTAGGGGTGGGTGGGCCGATCCAAATTTGATAGTATCGATACCAAGGTGAGTATTGATATTGGATCGATACTAGCGTGATGAGATCAATATTTTTGTTGTAGTATCTCTTCTATAAGTTCAGCAAATGACTCGGATTTCTTCACAGAGTTAGTGTGAGCGCAGCATCTCTCTCAGTCCTCATGCACAGCACTCCTCTCCACCTCTCTCACTCAGGTTCACTAGGCCCCGCCCCTCCTCTCCCCCTCCCCCGCTGCCTGTAAAAAGCACATGTGAACATGTTATTGTATCTAAACAAAAACATTTAGTTGTGAACATGGGAACAGGGTCCAAAAGCGCACCTCAAGGGATAATTCCTTTGAGTTCTTTGTGAGCAAACAGCCAGGTTCAGTAGTAGTTTGCCCTGCAGTTGAACGGGGCAAACTAGAAGGCTAGAAGGTAGGCATAGTGATTGTTGAAAAACAAGTTCAGTTTTTCATTTTCATTTCTCACCAAAAAACAAAAATGAATTGAACTTTGAATTAGTACATGAAAAGTGTGAACTTGCACAACACTGGTTTGGGGGACAGTCTGTGATGATAGTTGGGACTTAGAAGATGCTCAGGTGGTTTGCAGGGAGTTGGGCTGTGGCACAGTCACGGAGGTGCCCCCATTCGGTGAAGGAACCCGACAAATCTGGCTTGATGAGGTGGGCTGCTCAGGAAGTGAAATGTCGGTGACTATGTGTCGGCATGCAGGATTTGGGCAACACGACTGTGGACACAGTGAGGATGCAGGTGTGGTCTGTTCAGGTGAGAAAAAAACGTTTGTGAATCGATGATGAACTCTACCTGCTTTGAGGCAGTGATGCCAACCACAGTGATGCCGACCACAGTGATGCCGACCACATTATATAACATGATCACAAAAGAGTGACTTTTTGTTTCCAGTTCTCTATATCTCAACATGCTAGTTCCCCTTTTCTCTCTCTCACGTTTTCGCGTTTATTTCCCAGAATTGAAGGCGATGCCTGGTGACCAAAGGCAGACAGTGTTTGACCCATGTTTTAGGGTTTGGTCAGAACACTTTTCATTCCCAGCTGGATGCACATTCATGTTACAATATTCTGGCAAACAAACAGTTATAGTCTCAGCTATAAATGTTTCAATGTACACAAATGTTTTACAAAATTAGGTGATGAGTGAAGTCACTGTGCATTTGTGTCAACCGCTTGTTACGGCAACTAATAAACATTTTGAACATTTTGAGCATTAAATAAAATATCTCCCTTCTTTTGGAACCAAACAACATTTTTAAAGCCATTCGTGTTCAAGTTAATTTACAAGAATACTATTGTTATTAGTCACTTGTATTGTGAAAGAAAAAAAGTAGTTTTTTGAGGAAAAATATTTATATAGGGTTGCCCATAAAGAAAAACATGCAAATGTCTTTTATAGCGCGAAGCGGGTGTTAGTGGGTCATGCCATGTAGAGTCGAGGTGAAGTCTGAACAGGTGAGTCTTGAGCCTTTTTCGGAAGATGGCAAATGACTCTGCTGTCCTGACATTAGACGGGAGTTCGTTCCACCACTGAGGACCAGAACAGAGAAGAGTCTGGACTTTGCTGAGCGACATTTGTTTGATTTCAGCGATGGTGGTACCAGCCGGCCAGCTGAAGTAGAGGAGCGAAGTGCTCGCTTCGGGGCATGAGGTTTGACCAGTGTTTGAAGGTAGACGGGTGCCGTTCCATTGATGGCCCTGAAGGCCAGTGTCATCGTCTTGAATTGGATGCATGCTGCAACAGGGAGCCAGTGGAGGTCACAGAGGAGGGGGGTCACATGGGAGAATTTGGGTAGATTGAAGATAAGGCGTGCTGCAGTGTTCTGGATACGCTGCAATGGTTTAATCGCAGAGGCCGGGAGTCCGGCCAGAAGTTAGTTGCTGTAGTCAAGGCAGGAGATGACCAGTGCTTGGACCAGGAGTTGCGTTGCATCCTTTGTGAGGAAGGTCCGAATCCTGCGGATATTGTAGAGGGCAAATCTGCAGGATCGGGCCACAGCAGTGATGTTGGGGGTGCAGGATAGTTGGTCATCGAGGATTACACCCAGGCTCGCAGTTGACGACGGCAATACTGTGATGCCCTCGACAGTGACCGACAGGTCCATGCGAGGGCAGTCTTTCCCTGGGATGAAGAGGAGTTCGGTTTTGTTCAGGTTGAGCTTGAGGTGATGTGCAGTTGTCCAGACAGAGATGTCAGCCAGACAGTTTGAGATGCGAGTTGCAATGTGAGTGTCAGACGGGGGAAAAGAGAGGAACAGCTGGGTGTGATCTGCGTAGCAATGGTAGGAGAATCCATGCGATGTGATAACAGAACCTAGTGATCTGGTGTATAGTGAGAACAGAAGCGGTCTTAATACTGAGCCTTGAGGGACACCCGTGTCCAGAGAACAGGGTTTGGACATAGAGCCATTCCATGTGACCTGAAAGGTGCGAGAGTGGAGAGGAGGATTTGGTGGTTGACTGTGTCGAATGCAGCAGATAGGTCGAGGAGAATGAGAACGGAGGAGTGGGATGAGGCTCTGGCATCTCGCAGGGACTCGGTCACTGTGATGATCGCCGTCTCAGTGGAGTGAGCAGTCCTGAATCCTGATTGATTCGGGTCTAGGAGGTTGTTCTGCGAGAGATAGGATGACAGTTGGTTGTAGGCGGCACGTTCCAAGGTTGTAGAGAAGAATGAAAGAAGAGATACAGGTCTGTAGCTTTGGATATCAGTAGCGTCTAGGGTGGGATTTTTAAGGAGAGGCTTCATGGTAGCTGTCTTAAAATCTGCTGGAATGACACCTGAGGTGAGGGAGGAGTTGATCAGGGTGGTGAGGAATGGCAAGATGTCGTGTGAGATATCCTGGAGAAGAGTGGAGGGAATCGGGTCAAGGGAGCAGGTGGTGGCACGGTTGGATGTAACAAGTGCGTGAACGTCTTCAGGGGTGAGGGGGCTAAAGCTGGTAAGACCACAAGACTACATGTAACATGATATTGTTTTGCTATCTTTTCAGGAATCCTTCCTTCCACTCTCTGTTCCCCATTTTTGAACAGGGGGACCACCTCTCTGGTCTGCCACTTCCACGCAATGTTGAAGAGACATGTCATCCAAGACTGCCCCTCCACCACCAAAGCCTTCAGCATTTCTGGATGGATCTCATCAATCCCCAGGGCTTTGCCACTGAGGAGTTATTTGACAACCTCAGTGATTTCCACCAGGGAAATTGACGATGATCCTCCATCAGCTTCCAACTCTGCCACTACAATAGAGGACGGTCAGTCAGATTCAGGAGATCCTCAAAGTGCTCCTTCCACCGCCCGATTACCTCCTCAGTTGAGGTCAACAGTGTCCCATCCTTACTGTATACAGCTTGGAGGGTTCCCCGTTTCCCCTTTCTGAGGTGCCAGACGTTTTCCAGAAGCACCTTGGTGCCAACCGAAAGTCCATCTCCATGGCTACTCCTCCCACATCCTCTGCTTTGCCTCCCTCACGGCAGAGACTGCAGCCCTTTGGGCTGTCGGTATCTTGCAACCACCTCCGGAGTCTTCCGAGATAACATATACTGTAACTCCTTCAGTCGGACGGCTTCCCTGAGCACCTGTGCCCACCACAGTGTTCGCGGGTTACCGCCCTTTGAGGCACCCAAGACCTTAAGCCCACAGCTCACCACCGCAGCTTCAGCAATGGAAGCGTGGAGCATCACCAACTCAGGTGAAATGCCCCCAACCTAAATAGGGGTGCCAGAAAAGCTCCACCAAGCTGGTGAGTTTAAGATCTCTCTGACAGGGGGCTCCTCCAGACATTCCCAGTTCACCTGCACTTCTCGTTTGGGCTTACCAGATCTGTCCAAAGGGTTCCCCAACCCTCTGACCCAACTCACCACTAGATGGTGATCAGTTGACAGCTCCGCCCCTCTCTTCACCCGAGTGTCCAAAAAATACGGCCTCAGATCAGATGAAATGATAACAAAATCGGTGCTCTGGTACAATGTACATCTATGAGTATCCTTATGTTTGAACATGGTGATCATTATGGACAGTCCATTTAAATCAGGGAGGCCATTCCTCCCAACAACGCTGCTCCAGGTATCTCCATCGTAGCCCACTTCCACGTTGAAATCTCAAAGAAGAACTATGGAGTCCTCTACTGGAGCCCCATGCAGGCCTCCATTCAGGGTCTCCAACAAGGCATTCGTGCATATGCACAAAAAACAGTCAGAGTTTTCCCCCCGATAACCCAAAGGCGTAGGGAGGCGACCCTCTCGTCCACCGGGGTAAACTCCAACACAGAGCAGCATTCAGCGGGGATTTGTGAGTATCCCCACACCCGCCTGGCGCCTCAAACCTTAGTCAACTCCAGAGAAGAATAGAGTCCATCCACTGTTCAGGAGTATGGTTCATGAACCGAGTGTAGGGGAAAGCCCCACCAGATCTAACTGGTAGCTGGTAACAGAGAGCCAGAGCCAGCATCTGATGCAGGGTTTGGTCCGTCGAGGTCCCTGGCCTTCACTGCCACCTGTATGACAGCGCACCCGAACCCAGCGGCTCCTCCCACCCATCTAGTCGCAGTAGCTACAATTGACACTATATTGTTTCTTAGAATTACAAGCAGAGACATTAAGTTTCTTCTTCAATTACAGATGTCTGTGTGTATATATAAAACAAATTCAATGAAATTGTGTTTGGATTTTTAGATATTGTTAAATAGGTGCACAATATGACCTGGGATGTGAAAGGGTGACTAAGTAATTAGTGAGAGGAACAAACGTGTTCTTTCTGTCTGGATAGAAATATTTGTCAATTCGTCTTTCCGTGCATTCCTATGTCCTTTCCATTTGTAGAAGCCATCGTGAACTGATCTTTACTCATTCACAATATAGGAATTTCATGTTGTCTTCACACCCTTATCCCATTTGTCCTTAGGGCTGCAGCCCAGCATCTCCCTGGTGTCCCCTGACGGAGGGCTGGTCTGGGGCCCTGAAGGTGCAGAGGTCACTCGGGGTTACAGCTGTGTCTTCACCTGCTCCATTTCCTCCCAATATCCTGGAGGAGTTTTCTCCCTCATCTTCTCTGGTATCAGCGATCCCATCATCGAGCCAGCGGTCAACCGCTCGGCCTCCTTTCACTTCCTGGCTGAGTACGTACACGAGGGGAACTACAGCTGTGTGTATGAGGTCCAACTGTCCAAGCAGAGCTTCACTTCTAACCACACAGCAACGGTGCACGTCCTCATTAAAAGTAAGTAGAAGATGTTTTGGTCGAATATATAGTGAGAATTGTTCTGCCCTATATAGTGGACTCGATGTTTCCCAGAATTCATCTTGAAGTAGCTTACAACCCCTGGTCACTGACCAAGTTTTGGTTTGAAAATGTAAATTGTATTTATTTATTCATTTGGGAAAATACTCTTATTGTCCCCAACATCAAAAATGACAGCTGGCCTGGCTTGAGAAATGCACTTGTACTATGAATTAGACCACCAATGACAGAGTGGTACTGTAACAGAAAAGGTTTTAATGATAAGATAGGGGGGAACTGAAAGCTTGGGTTTAATCAAACATAAATTCTAAAGGGGTAATCAACTTCATTTGGGGGGGGGGGAGCGGGCTTCCACCTGGAGAGAACAGAGGATGGGTGATCGATAATAAATCCAGAAGTTAATTTAGTCTTCTGGTCCCTGTCCCCCCAATCCTCATCATAGTCCTCTGCCACCTCTTCCTCATGTTCAGGTGAGTCTCTCTCTTCTTCGTGCTTCTTTAAACCACAATGTTGTTCAGGTGCTGGGCCGCTGGCCCCTTACCGCAATGGTTGACCTTCTCGTGGAGATCCCTCGCCTCTGGCTGGAGAGCTGCCTTTAGAGAGGCCCCTGTATGGCGTCATTTCGGTGCCAAAATTCGCGAGCATAAAAACCATATTCAGCGCGCATAAAGACCACTCTCTGCGCGCTCGCCGTCACTCTCTGCGCGCTCGCCGTCACTCTCTGCGCGCTTGCGGTCTCTGTGCACACGCTCGCTGTCACTTTCTGTGCCTTCTACGCGCTCGACTTTGCTGAGTTTTGGCACTCTGGGGGCGGGCATTGAATAGACGGCCCCGCAACCCCCCTCCTTTCTGATTGGTCACTTTAAACGCCTACTGTCTCCAGGTCAGAGCCAATCCGAGGCAGAGTAGGGCGGGTCATCATTGCGGTTGGCGGCAGCATTTGATGGCGGAATTGAGATGAGATGTCAGAAAAACAAGAGGTAAGTTGAGGAACAAACAGATATTTAAATTATGAATTTATTGAACAGCTTGCGAGTAATTGTGATGGAGATCCGCAATCTCTCGTCTCAATTCCGCCATCAAATGCGGCCGCCAACCGCAATGATGACCCGCCCTACTCTGCCTCGGATTGGCTCTGACCTGGAGACAGTAGGCGTTTAAAGTGACCAATCAGAAAGGAGGGGGGTTGCGGGGCCGTCTATCCAATGCCCGCCCCCAGAGTGCCAAAACTCAGCAAAGTCGAGCGCGTAGAAGGCACAGAGAGTGACAGCGAGCGTGTGCACAGAGACCGCGAGCGCGCAGAGAGTGACGGCGAGCGCGCAGAGAGTGACGGCGAGCGCGCAGAGAGTGACGGCGAGCGCGCAGAGAGTGGTCTTTATGCGCGCTGAATATGGTTTTTATGCTCGTGGATTTTGGCACTGAAATGACGCCATACCCCTGGCTCGGTAGGGCCAGGGGTCACTGTTAGCAGCTGTAGCAGCTCTAGCCATGTGCTCAGTACCTGCCGGGGGAGGTACTGCCCTTCAATCACTTACCCCAACCCGAATCTCTCTGGACCCTGCCACGCCCCTTGCTGCGCTCCCACACCACTAGTGGAGGGCCGGCCTTGAGACGGGACACCACACAGCATATACGGCTCCTTCCTTTCTTACCTTTCACAATAAAAGCCCTAGCCATACATCCATCCATCGTCTACCCTTATCCTGTATTTAGGGTCACGGGGGGCTGGAGCCGATCCCAGCTGTCAGTGGGCGAAGGCAGGGTACACCCTGGACAGGACGCCAGTCTATCACAGGGCCGACATGTAGAGACAAACAACCATTCACACTCACATTCACACCTACGGGCAATTTAGAGTCACCAATTAACCTATCCCCATCCTGCATGTCTTTGGACTGTGGGAGGAAGCCAGAGAACCCGGAGAGAACCCGGAGAGAACCCACGGGGAGAACATGCAAACTCCACACAGAAGGAACCCAGGCCGACCCGGGAATCGAACCCAGGATCCTCTCGCTGTGAGGCGACAGTGCTACCCACTACACCACCGTGCAGCCCCCTAGCCATACAGTATACCCAGAATCTCTGCTTACCAGGCGAATTTGAATTACTCACCAAATTGAGATATGAGTCTACTCAACTGATTAGCAGTCAATATGTTTTTATTACTTAAAATTATTTTGTTATTTATTATGGATGGCCCACCAGCTGACCCTAAAGGCCTTTTCTTAAATCGGGTACCGAACAACACACACACAGGAAGAAATGTGTCTCCTCTGACAAGCTAGCAGCTAGCGTGTAGAAAGGGCAGATTGTAGATTCCCCATGGCATATTAATGCCATGGGGAAAATATGTGCAACATATTCAGGACTAACCGTGTTCAATGTTTTTCTCTCCAAGAACCGTTGTTGCCGTTGGTCTCCTTGGTAGCTGCCGGGGGTCTGCTGCTGCTCCTGCTGGTCTTAGTGGGGAAGTGCCTGAGAAGAAGAGGAGCCACCCAGCCTGTAGCCCTCGTCCAAACACAAACACGTCTGTATTTTACTCACATTTACTGACAACATTCCCCGTATATGATGTCACGGTTGCATAACACTTTTATTAAAAAAAATATGATACTATATTTATTTTAATATTCTACATATTATTTTCCTCTGTGTTTGGCCAAACTCTGTAGGTACTAAAATGTTCATGTTTTGCCTTAAAGCCCTGTTCACTGAGGACTAGTAGTATTACTAGTACTATTAGGGGGGGCTTTAGCTCAGGAGGTAGAGCGGGTTGGCTGGCAACCGCAAGATTGCCGGTTCGAGCTCCTCCTAGCTGAGTGCCTGGTGTCCCTGAGCAAGACACCTCACCCTAATTGCTCCTGACGAGCTGGCTGTCACCCTGCGTGGTTGACTCTGCCGTCAGTGTGTGAACGTGTATGAATGGGTGAATGTCAGTCATTACTGTAAAGCGCTTTGGATAAAAGTGCTTTATAAATGAGGACCATTTAGTATTACAGAGGGATCGCTAGTAAGTTGTAAAAAATTGGGGCGGTCTTCTATGCAAATCTGCCATATCCATATTTTGACGAGTAAAAATTGCACCACAAATGACCTACCATATTATGTCAACCATAGAAAATAAGTATTAGTCCAGTGCGATTCGCCATCGCAGTGATTTGGGGCTTTGCACTTACCTGCAATGTCCGTGCGCCTTTTTTTGGAGAGCCATGACATCATTAGGGGATAATATCAGTTAATTTCAGTAAATTAAAGTCTTTGCGTTAATAAGTGAAAATGCAATCCATGTAAATCACATGAGGTCCTGTGCGAATGGAGCTAAAGTAGTGCTGGTCGTATTGTTTCACTTTACATTCTCAGCCCATATTTGTGTTTGAATGCTTGTAAAGAATTAATTCGGATACATTTAGGCTGCGTTTACACTACAAGATGCAGTGGCCCGTTTTTCTTTGCTAATATGCAACTCAGATCTGTGTTTTTTATGGTAGTGTGAACAGCACAAAAAAAATAAATCAGATTTGCGTCACTTTCATATGTGGTCCTAAATCAGACACAGGTTGGATGTTGTGCAATGCGACCTGAGTCTGAACTGTCATATTGGAATTAATGCGAGTGACGGAGCCAGGGGAGGGACAGGGCGTTAGACCTCAGAAGCATTTGGGGCAACACTTCAGTACAAGCAAAACTTGAGCGGTCGTATAGTAACAAGTGTTCGAAAGCGTTTGGAAAGAAACGGCTCCTCCTCCATGTCCTCATTAGCATCTGCTCACGAATTGGGTGGCCGACACAGAACATTAACTCATCCATGAAACCGTAAACGTTAACATCATAGGCCTATTAATAATTTGCATATGAGGGTCAGTTCAGGACCCTGACCAGTTCACACTGGGATCTGATATTGGCCGCGCATTTGCTAAATAGCTTGAACAACCAAACCAAAAGAAAATCATATCCGAGCTGTAAATCGTAATTCAGCATGAAGGCTCGTAGTGTGATCATAGCTTGCGTGTTTGTGCTTGTGTTGCAGTGACGGTCAAAGCCAACAACGTGAACAAGAAACTCAAAGGAGAAGAAGAGCAGAGCAACAACTACGAGGAACAAGTGGGCGGTGTGATGGAGACGTCTATGCAAATATAATCGAGCCGTTTGATGACGTGGACATTTATGGAGATGAAGATATTTACCAAAATGTTAGGAATTGTGTAAAGGTTTTTAACTTGAGGCCCACTTCTTATTGGTAAAACATTTCCGAGGCGAGGACCACCTTCCCAAATAAACGGGGATGAAAAGCACATCTACAATATCACCATTTTCTTTAAAAAATCAAGATCCATTTGGTGTCCCTTACCGAGCAACGCTAACACGCTCTCCCTGATGATGTTGTGATTGACGTAGCGATGTTCAAACATAACTGCTCATTATAATGCTTTGTTTACTTTACTTTTTTTACATTTCTTTTTGAATTATTTAGCATATATAACATATACAAATAAAAAGCTCAAATTAATTCAGGCCGTCCGACGCTGCCTGGCCCAAATTTTTGTTTATTCGCATCTTTGCATTGACTTTGTATGTAATAGCTCCGTGTGGGAAAATCGCTTTGCAACTTTAGAGATCAAACAAACTACATTTACGAAGTATTTGCATCCCTACAGCCATTCTGCGACTACTCTCAATTCTGAGAGCTAGCTGTGTTTCCCCTGAGCTAAGCTAAACTAAGATAAGCTAAGCTAAATTTAGATAAGCTAAGCTAAACTGAGATAAACTAAACTAAGCTAAGCTAACGTGCTGCTGTCTCCAGGTACATATCTGTGAAGACGTGGTGGTAACAAGTGATACGTGTATTTCCATAAATGTTGAACTCAATGTTATTGATGAATACCTTGTTCATAAATATTTTTAAGGTAAACATGCTAACTTTAAATTGAATTTTGAATCTTGAAAATACCTGTATGTTCTTATATATTTTATTCAAATACATTTTTTCATGACTGTTGTAGTCTTGTCTATCTTTTTGCACATGCACGTATATTAACCCAATTATAACTACGGGAGTCTTCTGCTGGATGATCTCATAAATAATGAGCAGACCGGGCTCGGTGGTGTAATAATCAGCCAGTCCTTTCAAGCTCGGGGGCCGGCAGCCATCTTGAATCTCCCTTTCTATTTCTGTCCCTGGCATCCCCCGCTTCAATGACACACGTGTTTGTTTTCGCAGAGGTCCTTCTGAGAAGTTACGATCTTCCTTTTTCAGTCCGATGAAGTCTTAATCCATCCAACTTCAGATCACCAGAAACACATAAAGTTACCCACAATAAAAACACAAACGTTAACAATGACACCTTTGACAACAGTATTAAAGGTGTTGAATTGCATAAACATCAAAACTAATGAAAAGCAGAAGTGGAAACCACAACAATGGAGAAGCCATTTTAAGCCAATCGTACCTGATCCACCTCACTGCTTGAGCCAATGATGTGAAGGCAGCTTTGCAGCACGATGCCCCGCCAGACGTAAATAGACATGACCCAGGTTCCCTTTACCGTCAGCGCGCTGGCTTCACACACGGCCGTGCAGACGGGTACCCTGGGAAATGTCAGCGCTTTGAGCTCATCCGTCGAAGAAGCGGCGATGAAGCCCCGTAACTTGAGACAAGACGGTGCTTCTCTCACATTGCTGGTCGGCGCGCTCAGTTCTGCCCAGCTGCTGGAGTCCCATTCTTGGTCGTCATTTTAGCTGTTTAAGGAGAAAGGGGGAAATACTTTGGCATAAAGACAATTAAAACATCACGTCAGGTAGCCTCAATGATAACAAAAGACATCTGTTTATAACCATTTAATACGAACAAATTTCATCTTTTAGTCATTTTGATTTCAGTGATTTCACTGCAACATCACATTCTCCAAAGAGAGGCTAAGCCGGACCTAATTTTGGTAAAGTGTGTAGCCTATGGCAGTGAGTGGTGAGAACCACCAGAAGGGGCGGGACTTCCCCTCTCTATGTCACCACTTAAAGGTACAATATGTAAGAAATCTAAAGCAACTGGCCGTAAAATCATCCTAATATGTTATAGAGACTCAGGAATAATGATCATATAACATACTGAACTCACCAACAACAACAGTACAGCCAAAATATTCGCATTTTAAAAAATCTTTTGCGGACCGCAAATCATGTTTATGTTTTGAAAACATGTTTTGGCACGTGGCGCCACCCACAGGCGTCTACAAATCATTGCAGTCAGTAGAGTCTCAGCTGCCGAGCAACCACGGGTTGCCAGTTTCGACTGAGCTACAATGGCGGAGGCAACGATACCCAAAAGAGCTCGTTATGATTCACAAAAACGCCAAGATAAAAACCGAGGCAAAGCGAGGGTCTATATAGGGGATGCATTTGAACGGTGGAAACAGTAGAAAGCTGAGAGGAATTTGAAATCGGATGCAGGATTGGCTACACTTCTCCTAGACAAGTTGAGCTTGGCTAACTAAGTTAGCATCATAGCTTGACGGGGATGGACATTTCGAATACTTTGAACTGTCGAGTAACGTTATTCATTTCGATCATAGAAACAAACGTTAGCAGCATAGACGTCGGAACTAGGGGTGCGGCCGACTCAGGGAGCGGCTCCCGGTCGGCAAGAGCGCAGACCCCGGCAGTCACCGAGGATCAACAGCTGAGTGGCGGTGGCGCTGAGGCGGAGGCTCCGCTTTTATGTCCGCGTCATAACGCTTTTGGTGCGTGTTTAAAACAGTGGGTTTACTTCAAAACGCGAGCGTCAGACGCTGTCAGAGCGTTAATGAACAGTGTTTCAGAGCTCCCTCTAAATGTCTCAAAGTAGGCTTTCAGGTAATTTCGCGGCATAACAGCGCCTTCCGGGTAAAAAAGACGTAGCCTACGGCAAAATCTGGAATGAAAAATGGCACTGTTATTTCATCCCCGAATCCCATTCATAAACACAGTATCTAATATCAGTTAACGAGTCGTTTTCCGTTTTTAAAACACATAACGGGATACAAGTCATTTTTCCGTTTTTCGTTCTTTTATTTTGAAGCGAAAAACGGGAAACGACTCGTTATCCGTTTTGCGATTGTTGACTTCAAAACGAAAGTCGGATGGCCGCAACGTACACGGACCGTTTATCCAATCCTTGGGTGCAGTCGAATAGTCTTTTTTGCTTAGGAAGGTTCCTAACTGAAGAAGTGACCCGGAAGTAAACAAGTGGCCGCCATGATAAGAGCTGTTCGAATTCTCTAAATGCATAGGAAAGGAGCTCCAATGCTTCCTTTCAGAGCTCCTTTAGCATAGGATGCAACGGACCTTCCTATGCGATAGGAAAGGAGATTACGCCGACCCAGAATTCTTTGCGAGAGCAACATTTAAAGTGCCACACACCTCGGCCTTTCATGAAAACAAACGATATGCGCATTTGCATATTTAACATTAACTTTCATGCAGACATATAATAATTGGAATAGTGTTGATAAATGTGTGGACAGTGATAATAATCAAATGTTTTTATTTTATTTTATTTATTTCAATCATGTTACAAACTTGACAAAAACGAAACTAAAACCACAAATGAAACGTAAATAAAGCAACCGGTCAAACAGGAGCTGCTGGACCTGAAGCCGGTCAGTAAACCAGCTGTTTATAAAACCAATATGTGGAGAAGTGGACGATGCGCTTCTTGTAGTCCATTATTGTAGTTTCTCCAGCGCAGACGCACGTCAATCGCCGGCGCCGATCATCAGCTGTCAATCATCAGCGGCCGCGTTATAATGACGTAGTTTAGTGAAAGTCCGGTCGGATTCTCTGCGCACCGCGGTCGACTATTCCTAAGTCCTTTTGAGTTCTCCTATCGCCTTTCCTTAACCCCGTGACGTTTTCCCCAGAGGTCAAGGAATAGGAGATAGGAATAGGAGTTAGGACCTTATTTTTTGACTATTCGACTGCACCCATTGTGTGCGTCTCTCCCCCGACCGCCTTCCAGCTTGCTGACGGAGGATACGCCAACAGCTCTGGCAACCTTGAGTCTGGAGGGGAGGGGGTGGAGGGGGAGGCGGATACGACTCGCCGCAGTGTTTTGAAATTTGGGTGTAGTAACGTTTTTGGCCACATTCTTACATATGGCGCCTTTAACCATGGTAATTGATTGTCTAGGGTTTGGTTTGGTCTTTTTTAAAAACGGATTTCTTACACATTCGACTGTGGACAAAAGAAATATGTTGCAGTCAGAGTCACCATCAATAAAAGATAAAAAAATAATTTAATTGTACTTTCAAAAGGATTTCGTTCTCCCTCTGGCATTCGGAGACGACGTCGTACACTGTAAACCCGAACAAGTTCAGAAAACTCAAAATTTATGCTGTAACTGATTACGTCAATGTTTTTAAGTTACACTTTACTTAAAAAATATGTGTTCAGTTGACTTAATCTTTATTCTAAGTTTAATATAATTTATAATATTCATTAACTTAATATTTATGTGTATTTCATACTTAAATTATTTAAATTTAACTTTCATTAAATTGAAGTGCATTGTACTTAAAAAGTATTTTAAGCAGTTATTAAAACTTGTATGTATAAAAACTTAAAATTTTACTTCAGTCTCACTCAAAAAACATACTTGTACATAACTCATAAGCTCATGAAAATTGTATTGATTTAAATTCTGAATACTCAATTTTTACATTAAACACACACAACTTCAGGTACAATTTCAGTTTGTTTTTATTTTGCATTAACATTGTTAATCCAAACAAGTATGAACAATTAGAGCAATATTTCTTTAAACCCTGCAGCAAATGTAACTGGACATTAAACAGCTCAGTCACCTCCTGAACGTCTGTATATCAGTGCGTGTCTGTATATCTGTGTGTGTGTGTGTGTGTGTGTGTGTGTGTGTGTGTGTGTGTCCATCTCCATGTCATGACATGACTGAGCATGTTAAAGTGCTTAAAGTAAAACATCTGGCAAGACTTTGTAAACAAATTAAAAGGATCTTACAGCTCATCAAACTGCAAAGCCATTTTAAACATAAATAAAACTGAGATAAATAATACCACTGGCCTTTGTGCATAAGTCTAACAAAGGACCAAGAGCTCTTTCATAGAATAAAATAAAAAATAAATAAATACATTATTGTAAAGGGCATATCTCACACTATTCCGATCTACAGTTGTTAACTTTTTTAAAAATGCAACCACGAAGGAATGACCACTTGGTGGATAAGGGACATGTAAAAAGTGACCTGTGTCCTGCTTGTGCTCCTTCACATGCAACAGCTCTACACATTTTAAGGAATTTTCAGTGAATAAATGACAGAAATATACAATTGCTAACAATTAAAACTGTTAATTTTGTATAAAGTGCAAACATGATTAGGTAGCTTTTGTGGTTAGACAGCCTACCAGGTGCAACTTTCATTCAGATGCTTTGGCCAAAAGCATATTCAACATACTGTCACATTAAGACACTTGGCACCAACAACTCACTTCTGTGTGTGCATACAGATGAAGGTAAAAGTGTGAATGAGTTTCCTGGGGAAGTCCAAATGCAATGCGTACATCAAACCAATGCTTTAGCCAACCTGGGGATGTTGCTCATCACAAGCTCATCTTCTACCACAATAGCAATGGATGCAGGACTGAAGTCAACTGGACTTGTAGTGCTCTCGGAGACCATTGAGACAAGGGCAACAGGCGTGTCAGTGATGTCTGGCTCAGGCGAATCGTCCTCCTGGAATATGCAGGTTATACAAGGTTAACTTTCAGTAACTAGACAATTGCATTATATTACTATTTCACAGGTCACGACTTAACAGCTAAGTATTAGGTAGGTATTTCAACTGACTATTCTACTGGTCCGCGGGTGGTGGTCCTCCTGTAGGCCCACCACCCGCAGGAGGGTTCAGAAGGGGCCGGTGCGGTGGGATTTGGGTGGCTGTCCTGGGCGGGTGCCCCGGCGACCCAATCCCCGGACGGTGACTCTAGCCATGGGGACATGGAATGTCACCTCACTGGGGGGTAAAGAGCCTGAGCTAGTGCGGGAGGTAGAGCGCTACCGGCTACAGGTAGTCGGGCTCACCTCCACGCACAGTCTGGGCTCTGGAACCCAACTCCTTGAGAGAGGCTGGACTCTCTTCTACTCTGGAGTTGCCCGCGGTGAAAGGCGCCGAGCTGGTGTGGGCTTGCTCATAGCCCCCCAGCTCGGCCGCCCTGTGTTGGAGTTTTCCCCGGTGAACGAGAGGGTCGTTTCCCTGCGCCTTCGGGTCAGGGATCGGTCTCTCACTGTTGTTTCGGCCTATGGGCCAAACGGCAGTGCAGAGTACCCGGCCTTCTTGGAGTCCTTGGGAGGGGTACTTGAGAGTGCTCCAACCGGGGACTCCATTGTTTTACTGGGGGACTTCAACGCTCACGTGGGCAACGACAGTGTTACCTGGAGGGGCGTGATTGGGAGGAACGGCCTCCCCGATCAGAACCCGAGTGGGGTTCTGTTATTGGACTTCTGTGCTGGTCACGGTTTGTCCATAACGAACACCATGTTCAAACATAAGGGTGTCCATCAGTGCACATGGCACCAGGACACCCTAGGCCGGAGGTCAATGATCGACTTCGTGGTTGTGTCATCTGACCTCCGGCCGTATGTTTTGGACACTCGGGTGAAGAGAGGGGCTGAGCTGTCAACTGATCACCACCTGGTGGTGAGTTGGATCCGCTGGCAGGGGAGGAAGCTGGACAGACTTGGCAGACCTAAACGCGTTGTGAGAGTCTGCTGGGAATGTCTGGTGGAACCCTCTGTCAGGGAGGTCTTCAACTCCCACCTCCGGGAGAGCTATGACCAGATCCCGAGGGAGGCTGGGGACATTGAGTCCGAATGGACCTTGTTCTCTGCTTCCATTGTTGACGCGGCTGTTCGAAGCTGTCTCCGGTGCCTGTCGTGGTGGCAATCCCCGAACCCGGTGGTGGACACCGGAAGTAAGGGATGCTGTCAAGCTGAAGAAGGAGTCCTACCGAACCTGGTTGGCTCGGGGGACTCCCGAGGCAGCTGACGGGTACCGGCAGGCCAAGCGTGCTGCAGCACGGGCGGTCGCTGAAGCAAAAGTTCGGGTCTGGGAAGAGTTCGGGGAGGCCATGGAGGAGGACTATCGGTCGGCCTCGAGGAAATTCTGGCAAACCATCCGGCGCCTTAGGAAGGGGAAGCAGCCCCCCACCAACACTGTTTACGGTGGAGGTGGGGAGCTGCTGACTTCAACTGGGGATATCGTCGGGCGGTGGAAGGAATACTTCGAGGATCTCCTCAACCCCACTGACACGTCTCCCATTGGGGAAGCAGAGGCTGGAGACTCAGAGGTTCATCCACCCATTACCCGGGCTGAAGTCACCGAGGTAGTTAAGAAGCTCCCCGGTGGCAAGGCACCGGGGGTGGATGAGATCCACCCTGAGTACCTCAAGTCTCTGGATGTTGTGGGGCTGTCTTGGTTGACACGTCTCTGCAACATCGCGTGGCAGTCGGGGACAATGCCTCTGGACTGGCAGACCGGGGTGGTGGTCCCTCTATTCAAAAAGGGGGACCGGAGGGTGTGTTCCAACTATCGGGGGATCACACTTCTCAGCCTCCCCGGGAAAGTCTATTCCAGGGTGCTGGAGAGGAGAATTAGGCCGATAGTCGAACCTCGGATTCAGGAGGAACAATGCGGTTTTCGTCCTGGCCGTGGAACACTGGACCAGCTCTATACCCTCCGCAGGGTGCTCGAGGTTTCATGGGAGTTTGCCCAACCAGTCCACATGTGTTTTGTGGACTTGGAGAAGGCATTCGACCGTGTCCCTCGTGGCATTCTGTGGGAGGTACTTCGGGAGTACGGGGTCGGGGGCCCTCTGCTAAGGGCTGTTCGGTCCCTTTATGACCGGAGCAGGAGCTTGGTTCGCATTGCCGGCAGTAAGTCAGACCTGTTCCAGGTGCATGTTGGACTCCGGCAGGGCTGCCCTTTGTCACCGGTCCTGTTCATTATTTTTATGGACAGGATTTCTAGGCGCAGCCGTGGGCCGGAGGGGATCTGGTTCGGGAGCCACTGGATTTCATCCCTGCTTTTTGCGGACGATGTGGTCTTGTTGGCTCCTTCGAGCCAGGACCTCCAGCATGTCCTGGGGCGGTTTGCAGCCGAGTGTGAAGCAGCCGGGATGAGGATTAGCACCTCCAAATCTGAGGCCATGGTTCTCGACCGGAAAAAGGTGGCTTGCTCCCTCCAGGTCGGGGGGGAGTTCCTGCCTCAAGTGGAGGAGTTTAAGTATCTTGGGGACTTGTTCACGAGTGAGGGAAGGATGGAACGCGAGATTGACAGGCGGATCGGTGCAGCAGCTGCAGTAATGCGGTCGCTGTATTGGTCCATCGTGGTAAAGAGAGAGCTAAGCCGAAAGGCGAAGCTCTCGGTTTACCGGTCAATCTACGTTCCTACCCTCACCTATGGTCATGAACTTTGGGTCATGACCGAAAGAATAAGATCCCGGATACAAGCGGCCGAAATGAGCTCCCTCCGCAGGGTGGCGGGGCGCTCCCTTAGAGATAGGGTGAGGAGCTCCGTCACACGGGGGGAGCTCGGAGTAGAGCCGCTGCTCCTCCACATCGAGAGGAGCCAGTTGAGGTGGCTCGGGCATCTGCATCGGATGCCCCCTGGGCGCCTCCCTCGGGAGGTGTTCCAGGCATGCCCCACCGGGAGGAGACCCCGAGGAAGACCCAGGACACGCTGGAGTGACTATGTCACCCGGCTGGCCTGGGAACGCCTTGGGGTCCTCCCGGAGGAGCTAGGGGAAGTGTCCGGGGAGAGGGAAGTCTGGGCTTCCCTGCTCAGGCAGCTGCCCCCGCGACCCGGTCCGGATAAGCGGAGGAAAATGGATGGATGGATGGATATTCTACTGGTCACCATCCAACAGGTAACATGCAAGTATGTCAATGCGTCTCATATAGGTCTTTTAAACCCTCCAGCGGTCATCGGGTCAAGGAAGGAAGCTGAAGGAAGGACAGGGGGAAGAAGGGAGGAAGGAAGGAAGAAAAAATGAGGGAGGAAAGAAGGAAGGGAGGAGGTAGGAAAGTAGTGTGTGTGTGTGTGTTATTTAATGAGTGGTAAGGCCAAAAGGTCAACCAAATTATTAGCCCTCTGGGCAAGGTGAGGTCAGGGCTTTGTGGGAAGTTAAACTTAAGGATTACAGGGCTTCTATACCACATACTGTATGTATCCATATGCATCCACACTCAAGCCTCCACACAGGGTTTGGAAGGTGGTTGCGTTGTATAGTTAGGCAGCTTTTAGTGTTGAAAATAATGCTATCCATACAAAGCAAGCAACAGTTCTGCGAAAGCAGTGCATACTTACATTCCACATCTTGAAGAACGGTGGGTCCTCCTCACATAGGTATACCGGGAGGGCGCGTAGGGCTGCAGTGCGTCTCATGTTGACATCTTGTTCTTGCAGAAAGGACAAGCAAATTGAACATGATGAACTTTGTTGCTGTCACTGTTGTCCGTATAACTTGATTTGGACCAAGTTCAACTTTAACTCACCTGGAGGTCATAAATATGTAGGATGTCATGCAGCGCCTCTGCTATCTTGCCGGTGTGTTCTGCCATCTGTCTGTATATGGCCAACAGTGGTGTGTGCCGGTCAAGCTCAGCATAAAACTGGTTCCGTAGATTGACGTTTGTGCTGCGGTGGAACTCTGCACAAACCTACAAAACAAAATTAAAAAAAACCAATAGGACAAATTAATTTTGGATGAAACATGTTTAGAGAGGGCAGACTGAGAAAGATGTGTAAAGATTGGTAGAAATGAGAAAGAGTGAGCCTCTTTTACCTGCAATTCCATCCGAAGAGCCGTCATTTCTGTAGGAACTCCTTCACCATTTGATCTTGCACCAGCTCTACATGTGTCTTTGTGAAACAGCGATAAATACATTTTCAGTGCATTAATTACAGAAATGTACAAATGCAGGAGGTGTAGAGACATGGCAAAGGACTAACTCTTGAATAATGGCTATGTAGTGCTTAAATAACTGTGTCTGGGTGTCTGAGGACACAGGACCCAACTTGCACTTCCACTCCATCATTTGAAGTGCTTACTTTCAAACTAAATTAATTCTCCTACAAGTGAGTTTAAATAATTTGGCTTACCAAAGAAAAAGGTCAGTGCTGGTCAATATTCTCAACTTGATCCTGTGGAAACAGATACAATAAGCAGTAAGAAACCAGTTAAATTATGTAGGCTACTCAACAACAGCTTTACCATTTATTAACCCAGAATCTCAAGTGTTAATATGACTTACCAATAAAGTTGTTCTCAGATGATATAAGTGACTGTAGGTCATATACAGTCAATTACATAGTTATTCAAATCCATACACACAGACAGACAGAATTGATTATTACAAATAATAATAAAACGTTAGCCCATTTATGGAGGGGAAGCAGCAAAAGCTAAATCTCAGTTACCTTGATTTGTGTGCATGCTCGCTTCTCTGCATCCACTTCAGCCTATGAGGAAAGAAAAAATGGAGGTTCAATGTAAGCTTGCAGATTGCATAAGTTTACAACTTCATGTCCATGCATTACTACGGACGTAACTAGCACTCAAGTGCATACGTTACTGAGTCGGCTAATGGCTAAAACTAGCTGCAACTTAACGTTCTTCGTCTTAAAATAGCTAGTAGGCCTACGTTAGTTCATTCGGGTGCATGTAAGAAGAAGAAAAATATTTATCAGATAAGGGCGCTTCACATAAATATCAGCCCACACAAAGAAACGCTACGGCTGCTAACTGAAAAGAGTTACGAGCTAACATCGTTAACGGCGCCTGCGCCGCAATTCAAAAGTTAGCGCGAATCACCGCGGCCATTGCCCGGTACCCTAAAAGTAAAAACAGCGCAGTCTAACGATCAAACACCTTATAATTTGTGATACCCATGTAACATTATAACAAGCAAAGCAGTTTTAACAAGTTTGTTTGGTTTATTTACAAGTTAATCCATGAACGAAGATGAGACGCGGACTCTCGCACACGGCAGCCATCTTGGACAAAAAAATTTGCGTCGGTCCAGGCAGGAGATTCACAACGTCGTGACGTCATGACGTCCGTGTACGGAGCTGTTTACTCAAAAGCAATCATTGATGGGGAACACTTTACTCATAAGTTCTGTGCCACAGAAAATTAAAACTAGATTAATCGTTCACATCACTGATTAGTTATAAGTTCTTTCAACTATTAAACAGATTTTAATTATTGTGCCCTCAGTCCTTATAAGTTAGTAGTACTGTTGGGGTTTACAGTGTACATTACAAGGACTAAGGCATTTTTTTGAACAATTTCAAGGGTTAGATTATGACATAACCTAGTGAAAATATTACACGTTTTCACAATTTTGTCTGGTTTATTAGGGAAAGTCTGTCTGGCTTGTGAACGCTATGCTATTCTTGTTGGTCCCATAAATATCATTATTGGGTCAAATGTATTTGTAATACTTTTGCATTTATCTTACCAATTTATGTCAATTGATGTTTAGCTTTTTGAAAATGACACTTTGAAAAAGAAATAAAATAAATGTGCATAATTCACAAAAAAGCAAACAATCTGAAAATGTACAGTTGAAATATTATAGTATGACTACTGTTATGACCACCTGGCTCACGGCAGACCACAACGAGGAGGAGACTACACAATTAAACCATTTCAATATCTTTAATGAAAATAGGGCCCCAAGTTACAAAAGAAACAATGGATCAGTGTAAGAGGCAGCTAACTATGTGTAGCGTGGTATGGATTGTTGCATTGAGAATTTGCAAACTAACAAGAACCACTAAGAAGATCTGTCAGCAGTTGTCGTCGCAGGCAGGGAGGGAGAGAGGCTCTGGAATCTTCTCCTTAAATACTCTCCCAGGCAATCAGACCCAATCATGTGCACCTGGACTGGACCTGACCTGGAAGGCAAAAATGGGCAAGGTACTAGGGAAACAGCGCCTCCCCCACCACACACGAGAAGGACACCCATCCCCAGGAATACATACACTCAACAAAAATATAAACGCAACACTTTTGTTTTTGCTCCCATTTTTCATGAGATGGACTTAAAGATCTAAAATTCATTCCAGATACACAATATTACCATTTCTCTCAAACATTGTTCACAAATCAGTCTAAATGTGTGATAGTGAGCACTTCTGCTTTGCTGAGATAATCCATCCCACCTCACAGGTGTGCCACATCAAGATGCTGATCTGACATCATGATTAGTGCACAGGTGTGCCTTAGACTGTCCACAATAAAAGGCCACCCTGAAATGTGCAGTTTTTTGCTTTATTGGGGATCTGGGGACTCAGAACCAGTCAGTATCTGGTGTGACCACCATTTGCCTCATGCAGTGCAACACATCTTCTTCGCATAGAGTTTATCAGATTGTCAATCGTGGCCTGTGGAATGTTGTCCACTCCTCTTCAATGGCTGTGCGAAGTTGCTGGTGTAGAAGAAAATGTGTTACCTTCCAATTTGTTTTGTTTAAATATTACTTCCTCTCGGGAACCTCAAATGTCTTGCTGAGCTGCATTCGTTGTATGTAAGCCTTGTCATGTTAATGATGAGACCCTCTGATCTGTCCCCCTTCCTGGACCGTCTCCGAAACACCTTCATCCCACATACTTGATCAAGGCCTTCATGAATGGCCCCTGTTGTGACACTATCTAGCAAGAACCCAGCTGTTCCGAGGAAGTCACACCTTTATGTTGTCTCAGGACGTCTCTTCCCCAGGGTGAAACGCGTATTGAATCTATGTGAATCCACTGTTTAGACCTGCCCCTTTGGTTCTGTATAAGTTGTCTCTTGCCTCACATCAGGGCAGATTGGGCTGTGTGGCAACCGCGACATTGTCTTTTCTCCACTGTCAGTGATTAAACCTCATTTGAACCAGCTACAGAATTGGACCTGAAGAGTTTTCTTCAACACTGGATATTAGTGGGAATTGGTACACGCTGTCGTATATGCCAGTCAAGCACATCCCAAACATGCTCAATGGGTGACATGTCTGGTGAGTATGCTGGCCATGCAAGAACTGGGACATTTTCAGCTTCCAAGAATTGTGTACAGATCCTTGCAACATGGGGCCATGCATTATCTTGCTGAAACATGAGGTGATGTTCATGGATGTATGGCACAACAATGGGCCTCAGGATCTCATCACGGTATCTCTGTGCATTCAAAATGCCATCAATAAAATGCACCTGTGTTCTTCGTCCATAACAGATGCCTGCCCATACCATAACCCCACCACCACCATGGGCCACTCGATCCACAACATTGACATCAGCAAAGCGCTCACCCACACAACGCCACACACGCTGTCTGCCATCTGCCCTGAACAATGTAAACCGAGATTCATCCGTGAAGAGAACACCTCTCCAACGTGCCAGACGCCATCGAATGTGAGCATTTGCCCACTCAAGTCTGTTACGGCGACGATCTGGAGTCAGGTCAAGACCCCGATGAGGACGACGAGCATGCAGTTGAGCTTCCCTGAGAAGGTTTCTGACAGTTTGTGCAGAAATTGTTTGGTTATGCAAACCAATTGTTTCAGCAGCTGTCTGAGTGGCTGGTCTCAGACGATCTTGGAGGTGAACCTGCTGGATGTGGAGGTCCTGGGTTGGTGTGGTTACACGTGGTCTGCGGTTGTGAGGCCGGTTGGATGTACTGCCATATTCTCTGAAACGCCTTTGGAGACGGCTTATGGTGGAGAAATGAACATTCAATGCACGAGCAACAGATCTGGTTGACATTCCTGCTGTCAGCATGCCAATTGCACGCTCCCTCAATGCTTGTGGCATCTGTGGCATTTTGCTGTGAGACAAAACTGCTCATTACAGAGTGGCCTTTTATTGTGGGCAGTATAAGGTACACCTGTGCACTAATCATGATGTCAGATCAGCATCTTGATGTGGCACACCTGTGAGGTGGGATGGATTATCTCAGCAAAGCAGAAGTGCTCACTATCACACATTTAGACAGATTTGTGAACAATGTTTGAGAGAAATGGTAATATTGTGTATCTGGAATGAATTTTAGATCTTTAAGTCCATCTCATGAAAAATGGGAGCAAAAACAAAAGTGTTGCGTTTATATTTTTGTTGAGTGTAGATACATAACACTACACTACACTGCGATTGAAAATAAATAACTTTTACAACTTGAATATTCATTTACTATACACTTACCAAAATAACATTTCATTTTATAAAAAAAAAAAAGAAGACTTGTTCTGACTTTATTAACCGCTATACTTGGTTATTCCAGACCTAATGTTCATTGGTTGGGATCTTTGTTTGTCTTGAATCCAGTTTCACGTCAAAACTTGACATTTTAAGTCTAGTTACTGGGCAGAAGTCAGAGATATTCTCATACAGCCACACAAAATAATAATAATGAGCTGATGTATTTTCCTTTTTTAAAAACACTTTTGAAGTCTGTTTCTGCATCTCATGTAGGGCCGCGGTGGGAACACAGCCACATGCACACAAACGGGATGTGAGCGTGAGCCGCCTTTAGTCTTTTGATGAGTCGCGGGGCATTCCTGACCTCGCTGGCACACGCTTCAAAACAGCAGTGAGCTCATCGGGGTGTAAATAGCAGAGTGGGAGGGACGAAGCGGGACAGCTGGGATATATAAAGGAGAGAAGTCCTGTGCAAAACCCCAAACTGCCTGATAGCGGACTAAGAAGGAACTCTGGGAGATCCTGCTAATCACTTCACCGGAGACTTAAGAAGTCAAGAAAACCTCAAAGAAAGGAAACAAAGATAATTAACGCTTCACAGGTTACTTCTGTCAACAACTGTCCTCCGACGCTGACATGATGTCCCAGCATGCAGCCTTGAACAGCCTGTTTGGCGACGACCCGTTCTTCAGCCAGGAGTGGCTGCTGTGGCCCCAGCATCACAAGGCCCTCTCGTCCCTGCAGCAAGACTTCTTCAACCAGAGGACCAAACTGGCCGACGGTCTTCTGAGGGAGCTCCACGATGGGCCCCACCTGCTTAAACTTGGCCAGCTGCCCCTCATTTCCTCCACGTTGGCGAGGTACGTAGTGCACATCCGTAGTGATGGGCTTGGTGGCGCCTGTAGTTGGTTTGCTGTGGTCAGAATCAGTGGACGGGTTAGTGCAGGTGATGGTTTTCTGATCTAGATCGTGAATCTCTTTCAGGCGTAGCGATGGTGAAGAGCAGCAGAGAGAGACTCCCGGCACAGAGCTGCACAAGGAGGCTCATCAGACCAAAGAGAACAACGGTGACCTCCTGGTGACCTAAGATGCTCGTGGTTACGCCCCCAATGACATCACTGTCAAACTGCAGGGGCGTAGCCTGGCAGTGGTGGCCATGAAGCAGGCCGGAGCAGAAGAGAGTCAGTCCTGCTCCTCGTCCTCCTCCTGTGCCTCCCTCTGCTCCTCGGCCTCGTCTCAGATGGGATTTGTCCAGAAGATCGACGTTCCCGCTCACCTGGACCTGTCCAGCTTCTCCTGTTCGCTGATGGATGATGGACAGCTGCGTATCCACGCCCCCGTGGCCAAGCAGCCAATCAGTGAGGAGCAGGAAGTGCCCATTCGGTTCAGGACATCGATGGAATTTCCCCTTACGAAGACAGAGGAGGGACACACAGACTGATGCACACATGACACACACTAAATCCTTTTTTAAATAATTAATGTATGTTTTTATGCCCACACACACACACTTCCACTTAAATACTGTCTATAATGAGTAAAGTTTACCATTAAAATGAAAATATTTTAGAATTAGTTGCAGTTTGTATGAACTGTTCAAATCAAATAAAGTGTCTGATTTTCAAATAAAGGTACAGCGATGTCTGCATGCTGCAGAGGTTTAATAAATAAATAGATTACTACCTTGGCCTGGAGGCACTTCATCACATCACACTGGTTTGTGGACGACAGTTTTGAAGCCTCGAGTGCTGTATTTTGAACGTCTTGGATTTTGTCCGTCTCCATTTTTGAAACCGGTAAAGGAAGTGACCATATTTGGACCGTGGAGGAGCGATGGGTGGATCTGTCGAACACAAGCTGCAGAGCAGGAACCTTCCTTGATCTGGATCCATCTGGATTCTGCTGGGAAGCTGCTCACAATGTCAGCTTCATAATTCAAGGTCTGTCAAAGGGTTAACATCGTAGGGCGAAAAAACAGACCACACCGTGGTAGTAGCCACCTGTCAATCACAAGTTAGCCCCGCCCTAAAGCATCCCCTCCTTTATGGTGTGTTGGACTCTAAATGGACCATAATGAACATCATGCTGGATGGAAGAAAACTTGAGACTAGAGATTGAGACCATAAACTCATATTTAAAATGTTTTCTGAGATAATAAATCAAGTGAGAAGTAGTACAGTGAAAAAAGAAAAACAATCACAGTATAGCATGTTGAAAAGAGTTATAACAATGGTGTAGTATAACATGCCGAAAAACACTAAAGACCGAAACATATAAAAGGTGCCGGACTCTTGTAGCGAAAAACAAGGAAAAACATACTCAGTACAAATACAAATCGGGGAAACAAAAAGGGGTTGGAGTTCCCAGCCAAGCAGAACAAAAGATGGGGAAGATACTGGGCCGAACTTGAAGCATCATAAAGTCAAAAGAGAGAGTCTTCCCTCTCAGGTCCTCTCTTATACCGGCCCGTCCTAATTAAGCTTCAGGTGCGCCACGCTTGGAAAGGAAGGCGGGTAAAGAGAGAGCGGGTAGAGACAGGAAGTGGATTCAAACACTCCCTAAAAGGGGTGCAATAACGCCCCCTGCAGGGCTTCCATGCAGCCACATGTGACGCCCACATCCTAAGATGCTGAATAGTGGAGGTGAAACACAGGATAGTCACACACATGCACAAATACAACTAGCAACGCGACAGCGTGTTGGCTTCTTCCCCCGAACATGGCTGACCTCCACGTAGAAGGCTTGCAAGAATAACGCCCAGCACGTGCTTCGTTGATTTGAATTTGAATTCCACATCTGGGGCCTCATATATAAAGCTTGAGTACGCACAAAACGCAAAAGGTTGTGATCTGCTGAAGTCAGGTTGTAGAAAATAAATGGGAGAAGAACTATTATAGTTTTGATGACTCGCACACATTTAATTTCACTCCATATCATACATTAGATCCCGTTATGAAGATGAATTCCAGCAGTGTTATTGACGCTTGTACGGAGTGATTTCATAAACAACTTCTTTTAAAATCCAACTCGTATCTTAAATCAAAAGGACTTCTAAGTATTGAATCGGTGCACCACTGCTTGGAGCTGGCGCTCCACTCATGTCGCTCCACCGCTCTGTCCCACTGACGCTGTCAAGGATGTACTATGAATGAGGGAGGTATGGACCCAAATGCAGTTAAAAAAGGTTTACTTAAATCATAAGCTAACAAAAATGTCCAAAAACTCAGGGATCCCAGGGGCAAAAACACTAAGAAAAAACAAAGAACAAGATAATCCAAACGACGAACATAACTCACAAACAGCAATCCAGACAAGACCAGGAGACACAGGCAGGAAAGAGCAGGTGGTGGACACACATCCGGGATAAAACAGATGACCAAGCAAACCCAGAACAGAAACACACACCAGGGCTGATTAGGTCGATGACAGACCGGTGTGGAAACACAAGGGCAGGCTATGGTGATTGGGGAGAACGGACGAGACAATGGACGAGGGAAACCAAGACAGGAAGCAAAGCACATGACAACACAAGACAGAAGGACTACAAAATAAAACAGGAAACCCATACTACAAAAACCCACAGTCAAGACAGAAACAAGAAAAGAAAAACCCGTGCCAACACAAGACAGAGTGACAGAATGACTACAAACACCGTAAACCAAAATGACGCGTTATGGCAATATATTGCCACTCGCACTGCTTTGTTTTGTCCATTCTCCCACTGCTGTGGCCACTAAATAAAATGTTTTCCAGTCCTCCACCTCCCCAACAAGTGTCTCCATCTCATTTTCCGAGAAGTTTAGTTTTTTTGCTCTTTTCTGGCCTGTCACCATGATTCACCGCACCAAGATCAATTCAAAAAATGGGCGTGTACAGGACGGGATAAGAGGTGGGGGGGGCTGGAGCCGATCCCGGCTGTTGTTGAGCGAAGGCGGGGTACACCCTGGACAGGTCACCAGTCCATCCCAGGGCTGACAGATAGAGACAAACAACCATTCACACCTACGGGCAATTTGGAGTCATCAATAAACCTATCTCCATCCTGCATCCTGCATGTCATGGGAAGAAGCCAGAGAACCCGGAGAGAACCCACGCTTACAGGGGGAGAACATGCAAACCATCCCGGGAATCGAACCCGGGACCCTCACGCTGCAAGGCGCGATGCTACCCACTACACCACCGTGCAGCCCCTTGTAGGTGATCTGTGATTTATAAAGGGAACATTGTATACAGTTATGCGTACGCAAGGTTTTATAAATCTGAATTTTTTTTCGCGTTTGCCAACTTTGACTTTTGGGTGTGCGTACACTTTTAGTAAGGATCCTACGCACTGTTTTATAAATGAGGCCTCTGGTGAAAAAATACAAGCAGAGTGTGGTAAGTGTAACTAGCAGAGCCACCATAAACCTCAAAATGCTTGAGTGCCAAAATAAGAGCCTCCTTCTCAATTGTAGAGTGAACCCGTTGATGCTTGTTACATTTCTTTCAGTATGATGAGCATTACGGTATATTGCAAGCAAAAGCGTGCTGAGCTCATTAGACAGTCTGTCAAGTAGATCAGCACCGGACAGCACCAACAGCGCCTGGGCCTGATGGCCGGGTTCAGCACTGGACAGCACCGCTGCAGCTTTGACCTCTGTTGCTACGGGAGACACTGGAGCGTTTCCTCTGTCAAGATAAGGTTGCAGCACATTCATGTAATCACAGCCTACTTCACTCTGGAGTGGCAACTACGTCGTCTCGGTCTGAATGACCTCTGTTTCACCTCCGCTATTCACCATCTTAGGGTGGGGGTTTTAAGTGTACATAAGTGTACAAGAGTACATGGAAGCCCTGCAGGGGGCGTTATTGCACACCTTTTGGGAGTATCCTCACTCTCTCTCTCTTGCTCTCTTTACCCGCCTTCCTTTCTAGGTGTGGAGCGCCTGAAGCTAATTAGGACAGGCAGGTGTAAGAGGGGACCTGAGGGAATCAATCTCTCTCTCTCTAAGCAACTTAACTGTCAAACATCACAAATATGACGGCAGGGGATCAACAAATGAAATATATCCAACATGGCAAACCAGAAACTTAAAGACAATAAGAGGAAAAGACACAAGACGGTGGGGCCAAGTACAAATGAACAAACATCTGCAGATGACAAAAACTTAAAAATTAACTTTAATTAACTGAACACGCACTGTCAAATGGTTAACATCGCAGGACAAAAAAAGGACCATGCCGTGGTAGCGACCAGTCAATCACAAGGTAAGCCCGCCTTAAAGCATCCCCTCCTCTATGATCTATTTGATTATTTTCTCATAGACCTCTATGCACCAGGACTTCTTTTTGCAACCAGAGGAGTCGCCCTCTGATGGTCAAGAGAGAGAATGCAAGTTTAAGGCACTTCAGTGCTACTTTCACTTTTCAGAACCGGAAGTTTGGGGTTGACCACAGCTTTGGGTGATTGGTTAACGGGTCTATCCTTCATTCACAAGACTCACATACTGGACTCACTATCACCTCTTGAGGAAGACGTGGTCATACAAGAAAAGGCCAGACTGTGCTAGTTGGCAGTAGGTATCTGGTATTTAGTCAAAACTGTTACTTCTTCACATGTTCTACTTCTTTAATGTTGTGCAAGGTTTTTAACTGACATTTCTGCCGGATCACATTCAAAGCCTCCATCACAGTCATTTGAGTTTGCATCCACTGGTTTTCATCTTCGTCCATTTAAAGAACTTCATAGATCGTGAATTTAAAGACGCACACAAAGACCACAAAGAGGCACAAGGAATCCGTTTTCTTATCTTTTAATAACACATTCATATCTATGCTCTGTTTTGTTTACAAGGAGTTTAAAACAAGTGTTGATGAGGACTAAAGGAATCAGGCAGGCAGAGGGTGAAAGTCCATATACTGTAAAGACCAACGTTGCCACCTGGTGGAAGGAGGAAGACTGCACGCTCAAAAGTAGGTCTTAATCGTGAGTTTGGAGACCAAGCCCTCCTTCCACCGGCAGCTCCACAGTCAACTAAAACAACAGGTCCTTTTGCTTTTTCAAACGACTCATTAGAAGTGAAAGTAGATCATCGATCGGTGTAGAAGGTCCTCACAGGGCGCTCTAACTTATGTAGGCTTTTCACAGAGAGAAAGAAAATACTAAATGCACCCAAACACAAGAGATACAATCTGTTGTCATAAAAAAAGAGAGAAATAAAATTTGAAGTCAACCAAAGTAAAATTATATTTTGTAGTTAAAAAGTGTAAGTTTAACATGAAGAAAAAGAAATCTCATTTATGTTGGGTTTTTTTTTTTCTTTTTAAGAAGAAGAAAACATAACAGATGGCAAGTTTGTCTCCCCCCTTTCAGAATATTATTCCATTTCCTTTTGATAAACAACAAAGAATTGAGAAAAAAAGAAAATCATCTTTGGAAGAAGTAAAAGTTTTTTTCCTTTAATAGACTATCCGCTACAGTATATGGAGATGCTGCTACCCAGTTATTCATTTACCTATATTTCTTTCGAGCAATTTTTTATTTATTTTTATTTTTCATTATTTTTTGTGTCCATTTTCAAAACAAAAACAAAGAGAAATTACCGTTTACCTATTTTTTTCCCCAAGAGGTAGATCAACAAAACAATTACATGGTTACAGGTGTGGTGCCCCTTGATTCAGGAGGTGAAATCACAGGAGAGGGGGGAGTGGAGCAGCAGGGCGGAGCTGAAGGAGGATTGTGGGTAATCGCAGCGGTCAAATGCAGGTACAACATGTTAAAACGGCGGTCAAGTTGTGACTCATGTTGAAGGTCAATAGAAACTGTTAACCTCTGTGATTGGGCAACACATGGACCAATCAGGTTGCTGTTCTATCCAACGTATGAAGAAAACCCTTGTCCCAGCTGCCCACGCCACCCCACAATGTGTCCATATTCGGTGTTTTTTTGTCTTTTGTCGTTTGTTGTCTTTTCTCATTTACTCATTTTTTTTTTTTTACAGTCCCGCCTCTAAGCTGGAGAGGGACAATTTCAACAACAAAAAAAATAAAAATAAATTAAAGTTGAAGAGTGAAGAAAGAAAAAAAAGAATCGTGACTGTAACATAGACTATCCTTCCTTTCCGTCCGCATGTCTGTCCGGCTTGACTGTTTGCTTTTTTGTTTGAAATAAAAGAAAATATAAAGAAACAATCTTCTAGCTGAGTTTGCTTATGTTTTTGAGGTAGCGTTCCTAGTTATGTGTCAAAGAGGTTTGTTTGTTTCGTCTCGGTAGCGTGTTCCTCCGCTGGCTCTTGGTTTTGTTTTTGATTCGTCGAGACTCGGAGGGGGGGAAGGGCACGACAAGGAGGAGTTTGCACCGCTTTATCACAAACCGCAAAACTCGCGAGAGCTCGGAGTCTCACCGTCTCTTCTTTAGCGTCCATCAGGGCTCAGCGACGCCTTGTCAGGTCTACGGAGCCACGAACACGAAGCTGGGCGAGATCCTTTACCCACAACTCGGAATATACGAGCGTTAACTTAAAGGACACCAGTGAGTTTTGAGCTCATTTACTTTACATTAGTGCTGACCATTTTCTAAAGCGGCCGCAATAGGCTTTTAGATTCACAGGCTTTTCTGTTACGACTGACTATGTGTAAGGTGGGGGTGGTCACCCACGTGGTGAGCCAACAGAACATCTACAGAGCATTTTGGCGCCTTTCAGCTCATTGTTTTAGCATTACGACCATAGACTATAAGTGAAGGAAGTGATCTGGATCCATTTGGATACTGGCGTGAAGCTGCTTAGAAAGTTAGCTTCATAAGTGTTAGCAAGGTGGTAGCAAGGATTCACCAGAGTTGCTGCCCCCTAATGGCCAGTAGAGAGAATGCAAGTTTAAGGCACTTCAGCATTGGCTTCACATTTCAGAAGCAGAGGTTGCCGCCTAGCCACGGCCCACAGGTTTAATCAGCTACGCTACCTGCTGGTGAACAAAGTGCATTTAGCAGCTGAGGGCCGGATCGTTTCTCTCTGGGGTTTTGTGAAGATGAAACTAGAGGGACATTAATAATGTTCGTCAGATGGACGGACGCACGACGCAAAATGAATAGCGTTATAAAAAGACAATATTCTGTTTACCCCTCATGTTTGTTGCCCAAAGTCACCAAAGGCATCAGTTATTGTAGTTTCTTGCATTAGCAACACTATCAGAAGGATATTCACACCGCTTTTTGCAGAGAAATGTAGAACTTTCGTTGTTTCGATAACAGCTCAATTTTGTACTTGTAAAAATGTTAGGTAATCTACACTGAAGTACAATATCAACTACAGCAGGTTTTTCAAGATGGTGTGCCGTGTGGGGGCCCTTAGAGCAAATTGATGCCCAGAGCCCCCCTAAACAGCTTAATCCGCCCATGTTCACTGTGAAGTCCTTCCTGCCAGCTCATTATCATATCAGAGTGAAACTAAATCTCAAATTGAAATATGGTGGTATTATTTGGAGATATTATTTGAGTAAATGGTCAACAGTAATATTGCATAATGATTTATAGTAAATAGAATAAAACGTGCACCGGTGTGGTCCTTTAAACTCTTTTAATAAGCCTGATGCAATAAAATCATGTAAGTTTGATGCTTACATTATTTTTTTTGCACTGCGTGGCACCTGCACACTGCAAAACTCTGTTCCAGATTTTACAACTTGCATTCAAAAAAATTCTCTTCAAAAAAGGGTTCACTTTCAGGCCCAGAAATGATCCTGAATTAATTCGCCAACAGAGAGAAAACCAGATAGTAAAAGAATGGTCTAACGATTTGTGTCCCGGTCAGGATGCAGGCTTGGATTTACGCAGGCGCGTCTCGCTTTCTTGAATCGCGTGGAGACGCAACGACCCCGAAATGTATCGTCTCTACTGCACATGCAAAAACAAGGTGAGAAGAGGTCAGTTCCAAGACGAGATAATGACCATTCGAATGTAGTTCTCTTCACTCTGAAATACTCAAAAGAAAGACTTAAGACCTCTTCTCTGAGCCGGGTATTTCAGATTATCGTATACTGCATTCTGGACTGAGCCCCTTCCTGTGTTTGGCACAGTCACTGTCACGTACTGAGCTACACGTTAGTCCTATTTAGTAGCCGTCTTGTTAACATTTGTGAATTCAAAGAACAAAACGATCAAATTAAACTATTTTCTTTTTTCCCCCAGAACGTCGATAATACAAAAAAAAGGTGTTTAACGCAAAACAAAATAAAAAAAAGTTCTTGAACAGAAGTGAGCAAAACGAACACGATGGAGACCAGCGCAAGAGAGGTGAGGGACCCTGACGTTCCCGCCCACTCCAAAAATGAAATGATTTTTTTTTTGTTTGTTTTTAAAATGGAAAAAAAAGGAAATAAAACTCACACAGTTGAAGGAGAAAGCATTCGCTTGCTTTTTGGAAGGACAGAAGGAGGGACACTAAGAAAGGAGGCGGTGCAGTTGAACCCAGACATCTGAGCTCCTCCTCCTCCTCCCTCCCCCTCCTCCCATCCTTTCATCTCCTCCTCCCTTCTTTCTCCACCTTTAAGCGGGAGATTTCTCAGTCGTTTTTTCATAGTTTGACGTTGTCGACATATTTCATCATTAGTGCAACAGTACGTCCCCAGATGTCACGTCCAAATAAAGCTTGCTGTATTGTTAAAAATAAAATAAAAGAAAAAAAGAAATGAATCCTAACCAATTCAAAATGGCTGCAGGCTGAATAATGAATCCTAAATAGCGTGTCTTGGTGGTTGTGAACGGAGCTCTATGGTTTGGAAAGAGGCAGAAACTTAACACAGGACAAGCGCGTTGAAATGTGAAGTTTCCACCTCTGGATAAAAATGGAAGCGTAGACACGACAGAGTAGACTTTTCCCTGTTTGGTGGTGAGCCGGCGGGGTGAGCCGATGAACACTGGTGGTGTTTGTCGCCCAGTAGAGGTAAAGACTCAAGAGATCGGGAGTTATCTGGCAGTGTCCTTCAGCGCAATCTTTCCTCTCAACGGCTTTTCCCATTTCTGATTTTCTTACTTTTTTTTCTCCAAAAATAGAAAAAGTATCGTCATCACCCTCTCTTTTTAACATCTTATGTACAGGTTTGAATCTATTACTCAGCTGTGTTAATGCAGTTTTAAACTCTCTTGCTTGGTATTTCCTGCTCCCATTTTTCTTTTTCTCAAAAATGTTCTTGGATGTCTCTCTCCTCGGTCTGTTGGAGCTCAGACGGAGGGCCATAGGTTCTCGTCCTACTTTTTTCTGCTTTTTTTCTCTTTAAAGTTCCACCCAACCACATCCCCTGACAGAAATTAACATTTAAAACCAGTGAACACAAACACACACACGTACACACACACACACACACACCAAGCCCACATGAAGCCAACAGGGAGCATCTGAGGTGTCGCGGTCAGTGCACAGGTAATAAATATTCACATTCAGAGAAGTCAGAGCTAGTTCAGGTGTGTGTGTGTGTGTGTGTGTGTGGGTTTGTGTGTGGGTGTGTGTGTGTGTGTGTGTCTAAAATGCCCTCTTCTGCCTCTGTGTGCGGTCGCCCCGTAGATGGACCACTACCGCTTGCCTTCAAATCTCCTTCTCGCATATCTCCTTTGTGAGTGAGAAACTTAAACCTCTTGAACACTCAAAGCCCTCTCGTAATGTTTGGCGCTTCGTGATGATGTCATCACAATAAGGCGGGAGAGGGAGGTGCTTCAGGGCACACAATCGCACCGGTTGTGAGTCACTCATATCAAATCCCCTGGGTGAAGGGAGCAAGTTCGGCCACCGCGTGCACTTAAGGACCCCCCTCTCAAGTTAACACCGCTCCCCATTGGCCAACATTTCAGTCAACGGCTGCACCAATCACACTTCAGGAAGACAGAGGGCATGTTTCCTCACCTAAACAAAAAAAAAAAAAGAAGAAAAAAAGGCAAAATGGCACTCAACCCATTTCCTCTGTAGACCAGCAGTTTATCCCTCTCTGCTTTGAAAAACAAAAACAGCCTCGTCGTCATCCTGAGCTCATTCAACCAGCATCACACACAAAAAAACAGAAAAAAATAACCAAAGCAACAAGACAATACCTAAAAAAAAATACTTTTTTCTTTAAAAAAATAAAAAATATTCAGGACTATCAGCTCTTTCTTTTTTTTTCTTCTCATATAAAACACCAGCAAGCAAAAAAAAAAAAAAGTTAGGAATACTGAGGTAACTTTACCCTGAGGTAGGTTTTTTCTTTTTCATTTCTTCTCTAATCTGTTCTAATCTTGGCAAGAGCGTCCAGGCGTAGACCCCGCCCCTCATTATCATACATGGGCAGGGTCTGGAGGCTCCGCCCACAGGCCGTTAGCAGATTGGGAGAGAGAACAAGGAAGCCGCCGCCCCTTCAGTCTGATTTTACCTTCTCTTAGCTCAAGGCAAGGAGCATTGGAAAACGTGTTGGGTCCCGCGCTCAGCAAAGGCCAGTCTTTATCATTACAAGCATCAGAGGCCACAATATGACCAAACATGACTTTAATGCAGGGATGGCCTTAAGGACCCCAGCTCCTCTGAGGAGAACGCCATCCTGTCCCAGACTGGCCTCGAGGATTCAGCGCTGGAAGAATGCGATGAGCAGAAAGTCTCAGACACACCTCGTCTGTCCGTCTGTCAACGCCCAACTCACTCTGCCTTCAATACATTCACCCGAGGGGCCGGGCTAACTCACATATCATATATATATAATATATATAAAATATGCCGTTTAAGGTGCGGGCCGCTAGCCAGCTAGCATAGCTGCTGGCTGTTTTTCTGAAGCTGTTTCGTTGTGGTTTCACACGTGGGAGCTGAGTGGCTGCAATAGAACTGCAGGACCAGCTGCGACCGCCGCTCTCCTTACTGTCTCTTGCTGTGTCTTCCGCCACACGGCTAAAACGTGGAAGGACCTCAGTGCCTCCCAGCCCCCCACCTCGTTGTAGGCTACATCATGCTACATATCATAGACAAGAGGCTGGGGAATATACAGACGGCCCTTTTTTTAGTTTTGTTTTTTTTTTTAGAAAAAAAAGGCAAGGCGGCCAGACACAGCATTTCTTAACATTTACATGAAGATTATATATTTACAACCTCATATTTTCTTTTTTTTTTCTTCTTCTAAACTCTCCGCTATTCGGAGAGGTCTTTAAAGAGCAGTGTTAACATCTGCGGCCCCTCTTCTAGACTTCCTTTGGCTGGGAGGTTTGGGGTGGGTGGGGCTAACGCCAGACCCGTGACCAATCCCCCCCTTTGCCACTGCGGCAGTTTCCCGGCTCCCTCTCCCAGCTCTGCCTAACTGCATTCTATCAATAATAGCTCTGAATAAAACATTTCTATACATATAACTCTATGTTTAAAAAAACCACCCTTATAATATAGGACTGACTGCAGATGGTGGGAGAGGTCCGTAGGGGGCGACGGAGGGACGAACGAGGCCCTTGTTAGTGTGTGTCACGCAGCACAGATGTTTGAGCTTAAAACAGCAGCAGTAAGGCTGCGTCCTTACGAGGAGATCAACGCTGGACTGCTTAAACCCGATGCTGGACGTGTTGATGCTGCAGCCCAACCGAGGCACACCAGGACCCCGCCCATCTCTCTGCACATCCCTCCTTTCCTTCATCCCTTCATCCTCAGTCAGTCTCTCTTCTGGCCTGGCATCTGGTTTCTGTTCTCAAGTTTAATCTTAATCCCCCCCTTTTTTTCTTTTTTTTTTTAAATTCATTTCATCTTTTGATTTTATTCATCTTCTCTCTCAGCGCCGATCTTTCTCTCTGGCTATCGGGCGTACTCCCTCTTTATATCTCTCCCTGTCTATCGCTGGGTCCGTGTGTCGCTCTCCTGTATCCGTCTGTCCGTCTGTCTATCCGTCCGTGCATGTGTCTGTCTGTCTGTCCGTCAGGCGGCGTGGTGGGGGGGTGGCCCCACGGCATGGTGAGGAGGGTGCGCGACCCTCACTTCCTGCGCTGCTGGTGTTCCTGAGTCAGTCCCTGCGTGGGGCTGCCCATCTCTGTGAAGCCCTGGTTGGGGCTGGGGCCTGTGCCCATCCCGCCTTTCTGTGGCTGTTTGACCTGGGTCAGGATGTCCCGGATCTTCCTCTGAGCCAACTGGAGGACAGGGGACAGACGAGAACGGTTGGTGGTGGTGAAGACCAAGGCAGAGCTTAAAGCAGCGTAACGACTGGATTGGTCTTCAGGTATGAGCATGCTTATTAAGGAGCAGCAGTACCTGGCTGGCGTAGAAATGGCCATTGATCTTGACGATGACCTGGTCGTTCTCATCAGGCGTCTGTTCCCGGGGGACGACCACCTCGGCTGCTGTCAGGTTCTGCAGCTCGTTCACCTGGAGACGCACGTTTTTTAAGTTTCTATCTAAGACCTCTATCACATATATACTGTATATTCTATATCACGATATAGCATCTATACTGGTAATTCAATAAATAAATAAATAGTCTATAGGAAATAACCACATAACCTCAAGCTTTTCATGCAAAATAAAGAGTTTTTATGTGCTTGTTGTGTATGTATTGTGTATGACAATATACTGATATACGATTTCATCAGGGTGTGCTTCCATTGAAAGGTGATCAATTATCATAATGAATCATCACCAAAAATGTGGAGGAGGAAACTGTTGAAGGTGACTTACTGTCTTTCCTCCCTTGCCAATGACCCTTCCTGCCGCAGCGGCGGCCATCTTGATGTGAGTCTCCAGTTTGACCTCCTCCTTCGGTCCGAAGAAGTTCTCCTCCTTCAGTTTGCCATAAATCCTGCCCTGAGCCTGCAGGAGGGAGACAAAGAGGTTAATGATCTGTTCATTATCACTGTGCTATAACAGCAGATTGTTACGGCCACAAAAGATACGATGCAAAATCAATGAGGGTCATATGAATCAGCTGGCAATGTCCCGTTAGCGGTTACCTTAAACTGAGCCTCAGGGGGGCCGGTCACAACCACCATCCTGGTTTTAGAGTCTGGAGCTTCAGCTGGGGCGATCTGGAGGAGTCGAGGAAATATAATGATCCTCGATTTTAGCAGGTGGACTCTTAAATAAACTTAAGTGAGATGCTTGTGGAAAGCGTGTTGACATGTAGCGTGTGGTTGGTCAGGTGGTTTCACAGACCTTGATGGAGGCCCCGGCAAAGCGGCTCAGCTGTTTGATGTGCTGCCCTTTCTTCCCGATGATGGCTCCCACTGCCTGCGCTGGGATGTAAACATGGACCGTCTCCTGCTCTGGAGCCTGAACACACACACACACACACACACACACACACACACACACACACACACACACACACACACACACACACACACACACACACACACACACACACACACACACACACACACACACACACACACACACACACACACACACACACACACACACACACACACACGTGACAATGATTCTTAAATTTGGTCCAGGATTTAGCAGTAATGCTGCAGCTGCTATCGCACACTAAGACACTAAGAGAGCTTGTTTTCACAGATTACATTAATAAAGAGGATTCTTAAGGAAAGAAAGAAGAAATATTGCATGAGACAAATTGGAGAGAGAGGAGTGTCGGCATAGATTTTTAATGCCACGGCCGAACATTTCGATAATGATGCGGATGATGTCTATTTATAGGTTATATTTCTCTATATGGCTTCTCCATAATGTCAGACATGGAGGGGGATCCAAGCACAATCAACATATAGAACTATGGACACTTTGTCCCACGGACTTCTTCTGTTCCATGACTACGCACACAAAAACAACCTTCATTTACTTTTTCTCTGTCCATCAAAGTAGTAACAGTTAAACCCGGTGGAGTTGTTTTAAGGGACAAAAGCAGCAGGTGTTCTTACCCCGAAGCATCCATAGGGGGCGCTGCCGGATGCGTTTCCAGGTGGGGGTGGGGGCATATTGGAGGAGGAAGGGAAGAGGCCCAGAGAGCCCAGGTTGAGTCCGGGGAGCAGGTGGGTCTGTTGCTGAGGAGCAGAGGGCTGCAGGTTAGAAACCATCTGGAGGTTTACCATCGCGTGACATCAGCATAATAACGCAGCGCACACGTCGACTCACATTCATGGCAGCAATGTCGTTCTCGTAGGCCTCTCTGACCTTCTTCATGACCTCCACCTCGGCGTTACCGCAGGCTTCAAGGGAGCCTTTGACTGTGATGGTCCTCTCTGGGTTGTACAGGGTCAGGTCCTGAAGACTGCACACGGGACAGGAAGTGATCAGCTGATCTTACAGTGACCGGCTCATAGAAACAGAACGGACACTCAAAGGATCTCAGCGCTCATTCGACCACAAGAAAATGGTGACTGCCGCTAGTTGTTATGGCAACAACACATGTACGTGTTTTTTGCGACAGGAAGTGATACAGGAGGGTGGAGCAAAGTACAAACCAACGCTGAATAAGACATTTATAAGTATGAGTTAACCCACAGTGGACGGGTTAAAGGGATAAGACAACACATGTTAGGTGTGTGTGTGTGTGTGTGTGTGTGTGTGTGTGTGTGTGTGTGTGTGTGTGTGTGTGTCTTACGGGGAGATGGTGATCTTGGTGTCTGTGTCCTGTTCAACTTTCTTCAGGTTGCGTCCCTCCTTCCCGATCAGGCGTCCGACGAAGTTGTTGTGAGCCAGAATCTTGAGAGGAACTTCATCAGCACTGCAAACAGAAACCACTCGTCTTTTAGAAACAATTCTTCCACCTAGTTCATCTCTTGATCCGATTACAGAGGCTTCGTTAGAGAAACCGTCCAGGATATCTGCAATGTAGAATTCTGTTGCAGACATCCAGAATAATCTACATGTATACTAGATACCAACAATACAACGGTTGACGGTTTGCAATTTAAAGCCCAAATACACTCAAATGCCTTCAAGGAGGAAGGTTGTGGATCTATGAAATGAAATGTTCCTTTTGATTGGAATAAATTGTCAAAGCTGCTTGCCATGTGCCTTTCAGTTTCTCTCTTCAATATTGTTTTTGACATATAGTTTAGAGAGGTTTGACCGAACAGAATTATGTAACTAACTCATTTTCTTAAAACACGCTCTAGCAAAGGATTTATCCTGAAATTGAATGAAATTTAACAAAAATAAAAGCTCATAAATGTGAGTTTGCGATGTCAAGACAATATATTTATAGGGGTGTGAATTTTTGGCTTCACAGCGATTCGATTCGAATAACGATACAGTAGTTGGCGATTCAATTCAAGGACGATTTTTTTTTTTTTTTTTTGTAACGATGCGATTGGATTCTGTAACTTGTAACCAAAATTCTATATCCATTAAATAAACATGCAATAATGCGATTGAGACTATCTGTATTTTTCTGAAATGTGAAAAATAACATATTTATTCTAGAAAAAAGTAAACCTGCATAATATTTTATGCTGAATACAAAAATGTAATTAAAATATGCTCGGTTATTTTTTAACACTTTCAGTAGACGACATGCTGGCAGGGGAGAGAGTGTATTAAACGTATTAAAACATTAATCATAAGTAAGAATCACGATTCATACAATTAAATGCATTTATATCGATTATTGTTGAAGCCAAAACAATTCATTCTATTTATTTATTTTAGCAGATCGATTTAGTAGAATCTATAGGACTGACAATCGATTCATCGAATGAATCGTTACACCTCTATATATTTACAATTCATATCATTGAAATTCACTGTTGTTGATATCATATATTGGGAGGGCATGAAAGGGTTAACATGCAGCATCGCTGTTCAAACGTACGTCTTGGTGTCTTTGGCCTCCTGCTGCATGATGTCCAGGATCATGCGGCAGGCAGCTGAGCAGCCCTCGGGGGTCGAGTGGATGCTGATCGGCTTCTCGGCGGCGCCGGCGTTCTCCTTGCGGTGCACGTCGATCCTGAGGGAAGGGGAAAGCGGTCAGTCGCTCAACGTGTTGACTTTGACTTGGAGTCAAACTCCGTCATGGACGGTTGGTACGGGGCACCCACTTGCTCTGCGTCTGCTTGGTGATGTTGCGAATGGTCGCCCCCTCCTTGCCGATGATGGCGCCGACGTACTGCGTGGGTACCAGCAGCCTCAGAGGGATGTCGGCGTGTGGCGGTTTGGAGGGCATCCCTGAGCTCGGGGAGCCACCACGAGGACCGCCTCGGGGCCCGTAACCACGGCGACCATTATCGGGCCCCCGCTGGCCTCCCTCCAGCTCGGAGATCTCGTCGGGGATGTAGGAGACGCGCAGGGCGTTGTTCTCAAACTGGTATCCATTCAGCTTCTGGATGGCTCTGAGGAGGACACATGAGCGCATTCTTAGCATAGTAATGCTAACGGTTGTGCTAATGACTCAAGATATGGATCCAAAAAATATATATTTTTGATTTTGGAGTGAACTGTCCCTTTAAAATATTATATTATTTTGTATCCACTACATTTATCAGACAGCTGTAGTAGTTAGATCATCTCATGGTTTAATGCTGTTATAACGAACATGGGATATAAAAGATAATACATAAATGCTGCATAAACTACCAACATTATATTAAATGTAAAATGTGCTTACAAGCAAACAATATTGCAATAATTCAATTAACTAACTATAATTTGTAGTGCTTTGAGTTTGTTATCTCACAGCTAGTACTTTTTTATGTAAGTGTACTTGTAACAGAGTATTTTTAGAGTAATGTTGCTCTTAAACTGATCTCATTACTTCTTAAGTTTGAAGTGTAGTTCAGGTAAATGACCACTAGATGTCATAAGGGGAGTGTTGAACGTACAACTTGCTGGAAATCTCAATACTGTATTAGTTAGGCTTTTTTTAGTGTTATTGAAGGATATATTTAACTTACTCACTATAAATTAAGAGGTTTAGTTCCATTTTCCAATCCAAATTTTTAAAAACCCAACTTGCAAAAGAAAAACTTTTATAAATGAACAACATTCATAAGTTAATAGAAATTAAATACTTGAAATATTGTAAAATTAAATTTGTATCCTATTCAGTTAAAATAATCTATCATTGAAACTTCTTATAGAAACTACAGAGCTGCTGAAAGTGAAGTTTATCCTCTTAAGAAGAAAAAACAGATTCTTCTGTTTTATTGACTTATAACCAATTAAAATACATCACAGTGCGCAGCATTTTTTTTTTTTTTTCATGATTGTGATTTGGGTTATTTCATTATGGTTTTTTTTTTAAAGTGAGTGTATTTACGAGTGTTACTGATAAATACACAAATAAAAGACCCACTAAAATATTCTGTAAAAAAAAATGAAAGGCTGCAATTTTTTAATGGTATCAAGAGCATGCAGAAAGAAAAGGTAACCACTGGAATAAACCATGAAAAGCAGAGAGTAAACGGAGTGTCAACAGGATATTAAAGCGGGATGAGGAACTTACTGCCTGGCGTGCTCCCGGGAAGCATATGTGACGTTAACCACCGCGGTCTCGCTCTCTGTGTTCACTGAGGGGAAGGAGACAGACGGCATGTGTTGGTTTATTCATGGCTGCTCTGGTACACACTTTATGAAGGCCCAGATGTTTCAAAGTAAAACCACAAAGCATCCTCACATTGAGGCTGAAATTCAATCTCCACACAGGAAGTCTTGAATGCGTGGGGTCGTTACTCAGCTTTTATTCAGGGTTTTATATGGATTTTCATCGCCATGAAAAACACTCAATATGTTAATGGTGGTGAACTTCCGTTATCGGAATTATCGTACATTTTGAGTTAATTATTTGTTTCTTAGCTAAACTTAAAGTGGTACAATTTCAGAGTTTCAAAATTTACTATTTTGGGAGGAAATATGTGACATGAGATTTTCATACCATCCCTTGTCTGCTTTTATATGAATTTAATTCATTTGTAAATTCATATTTAAAATTCAAGCACATTCAAGGTACCAAAAAAAATATCCAGACTCTAAATTGTCTCAATTGTTACTATAATTGCATTTGCAAATAAAAAAAAATGTTTACAGAATTCATACCCACAGCAATCAATGTGTATGTTACTTTATATGTTATTTTACCAGCTGTTCTTTGACTTTGACTGTAATATCAAAAGGCTTTTGGGTTGGGAAATCAAGCTTTATTTCTACCTTACTTACTAACTCACTTTTTTTTTTTTTTTAATCACAGAACTCCATTCTGAACCTTGAAAATATAAAATAAAGCATTTTGCAGTAAAGACTTTGTATGAACCCTCTATGTGCCTCTTTGAAGACTTCTCCCTGTAAAATGATAAGGGATCTTTGAAAGGGTCAAATAGTAAAAAGTTACCTTCAATAATAGAGACATGTTTTATTTTGGATGAATTAGAATTAGAAATGGATGTGTTGCACCAGTACAAAAATCCATGAGTTCTGTGGCTCCTAATAGAATCTGTGATTAATAACCTTTTATAACCATTAAACTCATCTCATCGCTGAGGAAAGCGGCTTCCAGTGGACCTACAGGTGCATCTCTTACCCATCACAATCTGTGCAGTGACATTTTATAATGAATATCATTATAAAATAATTATAAGTAAAAATATAAATAAATATTTTAGATGAGTGTTTAATGTAATTTAAGAGTGAATCTTTAAACACATAGAAGATTTGTACTTTTCTTCAATCAAAAGACTTATTATTTAATTCCTCTTAATTAAAGTTGAAACCATTAGATACAGTTTTTACAGTATTTTTTGTCATTCTTTCATTGTATTTTTCTTCTATTCGATATATCTTTTTTGATCCCCCCTTGTACACATTTAATTAACTAATTCTGATTCTGATTAATAGATAGTTGATCAAAATATATTCTATATTCAATATATTCTCTAACTTATCTTATTTCATTGCATCCATTTTAAAAAGGCAAACGTTTCCAAGTTCCAGCTTCTATTTTAGGACCATTTGCTGCTTTTCTTAATGAGGTGATCATCTACAGACAAAACATTGAGAGGCCTATTTCCACTCCATACTGACATTTAATGACGACGAATCCAATAAGAACATGATTTTAATCTTTCCAAGCTCATCTTGACTCAAATAGGGAAAATGGAAGCATCATTAACTCTTTCTTTAAGCAAATCGTTTTTCACATAATTGCTCTTCTTTCTTCTAATAGATCTCTCATTCATTTTGGATGCAGCAGCCACCGGGTGTTTATTCCCTTTCATACTGTGACTTCATTAATTCTACACGTTATACAGCAGTTGAGAAGAAGTACCGGCTGTTTCCACGTCAACGAGAACGCCTTCATGCGGTCGGTCCCTACCGAGTGAGAGCAGCCGTAGTTTGTGAACAGTGTGACAGAAATACAATCATCACCACTCAGGGGCAGCAGAGCACCACATGTAAACCCGATACTGCAGGAACGGGGAGGCTTTATTCTTCTCCTCATCACAGATCAGAATCAGATAGAGAGTAAAGTCTTACCTTGTTCACAGTTGTCTACGGTTCCACACTGAGCCAGCAGACCATCCAGCACCTGAAACAAACAGAGAGGAGGATAAGAACCAGGAGGGAGAGGAGGATAAGAGAAGGAACCAGGAGAGAGGAGGATAAGAGAAGGAACCGGGAGGAAGAGGAGGATAAGACAAGGAACCAGGAGGAAGAGGAGGATAAGAGAAGGAAGGAGAAAGAGAGGAGGATAAGAGAAGGAACCGAGAGGAGAGAGGAGGATAAGAGAAGGAACCAGGAGGAAGAGGAGGATAAGACAAGGAACCAGGAGGAAGAGGAGGATAAGAGAAGGAACCAGGAGGGATAGGAGGATAAGAGAAGGAACCGAGAGAAAGAGAGGAGGATAAGAGAAGGAACCGGGAGAAAGGGAGGAGGATAAGAGAAGGAACCGGGAGGGAGAGGAGGATAAGAGAAGGAACCGAGAGAAAGAGAGGAAGATAAGAGAAGGAACCGGGAGAGAGAGGAGGATAAGAGAAGGAACCGGGAGGGAGAGGAGGATAAGAGAAGGAACCGGGAGGGAGAGAGGAGGATAAGAGAAGGAACCGGGAGGGAGAGGAGGATAAGAGAAGGAACCAGGAGAGAGGAGGATAAGAGAAGGAACCAGGAGGGAGAGGAGGATAAGAGAAGGAACCAGGAGAGAGGAGGATAAGAGAAGGAACCAGGAGGGAAAGGAGGATAAGAGAAGGAACCAGGAGGGATAGGAGGATAACAGAAGGAACCGAGAGAAAGAGAGGAGGATAAGAGAAGGAACCAGGAGGGAAAGGAGGATAAGAGAAGGAACCAGGAGGGATAGGAGGATAAGAGAAGGAACCGAGAGAAAGAGAGGAGGATAAGAGAAGGAACCAGGAGGGAAAGGAGGATAAGAGAAGGAACCAGGAGGGAAAGGAGGATAAGAGAAGGAACCGAGAGAAAGAGAGGAGGATAAGAGAAGGAACCAGGAGGGAAAGGAGGATAACAGAAGGAACCAGGAGGGAGAGGAGGATAAGAGAAGGAACCAGGAGAGAGGAGGATAAGAGAAGGAACCAGGAGGGAAAGGAGGATAAGAGAAGGAACCAGGAGGGATAGGAGGATAAGAGAAGGAACCGAGAGAAAGAGAGGAGGATAAGAGAAGGAACCAGGAGGGAAAGGAGGATAAGAGAAGGAACCAGGAGGGATAGGAGGATAAGAGAAGGAACCGAGAGAAAGAGAGGAGGATAAGAGAAGGAACCAGGAGAGAGGAGGATAAGAGAAGGAACCAGGAGGGATAGGAGGATAAGAGAAGGAACCGAGAGAAAGAGAGGAGGATAAGAGAAGGAACCAGGAGGGAAAGGAGGATAACAGAAGGAACCAGGAGGGAGAGGAGGATAAGAGAAGGAACCAGGAGGGATAGGAGGATAAGAGAAGGAACCGAGAGAAAGAGAGGAGGATAAGAGAAGGAACCAGGAGGGAAAGGAGGATAAGAGAAGGAACCAGGAGGGATAGGAGGATAAGAGAAGGAACCGAGAGAAAGAGAGGAGGATAAGAGAAGGAACCAGGAGAGAGGAGGATAAGAGAAGGAACCAGGAGGGATAGGAGGATAAGAGAAGGAACCGAGAGAAAGAGAGGAGGATAAGAGAAGGAACCAGGAGGGAGAGGAGGATAAGAGAAGGAACCAGGAGGGAGAGGAGGAACCAGAGAAGGAACCGAGAGAAAGAGAGGAGGCCCCTGTGGTACTTTAAACCCATAGCAAACATGAACTCCATAACTCTTGTGAGGGAGTGTTGTCTTATCGGATGGGAGGGTCCCGGGACGGAGGAAGTCATATACAGTTTGTAAAGCACTCTGAGGCACATTGTGCTTTTGGGTCTGTATAAATAAAATTGAATTGAAATTGAATAAATAGCTCTGTTTATTAAAAGTGCTTTTGCGTGGGGTCCCCCAGGAACACGATATATTGAGATTTTTTAAAAGCACCAGTTCAAACAGAAAACAATAATATGAAGTTGTTTGAATGAATTGATTGAAAAAGTCCTGAAAAATTAAAGCAACTGTGAGATGTGCAAAGAGTGTATCTGCAGGGACCCCAGTCAGCAGATGATGGTTACCCGTATTATCCACAACAAGGAACGCATGCAAATAGATATTCGACAGTAGCAGTTACAACGGATGTTACTGCTTGCTGCTAGAAGGTATAACAGCGACGGGGATCGTGAAACTAACTAGGGAGACTTTTTAAACACTTGAGATCTAAAGTAGAGCTGCAGTCAGTTTTCCACCCTCCAGGGACCGTAAACCTGAGAATTACCCTTCAGAATTCAGTGAAGAGCTACTTTAGGAGTGGAAAAGGTATATACAATAACAGAATATATATGATGTAAGTAATTATATTACAATGACACAATTTTGTATTTTATTCCTGGTCATATAACAACCTTTACTTAATCTGGCATGCTTTTATTTTGAAGTAAAGGAGGTTTTCCTGTCATTTATTCGGCTGTGGACGCCGACTCTCATTAAAAAGGTTCGCCAGCATGGAAGTGACATGTTTCAGTCAGCCCTGCGGAGAGACGTCGCCCTCGTGTGGACACGAGGTGATCGAGCACACACACACACACACACACACACACACACACACACACACACACACACACACACACACACACACACACACACACACACACACACACACACACACACACACACACACACACACACACACACACACACACACACACACACACACACACACACACACACACACACACACACACACACACACACACACACACACACAAAGAGCCACTTGCTTGCCAGAGGAGGCAGGCAGCGTGCCACACCCTCACAAAAACAATAAGGTGCACGTAAACACAAACCACATGTTTGGAGCTTTTGATCCGCCCGCATTCCCATCTCCTCTGTACAATCTTGTTTGATGAATCAAAAGATTCACGTGAACAGACAGAGCAGAGATTTCTACGAGGAGCCGGTGGGAGGATGAGTCACCAGGTTTCTTTTAGTTTTATCAGAGGAAAACAACATTTATTCTGGTTCGCCTTGAGGGGAACCAGAGATGCTTTCCCGTATTTAAATACGATCAAATCCGTATCTATGGTGCTGTTATAATGCTGCCAAAGAGTGTAGTGTGTTCAAGGGTTCCGACGTTCTCAGTTCTTATACATTTGGTTTAATGTTTTATGAGCAATTTCTCCTTATTCAGTGTGCCATATCGTCATTAAAGTCCAGCTGAATTTAAACTCTCTCAGGTCACATACCTGATCACATCGTGCACCTATTTAACAATATATTCCAATCCACTATCTTGTTCTTCCTAGAAACCAAACGCTTACATCAGCTCGTACTAACCGATTCCCACCAATAACATCATGATGGTGAGCTCATCTTTTCAATGATTCAATGATAAAACCAGATTCCTCCCAACATTATGTCCCGTCTCCTATCCTGTTTCACTTTACAGAAGATAGACACTCTGAGATGTTGTGGAAGTGAGATTATGAGACCACAACAAAATTGAAATGGACGGATATGTGATTTTATTCCATATATTGCATTTATATGAGAGCACGTGAGAGGAGAAATCATTAACTAATCTTGTTCATCAATGATAAACTTAAATTCTGTTATGCTTATACACTGTAACCAATACATAGGAGCTCAACACGTTGATCACTACACGACTAAAGCTGTTGAGTGGTTTGCGGTTTGAACCATCAAATTATCATCACCTAGATTTGTGGTTCCCCCATGATTCACAGCAAGTCCACAGAGGTGAAGGCAAATAAGACCCACAAACACATACACCAAGTGGATCAACTGAGGTCCGCTTGGGTGGTATCCATCCAAACGTCCCAGTATAAGAGACACTGGAGCAGCTATCTGAGCCGCACCGCCCAGTCCAGCACAGATGCCAGGAAAAAATGTTGCCATGGTGTGTTCCTGCAAACCACGCTGATCAGGGGAAGTGACTTCACGAGCATCATCGTGTATTAAGTTACACGATACATTCCATGATGTAACAGGTCTAACGAGGGAGGCACCTCAACCAGGTCTGTAGCAGACCATATTTCTGGATAAAACATACGGATACACAGTATTGACCTTATGTTTCCTCACTGAAGTTTTTAGAGCCTGCAACCCAAACAGCAAATGCACCTAAATTTCACCGACTGTTGAAGAGAAGATGTAGGAACCCGTAGCAACTCCATACACATGCTTTGGGTTCAAATACGTTTTTATGACGGCTAGTTATGTAGGCTGTGTAACTTGACGTGTGTACTGTAAATATCTGTTTTTTCACCCCTCTCTTAATGACGTCAGTAGCTGCGAGTGTGTAATACTGACGCGGATGGGTTAACGTTGTGGTGCGTTGAAAGCTCTCACACAGACGCTAACGGGTTTTGCTACGTTGGCATCAGACGCCGAGGGCCGTGACAAAACGTCGGCATTCGACGCCCCTATATGAGGGAATGAGACCAAACCAGAATGTGATGTGGTCGCCGGCAGTGAAAGATCCACAGCGAGCAAACAGACAGAGGAAACGGGCACTAACCTCCCACTGCAGGTGAGGGGGGATGTTTCGGATCTGCAGCTTCCTGGTCCTGTGGAGAGAAGAAGAGACGATGTTAGCGGGTTAAACTCATACTCAGAGATGATGTCAGGAATCACAGGAAACACAGCATATCATCTCAGTGGAGGGGCTCCATCAATCGGCTCTGATTTGTTCAACCTATGGTTTATACCATTTTTTTTTTTTTTTTTTGCGCAACTTTTCTTTTGTCAGTTGGATGAAATAATGCAAACTACACTTTTATGTCAGCGTTTCAGAAAAGCAGCAATTTCATGGCATTTCCCCAGAGATGGGAACACCTCTGGCTGCTTCTGTCTTCCATCTAAAACATAGCGGCCAGTGTGAGCGACGGGCGCCATCGACGGCATACGTCGCACTTAAAAGTGGAGCTGAAACGGCGTCTGAAAAGTATCCATCTTCCTTATGGTGACGCGTTACCAGTGAAACAGGACGGACTGGAGGAACGAAACCTTGGGAGGAATTTGATGTGATGGTTGGAAAGATTAGCTCCTGACCTTCTCTAGTTCTGTGCTGCTGAAAGTTCAGATTGATTGATGGATGTCGTGACATCTTACACATTGCACCGACCTTATCATCTACAGTTAATAAAGATACAAATTGCATTAAGACATCAATGATCAAGGCCACCCAGACATTTTCGAAGTGCCGACACGGACTAGTTTTTACCCCTTTTCCATAAAAAAGAAGCGTACCAAGCTGTTTACATGGTCATTGAGGATGAATATTCCTTGAATATACCGTTAGTGCATCCTCAAACTGCCTTTGCTCATCTACGTCAATGACTCAATTGGCACTTGGATTTAAAACTCAGCTCTATGATTAAATGCAACTTCGGAGACAAACTCTGTAAGGAAATTCTGTATCTTGTATCAGGAGATCCCAATATCCCTCCACCATCTGCACCGCCGTTTCTCTGCACCCAGATAAACTGTTGGGTGCGTTCTTGGCTTCTCTACTGATTCCCATTCTGACGTGATCTCTGCAGGTAAGTGGAGGAAGCCAAACCCTCCTGCTGTAGTCCGCCATTACGAGGCTGGAGCTCCAGTTGCTGGAGAGAAACCACTGAACCAACAGCAAGTCGTGGGACAGCATCCCGCTGCACCACCCACACACACTCGGTGGGGGAAGGGCGGCCCGTTGAATAGAAGGGTGGCCGTTGAGTATGTGTGCATCTAAATCCTGTACTTTTTTGCCAGTAATCTCGTTTGCATGGGTTTTTGTTTCAGCGTGTGAGCAGGTTTTAGTATGCATGCTCGCCGTTACCACCATCGTCACATGTGTATGCTTTGTCCTTAATCGCTTCACGCTTGCATATGGGCGTCTAGAATACTGTGCCTCCGCACACTCAAATCTGTGCGAAAACCTTTTTGCAATTTAGGCTATCAGAGACCTTCAGAGTACAAAAGGTTCATACAATATTGATTGTGGTTTTATCATTGATTCTGCTTTACAAAAACATTTCCTAGCATTTATTTTGTTGTGTGGGGGTGCTTAGACCAGAGATGATCGATGTGACGGATCTTTAAACTCATCCCTACGTCTGGACTACTTTTTCGCCCCCATCTGTTGCATTAGTGCTGCACCTTTGACCCGTGGCCTTCTTACTGAAGCTGCTCGCAACAGTGCGCCGTTCTGTCTTTACCACTCTTTATCAAAACCCTACCCCCACCCAACTGAGCATCAATAGCCCTTAAACCCCAACAACACCCCCCCTACACCCCAAACTAAACCACACCCAAAACCCCAGGAGACTTCAGCACAGATGAATAGTCTTTTTGTGCATCTAAAATACCTGACATCCCCCATCCCTAAATAAAATGGAGAAGGCCTTTGATCCTGGATCAATGCACAGCTATAATCACCAACTCCACCCCCAACCTGCCAAACGCGCATTAAGACAGAACTGTTCTCACACCTCCACATGCATTTCTACACATCAAAACCTCCGTCACCCCGAAACGCATGCAAAGTCCCAACTTATCAACACAGCGACTACCCATTATCCTCTCCCCAGCCCCCATTAAGCAACCCCCGGTGAACTTATTTGACCCCTACTGCCGCCGCCTGCTAACACGGCCTATCTCATTGGCTGAAACCATGGCAACAGGTTAGGGATGGGCGGGCAAAGAAGATGGATGGGCAACACAACAACATGCTTCACATTTGCTTATGCGCTCTTATTTCCCCCCCCACTTGCTTCGTACCTAAATTGCAGTCAACCTGAGCTAAACGCAAAACAAAACACAAGTCATTTGTACAATTGAGTGGTTTTAATTGTACAAATGAATGACAAAATAAACGACAAACTGTGTAGAATTGGAAGAGAACAACGAGATTTTCTAAACATTCTGTTCAAAATAAATTTGCACCGTTGAAACAAGAGAAATGATATGCAAAGATGGCGACGCGTCGTAGACGAAGCTTGAAAACGCCTTGAAAACTGGAGCTGTTGAGGTTCCTTCGGCTGTGAAGGCATTAAATCCACGTTCAGCTCCAGCCTCAGGCTCAAACAAAAGGACCGGAGAGAAAGAGGGAAAGAAAGGAAAGAAGCCAAGAGAATGAAAAGAGTGTGGTCCTCCAGGAGGAGGTGAAGCAGAGAAAGGCTCTAGGAGGGGTCCAAGGGTTAGACCTCTTCAGACCAGACAGGGGAGGCCCCGGGACCTCAGCGAGGCCCGTCTGTGCGGGAGGGAGTCGTCCTACACGTTCACAGATACAACCATCACCTCTTTTTACTTTAAAAAAAGGCGAGAGGAGTCCTTCCACGCCCACGTCAGCTTCCTACCGTCACTTTCCTACCCAACGAGCGACATGCAGCTAGTTGCTAACGGAACTGACACAAGACACTGTACTGAGGTGGACTTGGGCCAAATCACTCACTACTCACTGTACAGGGAGTTCATCATGTAGGGGACATTTCTCAGATAATCAAATGGGTTTTATTTCGTCATTGTTTATTTTGCTTAAGAAATGTGAACTTTCCATCAGCCCATAAATGAACATCCAGTTAAAAACTCATTTCATCTCCAGAATAGTAGATTTCCCTGGACAGCGTTGAGATCTATAGTCGTATAGTATTTCTGATGGCTCAGCTGGAGGCCACGAATGGACCTCCGCTGACTTATCGATCAGGTTTCCCTCAATGAATGTATGGCAAGGAACCAGTTTATCGGCTCTCCTATAAACATGTTCTTCACTGATCACCTTTAAGATTTTGGGCCGTTTTGTGTCTTAATGTCAGTCATCAACTACTAGGTATTTCTTTTACCCAACGCAGCTCGAGTGTCTTCAGAATGAATGGAATCTTTTAAGGTCGTTTTTATTTCTCAGGTACTGAGATAGAAATCTCCACTTCAGTAACACTTACATGCACCAAACATTCATTCCTCTCTATATTCTGAAGGGTTTTACAGAAGGGTTTGTTCATATATTATTCATAGCCTGATTTATAGACGTTTTATTCCTTTAAAAAACACACTGAAAAGGATTTTTGTGGCTGTTGACAGTTGATTTCTTGATTTATGGAGTGATACAAAAAGCACGTCCACAAAATAAACACGAATTTTCAACCTGGTTTAATCCAATGTTGGGCTTTCAGTCGTGGAAATGCAGATGTTTAATACCATATTTAAACATTTCAGAAAGCATATAAATGCGTGTTTGTGTGTATTACAGTGAGGTGAGCCGCGTTTGTTAAGGCGACTGACAGATTATGATCTGAAAAGTCAATAAAGACTCTTCCCAGCGGCCCAATGGGGCGACACACACTGAAACACGCAGTGACACACACACATTAACGTGGGCGTGATGCCATACACCGCCACATGTCATCCAAAGCCTTGGATTAAATAGGACTATGACATGAGTGTGTGTGTGTGTGTGTGTGTGTGTGCAGTATTTTATCACGCCCAGTGGGAATATTCAACGCCAGCAAAATGGCGTGTTTGAAGGGTTTGAGTGACGGTGTTTCCAGCAGAGCGTATGCGCCGCAGACAGCAGGTGTTATTCCCATTCTCATGAGCAATCAGGTAAACACGCATGTAAACAATTGTGACTCACGTTATTATCCTGTCGGTAAGTATGCAGCGAAACACTGGAATCCTTTCACCTCACATTATTCAAGAAACAATGTTTTATTGCGCCACAATAACTTCTTGTTTAGTGAAGATCGTAAAAGACAAATAAAAAACAATATATTTAAAAAACTAGCGATGTTGTAGGAGTATGTCCTGGAGGCATATTTTTTATATATATTTTATAATCAGGCTCCATTTTTCTACACATCGTTTTATGTTCACTCGTGAGGATACTCACGCCCATTCCGATTATGGAAAATCACCGCGATCCATTTATTTGTTCTCTAGCACAAGCTTAAGTAGCAGAGAGGTTGCACAGTTCATCTTCTCATTATTTAATGATTTTTGCTTTGCTGTGAGCTTAAGTGGCAATCCTTTATATTTACGTCCTGGTTGTGTTAAAATTCCTCTTGGAATGAAAATAATGGAAACGTACTTAGCAGTCTGGAGCCGTGTTCGTATTTGAACTTGAAGTCACCAGAACTGTGTGCATGTTTTGTGAGTGTACAATGGAGAAATACTTTATTACAGCGCTCAGTTTGAAAGAGAGCAAATATCTAGCCATTGCACTACTTTTCACCAGGGTTGTGTTACCTCTGTGTAACAACTCTTCTGAGATTCGCATTTTAAATGAGGTATAAAAAAAAATCTGCAACACCTGGAAAGGAACCCACAAGAGACGAGCACTCCCAGGAAGAAGAGAAGGAAGCACATACAAGCTGTTACAAACTGACCGACTTCAACCGGTTTCACTGAACCGAGCATTAGCTGTCGTCTGCAACCGCCTCGAGTGACCTCAGCGGCGACCAACGCGATGAACCGCAGCGCTTCTGGACCTCACCATACAAATCAACGCTACAGAGCCAATAAACAAAGTGAAAAACCACCGTGAGGTTTAAGGCGTCTCCAGCGTCTCTGCCCCCATTTCAGGGCATACTCCTCGTGTGAATCACAACACGTTTCCTGTTAGTCACCATTACTCATTGAAAAAAAAAAAAGATGTTAAAAAAAGCAACAAAAAGGGACAATTTGGCATTTTACAATAGGTGATGTATATGGGACGATATGAACATGAATTATCTTGATAAATCTAAATAGGTTTAAAACTGGCATGAAAACAAACTGCAAGCACTTTACATTTTGATATGAACCACATATTTTTTGTGAACATCCTTTTCAGTGAAAAACAATCAATTCATTCTTAAGATGGTGATAAATCAAATATAAAGGGATAAATACATTTGAATTATCCTGTATTTATCCTGTATTTCTTTTAAATATGGCTCTATCACCAAGACAGTAAGCGAGACGATATTAACATTATGACTTTACATTGAGTTAGAAAAGAGTTAACATCCTTTTTAGTGAAAAACAATGAAATAATCTGGAGGTAAGATGATCATAACTCAAGTATAAAAACTGCCAAATACATTTTAATATGATATTTACGATTATCCCGAAAATGGAAACTCACCACGATCCACTCGCTGCGAGTGATTAAATCCCATGGTCCCATCCCCACGCTGGAACTACTCATTTTTGTTTATGCATATAATGTGTTCATTCATGAACTTTAGCAGCATCACCTGTCTACCTGCGTTTCCAGTCTGTCTGTTCGATGTGAGGTCACACTCGGGTAGCTCAGCAGACACATGTACATGTGACAGCATCAATCCCCATAAAGTTCAACACAGTGAGAACTGTCCTTTTAAGAAGCGGTTCAGAGACACTTACATGACTGGATTTTGTTTTCCAGCTCCGGACTCATCTGTAACTACTGTTTGAAACACAAACAGAGAGCCGGGTGTGCAGTATAGCCATTACCTGCTGCCATTCCAACCCCCCTTACAATGTAGGCTGCAGGGGCACACAAGTGCAGGGGGGTTAATATTTTATAAGAACTATCTAGCCAGCATAAAATCACAGATTAATTTTTTATTGCTAATGGTAAGTAACACTTGGGTTGAGGCAACCAAACACAAATCACCAACAAAAGTCTCATAATCTACCTCCGTAGGGCCACCCACTGTCCCATCCAACAGTCATCACCATGGTTACTAGCGGGGACGGGACCATTTATTACAGATCGAGATGAAAAACACTCACAATAAGTTGATCCTAGTGAATTAATGCAGATCAAATTGTCGACTTGAAAAAGCTGTCGAGCTCGCCATCATGGTAGAGAAGTGAAAAACAGAGCCTGCTTTTAAAAATACAGGATACACATTTTTATTTATTGAGCCTTTATTTATATGCAAGGAGGCCTTATGATTCGTTGTCATCTAATTTGATTCATTTTCACTGGAAAGGATGTTCACTAAAAAACAGATGTGCATCTGTGATGCAATAAATATTGTTTCCTAAAAATGCCAGGTTCCAGTATAGCACCACTTTAAGAGCATATTGTGTCATGATTATTGGGATAATATCGGGACTCACAATCATTCTGGCCAGGATAATCGTGACATGAAGTTTTCATATCCTCCTATGCCATTTCTAGACTCCTGCGCTTTTCATTTCAGCAGGTTAATTCCATAATTGGTGAATGGATAGTGTTGCAGGGAGGAGAGGGGTGAAGTCGGGTACTTTGTGATCGTGTTGCGCCCCCTTCCTGAAAACTCATAGCAGTTAAAAAGGGAACATTTTCTGTTGGGAACCTTGTGCAACATTTATAAGGAAACATGGATTGAGAGTGTCCTTCATAGCTCCTCAAGGGTGCAAACTCTCTGCCAGTTGCCTGCCTTCACACTCCTTCCTGCATCTAGTCTCTTTCTCCCTCATCGTCCCCTCCTGCGCTCCGCTCCGTCTCCCGGAGTTTTCCCCTCCAAGCTGAAGGCTGCAGGAGAGAAAGCTCCGGTGGATGGACCTTGAGAGCTGGTAAACAGACTGGACGGAGGGAGGAAAACAAGAGGAGGTGCTGATGCAGGAGGACAGAGTCCATGCTGGGAAACCTGTGCAGAGCACGGCAGTCAGCGGAGGAGAACAAGCCTTACGGGTGATGCCATCACCTGCCATCTATTTTTAAATGCACCCCAGTTCCTTGTGTGACCACAAGTCAAAGGGTAATATAAGTGGGGGCAAAAATGTACCCTTCCTCCATCAGCCAATCAGAGCTCTACTACATCCCTCAGCCAGCCATTTCATTCAGCTCCTTCACCTTCTCCTCAACTGGAATGCACGAAAGGGAAAGGGGCCAGAGCAGACTATCTGCTGAGGAGGTTAACGTCGGTGAGAGGGCAGACAGCATTCCCGAGGGTCTCCTTAGACACCATGGAGGAATCAACCATCTTCTATGGAGTGGTCTGCTGGGAAGGGACTGAGTGGACTAGAGAGGAAGGCCAGCTTTAAAGTTTAAAGTTACGATTGTCTCGTTCAAAATCATTGGGATTCACACAAAAAAAAAAAATTTAAAAATAGCACTTTCAACATTCTTACATTTTGTTAAGAAACCAATATTTTAATTGCCTCACAGATGAGATGCACATCTATTTCTATTGAACATCCTTTTTAGTGGAAGAACAATCAGAATATCATAAGCTCTATGTGCATAAATAAAAGTATCAATACATTTTAATGTATTCTGTACCCTGTATTTTTAGAAGCAGGCTGTAGTTTTTATTTCTTCACGATGATGGCAAGCTAGACAGAGCTTTTTTTGTGAAAAACAATCATAAAACTTAAGATCTCCCTGCATATTAAAAGGTTCCTTTGTATCCTATATTTTTTAAATCAGGCTGATTTTCCCTTCTCTACCTGGATGGAGAGCGAGACAGATTTTTCAAGTAATTTGTGAGGATATTGACGATTACCCCGATAATGAAAATTCACGATTGTTTTTTTTAAAATCACGATCAGACATCGTCCCACCCCTATGCCAAGTTTCCCCCTGGAGAACGAATCTATCATCCCTGATGGAGAACATGTCCCACCCCGTGCAGGAACCTTTGCCTGGGCAGCTTCTTCAGTGATTGGCTGTTTCACCTGTCAAGAAGAGACACTGCAACACTGCTCCCAACAGACCGCACACACAAAAAAAAAATGAAATTATTAGAGATCATTTCTATATCCGGTGTTCACCCAAGAAATGTTGCAGCCTTTCTTGCTAGTTTTCAGGGATGGTGAGACAGGATCAGAGGGAGTGGTGCCCCGTCACAGCTGTCATCACTTCCTGATTGGGCCAGATTTATAGGGGAAAGGTCGTCTCTCGCTCCCTGCGCTCCCATTGGCCAGCTACATCCTACTTAAAGAGTGTCCAATCAAAATTTAATAATGCCACTGTGTGGAGCTCAGATGCCTCAAGGCACTCAAATATACAATATTCATGTGTGTGTGAGAGATAGAACCAGGAATATCCTGCCTTTAAGTTTCTCTACTTCCACTAACTTATAACTGCATTATGTTGCATGATTCTTAATTTATTTCAGTTCCTAAAAAGTAACAAAAAAATAAATTAAAAACACCTGATGATATGGAGAATGCTGCTTGTGTTTGCATAAACACATGGATAAAATAATAGAATTGGCATGCATTAAGAACTTAAGTTGTGTCCCTCTATTATAAGACTCTTACTAAAACAAGTCTAGTTGTGCAAAAGAAAGGCAGTTTATTTCTTATATTCAACATAAGGTAGGCGACATGTATGAGGGAGAGAAGTGGCTCAGGTCTGGAAACCATTTATGGTAAATGAGGGGGGGGGGGTGCAACAGTACGGGTCAAAGTTCAGACTGTGTTCTGCTCTGACCCCGCCTGCAGCTCGTGCGGCAGGCCTCCATTTTGGTGCAGCGAGATCTCCATTTTGAGAAGATGGAAGTGAGTCAGAGCCTCGGCCGTTATGTAATTGCAGCGACTTAAAAAAATATATATCATAATAAAAAAAAACATGCATACGGTCCACCTCGCTGCTCATTTTGTGACGTTTTTACCGCGATGCGCGGACACAGAGGCGCGTCCGTGTGGTTATTCAGCGGCCCGCGCAGACACCGGATGAACGCCGCTTTAAACAACAATGAAATTATATTATATTTCTACGTGATCCCGCCAATTAAAGCCGGTTCACATCTTCACCGGCTCTCCCTCCGCAGTGTTGCGCCGCCCCCCCCCCCCCCTCCCATGTACTCGCGTAGCCGTTTCATGGAGGAGACCCTCTCGCTGGGCGGGACGTGTCTCCTATGTGGTGGTTATTTATGAACGGAACTGGCACTTAAATGTCGTAGTGCAGACTAATGACGCAGGGGCGTCCTGTTGTTGACTTGCACGCGGGAGAAGTCCCCAGGTTCACCTTTACAGCGAGGGTTTGACTTGTCGCCATTACTCGATTCGGCCTTCATTTTTCAGGCTGAGCTCATCTCACGCGGTGATGACGCCGCGGACGCGCGAGAGAGACTGAAGTAGAGCCTCTCGCAACATTGATACTTTCAGTCAAATATAAAAGATACAATCATTCTTACATCCGAACAGCGATGTAACATAGTTCTGGCTGCTTCTGGCAACATAATATTTTTATATTTTGGGGAAAACAACCACCAAAACGCTTTATCTTGGATCCGGACTTGTCTTTACTGAATTGGGTAACTTTTTAAACTTGGGACAAGACTGGAAACTGGCAATCTGATCTGGCAATGTCGGAGGCGAACCCGCCCATGCAGGCCAGAAACCGGGCGGTTTCTACCTGAAACGGGCTGCGCGTCCTCGTGACTCTTTGTAACAAAGCGATAACGCTCCACGCGGTAGATATAGTTTGAGGACGTTAATGAGCGATAGTTTGTCTCTATGTAACACGACGTCCCCCGCATACACAAACAACAGTCTCTGGTCCTCCCCTCGTCTCTCCCTCTCTCACTCACACACACGTGAGAGCCAGTAGGCGGCCATCTTGACCAACGCCCATTTACTACAATGGTGTGCAGTCACATGACAGCAGAGAATCCACCAGAAGAGAGCACATAAGAGGAGGAACATACCACATGCGCCATTACATGAAATGGGGGATGGTGGTAGTGGAGGGGGGTCGTCTTGCAACAGCACAATGATGCCTTCATCCCAGCCAGCTGTTTATCTCACAGCTGCTTGGCTGGGGGGGGGGGGGGGGGGTATCGATAAATAGATAGAATTACCACTGTGGTCTTCACACTTGCTCTCCAGAATATTTAAACCGCAGCTGTAGTGTCCTCCATGTGCCAAATCCACACACACATGCACGCTGTTAAGAACGGGACACACCCCCTTTGCGCGCGCGCGTCATTTTTAGATACTCCGCTAATAGAAACAAGAAATATAATCGGGAAGATCGTATTTTGTATTTAAATCATCACGAGACTCGGTCCGCTTTACTCTCCGCGCGTGCACGCGTAGAGGAGCGCAGAGGAGCGCGAGCACGTCCCTTCATTCACAAAGTGCGTGAAAACTACTCGGGAGTTACTACAGCGGCGCGAGGGAAGGGAGGGGCTGTCCGTTAGCCCACGGCGCAGCCCCGCGCGAGGGAGCAGGAAGGAGGAGGAGGGGGTTTATGGTATAGAATGTGTGCCATGAAATACAGCAGGGGGGTTGTGTTGTAGTATGGAGGACAGAAGAGTTCCTCTCCCAGTTTCTGTGTTAAGTTGTTGCTTTACCGGCGCGAGAACAAAAAGGAAACCTCGCCGCGTTGCTTCCCGGAGAACGCAGGTAAAGGTTTAATACAAACACATGAGGGTTTGAACAGAGAACAACGGGCTGTTGAATTAAATCCGACACCGTCCGAGCTGCCTCCATTTGGTTCTAATTTACAGGCAGTGATGTGGCAGAAACGTCCGTTTCAAACAATATAGTGCCACGTTCTCGGGTCAAATGCGGAGGCTTATCATATCTTTAAAGAACTGTTTACAAAGACGCTGCTTGACCTCAACTGTGACAAAGACAAAACACACACCAGAAAATATCAGCAGCATGGCGGCGGAGGGCAAACAAGAGGCGAGCATGTTGCACTTTTCATAACATCATCATAATGTCAGAGCAGCTTATCCTTAATAAGAGGAAACCTTTAGGAGAAATGATTTGACTACAATTAAATAAAGTGAATTTCTTAAGGTGAGCAGTAATTCAGTCAGGCCAAGGCTGATGCTGGAGTTATTACTGAACCATCAATGGAAATGTCTAAATCCTAAATGAGACAAAGACCACCTGCTTAATACTACTTTAATACCTCCCCCCCCCCCCCATTTTTTTTAAGGAAATCACAGTATTTTGTTAAGGATATGCTAAATATTTCCAATCATGTTTGGTCTTTTTTGTTTGTTTAATTAACATGTCTCTGTCTTGCAGTATTTAACAGAGTAAAGTTTTTTTTGTTTGTTTGTTTTTAATGGAAATGTGTTGCAAGACTACCAATACAGAAAAAAGTAAAGTGTATTCGAGAGAAAATATAAATAACACCAAAAGGAGAGTATTACAAAAAAAAAATACATTTAAAAAAAAAACTTGTCTTCAAGGACTAAATCTTTAAGTTTTATTTCAACTGTCCAGTTTAGTTATAATATAATTATCTACTCATCAGGACAAACATTTCAAATTTAATCCAAAACAATCTTTTCGATAAATACAGGAGCAAAGACTGAAAGGAAGACAACTTTAATCACAACAATAAGTTGGTCATAGATTTTTGTTGACACATAAGTATTATAAAGTTCTGTTTGGGCATTTATGAATAGAATGTTAAGGTGGAGATAAAATCTTCCATAAATCTTCCCAAAATTGATCACACATTCCCTTTTCTTTTTTTAAGTAAACTGTGTTCAATTTAAGATGAACAAACAAAAAAATAAACTACAATGAGAGAAAATGATAACTTTAAAACAATGTTATCATATGTGTTTGATGCATTGCTGTAACCGGCTAATTTTAAATGGATTAAAGTATGTTTTTTCTAAATAAATCCTGAATTTTACCTGATAATGTAACAGGTAAAAAGCTAAAGAAATCCAAATGTATAAGACTAATTACATTTATTTTTCAGCTAGCTTTAGCCCTGTGGAGTCAGCAAAATGCAGGGAAATAATGGTTTGAAATGAGAAATAAAAGTTTTATTTGATGATGTGTAACATCATTTACGGCCACTAATTAAAGTCTTTACATTAACCGGCCTGTCTCAAACGGTAATGATTGCAATGTTTCTGTGATAATTGAATATTAATAACAGAACTTTAAGAAGTCTCAATAATGTAAAAGGCAGATTCTACACAGTGATAATTGTGTAGATCTTGACAAGTAACGGATCTACTAATTTAACAAAACCATTTTCTAACTAATTAATTCACATTCTTATTTGGATGTTAATGATTTCATGGTCCTGGAAATAATTATTTATGGGGAAATTCGACCAGATTTCTTGATTATTAGAAATTAGAAAAACTGGTGTCGTTCAAAGTGGCAGTTGTGCTTGAGTCAAAATAAAAATAAAAATGAAATAACAGAAATAAAAAGGTTTGCATTGTCTTTTACAAGGTTTAATTCCTGGACTGAGTGAATGGAAAGCAGACGGACGGGGGCGGCCTCCGAGCTGCCCTCTTTAAAAAAAAAAAACAAAATGGGGGAGAAGGAGAAAGGCGTGAGGGAAGGAGGGGGGAGTTCCTACTTTGTCTCAATGTACGCGTGTGTGCGCCCGCGCGCGAGTGAGTGACGTCAGCCTCTACTTTGTTTTGAATCTGCGAGGAACAGGGCGGGACCAACAGCAGCCAATAGGGAAGCAGCGAGGAAAGGGGCCCGTCTCCGCTCGCGCACACACCTCCCTCTCACTGCCTTGTTTGCTGCTTTGAACGGCAGAGGGCCGACTGAGTCACTCTGCTGCTCTGCTGGTTGACTTTTAACAACAACGATAATAATAATAGATCATAATTTTTGTTATGTTCATGGAATTTGTTACTTGGGAAATGCTAAAAAAATAATACTGCCATTTTCATTCTAGCAGGAAAAAAATCGATCAAAAAGATTAATATTATTACTACCACTACTACAACAGGGTAAAGCTTAAACACAGTTTACTACACGGTTCCTACAGCTTTTAAATAGTAAAAATCAAGCAATTTAAGGTAACTAAACCTGTCAAATCTTTTAATAAACTTTTCAGCGTTCAGTCAGAGAAGTTCTTCAAGGCAAGAACAGGCACCTTAACTAAAAATAATACTTTTTTTCCCATATAAAATGTTGCTTTAAATGCTACAGGGAAGAGTGAAGTTGATAGAAGTATTTTCTTCTTGCAGCAAATTCAACCAGCTCTTCATATGAAGTGCTGTGTGTTTCACACCATGTTAAGAACTCTTGTTTTAATCTTGGATAAACCTGTTGACATGTTTGTAACAGCAATATCTGTTCAAGCAACAAAGAAGATCAGAATATTTACATCAGAAAATATCCTCCGTGTCTACTTTCTCATCTAGTTTTGAGGCCACTGCCTCATTCTGTGGATGAAACACTGGATTATGTTGAACTATTTTTGGTTTACATTTTTTTTTCTTGTAGCAAAAACACTCTTCACTCATTCTTTTAGTGAGTGTTTGGGCAGGATCTATATATTTACTAATATAATTACATAAAAAAAGGTCCAGACATTTTCTTTGAGACAAACAAAATACTCTGAATACAAAAATGTTCTCAAACAAATTCTTACAATTAAATCTACTTCATCTCATTAAGAAATGCAGACATCCACATGCAAATATTTATATTTCAATAAGATGACGTTGCATACTTCACCAATGAATGCCTTTGAAACTAGTTGTTAAATCCTGCAGGTTTGTCCAAGTGTTAATTCAGCGGGCCTCAAACTTAAAAAAAAAAAAAAAAAAAAAAAAAAAGGCACTTTTTTGAAGAGGAAAAATGGTTGGAATTGAATTTCACTACAAAAACCTCAAATTGCACACGGCAGGAAATTATTCCTCAAAGCTGTAAATTATGACGTGAGAAAGCAAATACGTCATTTCAAAAGAGAAAATGTGTTAGAAATATCACAAGTAAAATAACTACAGAAATAGAAAATAAGAAAATATGCTCCAGAGGCACTCCCTCTTTATAAATTCATACGTTCATTTGAATACATTTTAAGAACTCTTCCTGTTCCGCCCATAGAAACATTAGGATGTCAATGGCATGTTGTGACAAAAATAACAAAGAAAAACATAAAGTTTGTAAAAAGTGAATCTTTCATCTTCTATGACATTTAAAACCTGCGACAGGAAATGCATCATTTCAGCAGCAAGTGTCGATGTGAGGACCCCTTCCACCTTACTTCCACAAAATTGGGCCATTACATCGACTGCTAGCTCGCTTTCAGGGTCGCTACCAACACACTCACATGCTAATATCTGAGCTTTATCATTCGATATATGCTTAAAAAAACAGGAGGATCTCAGTGCTGCAGAAAATAAATACACACACACACACACACACACACACACACACACACACACACACACACACACACACACACACACACACACACACACACACACACACACACACACACACACACACACACACACACACACACACACACACACACACACACACACACACACACACAGAGAGAGAGAGAGAGAGAGAGAGAGAGAGAGAGAGAGAGCGAGAGAGAGAGCGAGAGAGACCACGTGAGCGCGTGCAGTGGATGTGATATGGCACACCCCCGGCTTGCACACACCCACTTTAGAGGGGGGGGGGAGGGGGAAGGAGCTAGAGCACATTACAGCGCTGGGGGAAGGGACTCCTCTCCTTTTCTCTCCCTCTTCTTCCTCTTTCCTTCTCTTCCTCCCTCTGCAGCTCATACATGTCTGCATGTGTGTGCGCATGATCGCAGCACATGCCTGTGTGTCAGACATGTGACCAGCAGGCATAGCCTCCATTTTAACTGTGAGAGTCCCAGTGCAGGGAGAGACGAGGGGGGAGGAAAAGGGGGTTTTGCTGCATGTCATGAAGGGAATTCATTTAAAGAGGATTCAACATTAAAGCAAATGTTGACATTGTGAAACAAATACGGCTGCTTATATTTGCTACTTGTGCCAAAATCCCAAATAAATTTTACTTTTTGTCCTCCCACGTCCACACACATCCTTTAGTTTTATTAAACCCACTTAACTTCTGCTATGTTAAGGCTTAGTGTGTCCACACCAGGCTGGTGTGTTAGAATCCTGAAACTGAGACGTTGCATCACGACGCTATCACATGATCGTTTTCCAGAATAAAACACATTACACACACTTCGGCCTCGCCTACCGGTGGTTCATTTCACCTTGGATGAAAAACAATACAGTACAACCAGTTTTAAAAGGGGACATTTCATAAGAATAGTATATAGAGATGTTAGTGGGTGTTTTGTCCAATAAGAAAAGGGCTCTTGTGACTTCAGCAGAGCATCCTGTTGGGGACGCCAAATTGCGACCAGAATGTTGCTGTCGGATCACGTCAGTAATATTTTGATGTGGAATGTAAATAGTTTTTTGAGCCAAAGTCATGTTTTACGTTTTTTAAATAATAGTACTGTATTGTGATTATTTCACTTGGTGTAACATCTACTGCTCTGGAAACAACGTGAATGTGTACTTTGTATTTATTTCACAAAATCCATTTTAGAGTGAGTGGAGAGCTTTTGGAAATTGCTAAAGAAGACAGCACTTTAAGAGGCTGTGTTTAATATACTATAGCAGAGCAAACCGAGCCATCTATCCCACTGCTGACAAAAGTGTTTGCCAACAAAAGTAGAAAGAAGAAGCGATTTAGCCATCATCCGGTTTTCCACAGCCATGTTTGAAGCCCTGCTGCAGATTCACACAAACACTACGTTCATTCAGCTTTCCTCCTCGTCCACTTCCACCGCCGCGGTTCTCAGAACAACGCGGGTCGCTTCCACGCAGAGTACAATGCATGTGTTGGTGCGCCGCTTCCTGCACCTGCAGTCGGAGAGAGCCGCTCTTTTTGCCCGTCATGTGTCACATCCAAGCGAAGTCTACATTTTAAATCACCCGCCATTCAACAGGACTTTGCAAGCCGTCACTGCACACGGCATGAAGACAACCGTATAAAGTCAGATAATAAACATCTAAACCGTGTATTTCCTCAGGCTCTATACCAGAGATTTCAAGACAACAATATTAAATGTGGAGTACACATTCTGCTCTCCTTCTTCCTTCTTGTAAATCTGAACCTTGCGTTCTTGTCGACTCCCAGCAGTGGCAGCGTGCCGACAGACAGGACAGTCATGCTGAAACCATGCCGAGCAGACACACTCACTGAGTCATCAACACTGGCATCCAAAACATTTGGGAATCAAACGCAGAATTCTTTATCCAAATGTACATTTCCCTTTTGCTCAGAGAGACTTCCATTTCCTTTCTCCTATACACACACTTTGGGAGCAATTGGTGGATCAGTGCCTTGCTCAAGAACACAGGAAGAACCAGAGCTGCAACCACCAACCCTTCCCTGTATATATAAGTTACATTCAAAAATAAATTCAATTATTATTAAATTACATTTCCAGAACTTTTCTTGCACAGAAAACTATTACAATAAAAAGGCACTTAACTTATTTTACAGATCTTTCCTCAAATATAACAATCAAAGTTGTTTGAAAAAAGTTACGGCACTAAAAGTTCTCTAAACTGTAAAGGCCTGATTATGCTTCCGCGTAGTGATCACGCAACGGCAACGCAACGGCGACGCAGTTGCTTGGAGACCGTGATGGTTCTGCGTTGGGTTTACGTGTCGAAATGCAATTCAATACCACACCGGTAGAGGGCGCTATGTTTTTTGTAAAGACTGACCGACCGACCGAGACTCTTGACGTATATCGCCGTAGCCTCGTTATAGCCTATGTTTACTTTCCGGCTTTAAACATCCACAATTTTTCAGAACTTGGTGTTTTATTCCTTTGTGCAAAAGCGACAAGGTGCAAACAATAAAACGAGGTGAAAACAATAAAAGTAGCCTATTAAAAGTTTAAATGGCGGGGTTTATGAGTGGAAACCGGATAGCGGTCTCCAGCGGATGTAGTTAGCGGACCAATCACAGCCAATGCCGCTGCGTTGGTGTTGCGTTGGCGTTGCGTTGCGATTTTTGGGAGGCACACGTCAGGCCCTTGCGTCGACGCAAGGGGGGTCCGCAAGGACGTAAGGGGTCCGCAAGCTCCCTTGCGTTGTGTCGACGCGGAAGCATAATCCAGCCTTTACGATCAAACGTCTTTTAAAAAGTGACGACGAACAGTTCTGCAGAGAAAAAAAGAAAGACAATGAACACACTGTTTCAAACAGTGTCACTAAGTGTTAATCATAAAATATATCACTCACTTCTCGAGGCATTATGAGGCAATTCACTGGTAGAAAATATCCAATTAACTGACATTTTTGAACACATAATCCTGCAGTGCGATAGGAACAAGGCGGCCATTTGCAATCATTTTAGCCATCAGGCAGGAGATCGACAACATGTGATGCAGGGAAAAAATGGAGGGGAACATGAAAAACTGCTTATCTTCAATCAGAATGAATAGATGTCTTTATGTCCTGCAGCAGCTCTGTAATCAATCACTCTAAAAGGGATTAAAAGCAACGCGATATACCGACCGGCAGAGAGAAATGACGTTTCTGCTTCGCTTCAAAAGGTTAGTAATCGTATTTCTGATCAACTCTCTCTGTGCCTCACAGTTCTGATTGGCAGACTATAAACAATAGTGATGTCATCATGGTTAAGAGAGAGTCCGGTTTCCGTTGTGTGGCCCATGGGATCTTATTTTGGGGAGATCCCTTATGAATTGTGTCATGAATTACACACGTTTGTCAATTTAAAAGATCATTTTACACATAATTTTGTCATATAAAAAGTTAAAGTATAAGACTGTGAAAATACATCAGAAAGATGACACACCCAAAAGTGTGCCGTCCATCTCTCTGTGTGTGTTCGATACCAGGATGTAATATCACTCACACTAACGGGTCTTTCTCTTCCTGCTGAGAAAAAGAGTTGCTGGATAAAACACATCCAGTGATATTTGTGATGGAGCGTAGCGACGTTAGCACGTTAGCAGCTATTGGCCACGTTGGTGACGTACGTGTTGTCGTTCACTGAGTGGTTTCACACTAAACTAAATGATACGATAACAAACGTACAACACACTCACCTACAAAATGTGAAATTGACAAACATTTGTAACTCATGGTTCTGTTCAAAAGGATCAAAAAATATTATTCACAGTCTTTCTGAACTAAGGTCTGATGGGAAGACAGAAAGGGGCGGGGCTTAGACCCCTATGGAGTTTGAGCCTTACAAACTTCGACGTTTTCTTGGCAACAGGGTCTAAAGTTGCTGCCAAGTTGCATTTTGGGATATGCTGGATGTAACATTTTTGCAGCTTTCACAGCGCTGGGGACTAAAAGTCAGTATACATCAATCTGCTTTGATTTTAAACACCTTTTATTAATACGAGTCTGAGTCCTCCAATATCATGCAAATAAAAAGCTAAATTAATGATGGACCCTTTTTTAAATGTTTTATTTACTGGCAACAAAGAGCTTCTAACTATTCTAATACAAAAACACTGCAGTTGACAATCAATTACACAGCAGGGCTCTTGAGACAAGAATTGAATTGGTTTTCTAAACTTCAGTCTTTCTCTATTCATGCATGCTTTATTTTTTTGTATTTTATATCTAATGGTTAGATGTGTAAATTCTCCTCAAGATTTAGTCCATAAGCCACAATTCTAATTCCTCCGATAGGCCGATTTTATTTTGACCATATTATGTTGTTGGTTAAAGTAAATGTCTGTAGATGAGCGTATTAAACAATACCCTTATTTAATTGAATAATATATATTTCTGTTTTGTATGGTTGTGAAACCATACAATGAACAAATGCATTCAAAATGAGCAAAGCATCTTTAACCTTTATTATATAAATATTTATCTATAGATTTTTTTACTACAGTGTTCACAACCTTGCAAAGGCAGCTTGTTCAGAAGGAAAGAAAATGATTCTAAGATTTTTAACATTGCGTGTTCCTTTAAAAGGTGTTTTTTTTTATTACACAGAAATACTTTTTAGTTGTGAAGTCACCCAGACATAAAACAAAAGCTCAAACTAAGAACCAGGAAGAGGACGGGGCAGGAAGTTCTCTATGCAAAACAGCTATAGAACTCCTCCCAGCCAATCAGAGTCCAGCATGGTGCGCCTCCTGGCCAATCAGAAGCATGATTTCTCTATAGGCTCCTTAATCTCCCGTTTCTTTCTCATTACTTCGGAAAAAATGTCAAGAATTTAGGTGCACGGTGCAACGCCCTCACCCTGCACTCTCGGACGCACAGATCCATGTGGGACATGAGAGGTTAAAGGTTAAAAAAAATGTAATGATTAAAAGAACAATCAGGAAGGAACATCTCTAAGCAGCTTATCATTACTAACTAGGAATACCAATATGGTTTTTATTAGGTGTTATGCAATCATTTATTTCCTAATCATTTGCATTGTTTATTTTATGCAAATAACCACTACAGAGGACATAACAAAGTAAAAGGCTAACATTGCACATTTTCGTTGGTTTAGACTGATTTCAGGAGAGTTTTCAGGACGTCAAAACTTTGTCTGGAGCTGTTATTTTCTAATTAATTCTTCAAAAGACAAATCAGACATTAAGAATAGATTTTAAAAATACAAAATCGCTGCAGTTTTGGTATATTTCTACATTGTTTTGTGGGTTGACTTGGTGTGGAATCCACTTTAGTGCAGAGAATGTCATTTTACTCGATTGTCTGACCCTACAGGGAAAACTGTATAAAACTTTCCATAACATGCTTTCTTCCAGACTAGTGGAAAGGTAAAGAAAACATCCAAAACTCACATTTAGGCATTTATTTTACTTTATCTATTTGATCTGTAGATTTTTACAAAATTTCTTAAATAAAAGTTAACATTAGATAAGGCCTCATTTTGTGTACTGAAGATAATTGTCATGTAAGTTGCCATCTGGGGAAGCCTCATGGTGATTATTTGTTTAAATGTTTATTCACCTGATGCGTTTCAGCTCAGTTTTACTTCCATCAACAGACGCATTTAAGGCTTTCAGAGATGTAGAAGCATACAAAATTGCGACTGTGAGTTAAATAAATAGAAAATAGTTCCAGGTCAGAATATTTAGAGGAAAAACGTTTTAATCAAAGTTGTTTTACCCTGAAATACTTTTTCTACAGGAAACAGAAATATGAACCAACATACCAATTCAAAAGAAAAATCAAACTGTTGAGGTCAGGAATAAAGGAATGTTTACACCATTTGTGTTTATGAATTTAAAAAAAATCTATGGTGGCTGGAATTCCTCCTCCGACAAAAAATGTCTTCTGTAGTAATATTGATTTTCAGTAGTTCGAGGTTGTGAAACGACACATTGTGCACCACTAAAAAGGTAACTTCTCCCTGTCATCGAAGTAAAAGCTTCTGTCAGAGGTTTCCCCTTTTTCAGACTCAAAAACTAGTCGTGCTTGTTGTCAGGGACGTGTTGACTGAGTCACATGAAAGAAACTAAAGAATACATTCATTCTTCTAGACGATGTGCTTTAACACGCCCGCTTTGTCTCGCAACATGCAAGCTAAGACAATAATCATTTGAGTTTTCATGTTTTCATTCAGTGAGTTATATAGCAGCAAGAAATTACAAGCCCACAAATTACAACCTGTGTATATGCACAGTTCGTCAAAACCACACAGACTTCAGAGTTTGGACTAAAACCGGCCGCTAGAAACACAGGCATTTCTTATTAGTCCAGTAGTAGTCACGCCGCCGGTGTTTTGATTAAATGAGTGACCATGGTAAGTGATGACTGTCGAAAAACACAAACAGCCTTAATCAATTTGAAATACATCCGTGTTTATCATCTACGCCAACCATTTACATGAGGTACTACGAGCCACAACGGACGCATTCAGCTGAAAGTCGCCAGTTAACACGGCCACTCCTTTCACCAAAACACCTGTTGCTCTGAAACAGTCGTGAACTCTGTTGATCCAGACAACCAAACACTTACATTTACAATGCTGGAAACGGTTTTGATTCACTATCTGAAGCTTCCTAACTCGTTCCGGATCCTTCCTGATTTTATGATAACGGCAGGTGTAAAAAGCTCTACAATACAGTTTCCTCTCCGTCAGACTCAAGCAGGTACACGGCACTACTGTGATGAAAAGTTCTCCAGTTCAAAGTGAGCACGGTAAGGTCCTTGAAGGCCACATGGCAGTGAGATATTCATGCTATTGTGGAATTAATATGGACTGAAGCAGACTCTTACATTCATAATGACTGCCAGCGTGTTATTAAATATCAGGTTCTTTCTTGCAAGGTCTCCTCGTCGTCTACAACCTAAACCTCATTTTACAAAAGTACTTTTTCATCGTCTTTATTCATTAACAGGCTCACTTTCTTATCTCATCACACAAAAAGGAGTTTGTTTTATGTATAAAGCAAACCCTGAGCATTTGTCACACATTTGCTAGCTGATATTTTTAGTTATTCCCTCAACATTTCAGGGATTGAGTTTTTAAGATGGTTATGGCATCGTTTAATTCAATATAAAGCTGTCGAGTTAAAGCTCCGTAAAGACACGATTGTAGAGTTCAATAGAATGACCTGAGAGATCAGGCTTGCCCAGAGGACCGGTTAAAGCCATAAATGATGACAAGTCGTTCTGAGACCATTAGCTCAATATAGAATTAAACTCTATATAGTCATGTCCCTGATGAAAAGCATATTCCTGCTTTGACTAATGCCTTTAGGTGATTCTCAGAGGCCCATTTTGTTTTCCAGGAACAAAAATATATTGAATTTGACATAAAAATACCAAAATTGCTATAATGAGCTACGATCTAAAATGGTAAAAAAAAAAATTTCATTCAAGCTCAACTTCAAAAAGCAAGGGGAAAATCATTGTGTATTTAGATTTCAAGACAAAATAGAGCAGCTCTACACACCGTAGATGTGGTGTGATAAAACATGCACCTGAAGACCAAATTCCTATTTTATTTGAGAAAAATATTAGCTCCAGTGTTTTATTGTTTCAATAACTACAGTAATACACTGATAAGCACACAAAAAAAGAGTTTGTTTTCACAGACCATCACAGATCTGTTTGTGAGCAGTTTCATGTGGGAAGCATTTTCTTTCAGCTATACCTCCTCCATGAAACTCTCACAACGAGGTCTGTGGATTATCTGGAGTAATAACCGGTACATGATTTTCTGGGATTTGCTTTGCTGTTGTGCATTTTTCCAGCTGAGTGCCGTTTAGTCCCATTATGTTGGAGAGAAGGCAGACATCTTCCAGACAACTCGCAACAAAACAATTAAGACTGATTAAATCTCGCTACAGGTACGAGTATTTTAGATTTTGGGGTGAACAGTCCTTTAAAAATATTGTGGAGGGAACACACACACACACACACACACACACACACACACACACACACACACACACACACACACACACACACACACACACACACACACACACACACACACACACACACACACACACACACACACACACACACACACACACACACACACACACACACACACACACCTGACCCCTGGGCCCCAACAACCCTCCCCCCTCTTTTCTTCCTCTCTTCATTTCAGGGCCTTTTCCTTTTCTCCCCCCTCGCCGCTCATCTTTTCTCATGTATGTTGCGTGCATGCATCTCAATGGGTGTAAGCTCTTTATTTTAAGTGCGCAAAAGAGCGAGACGACCCGAATGAAGGAGGGAGAAATAAAAGAGCAAGAGACATAAGAGAATGAGAGAATGAGAGAGAGAGAGAGAGAGAGGGAGGAGAGAAAGAGAAAGAGAGAGAGAGGACAGATGGTTTGAAACAGAGAGAAGAAACAATCAGAAAGATGGGGCTGAGGAGGGGGAGGAGAGGGAGTCGTCTTAAAGAGACAGTACTCACTACCCTTCACCTACATAAGGCCTCTGTGTATCTCCTCTGTCCCCTCTCCTTCACTTTCTCCTCCATGTTGCAATTTGAACAATGTTTTCAGCCTCTCTTTGTCGTTCTTTGACTGGGACAGCAGCTCTTTGTAAACACATTCTTCCCCCAACTTTGTCCTTTTAGTTTAGTTTAGCTGTCCTTTTTCTTTGTGGCCATCACTGCTAGGTTATTATTATTCCCCCCCCCCCCCCCCCCCCCCCCCCAAAAAAAAATATATATATATATACTTAATGACATCCATCCACCCAACTCAAACAATCATGTGTTGCACAAAGTCAGGAAACTCACAAGACAACATACACAAACATCCTCAACTTACAGCTGGTTGACCCGCCAACCATTCCCAGAATCACAATGAAAATACATTGAGTCAAAGGGGGGGGGGGGTTATACGGTCTTTGCAAGTTAGGTGCTGAAGAACATCAAAACAGACCAACGGTGCTCGTTTATACAAAAAGAAAAGTGCCAGGGGAGGATTTACTGCAGCTTTTTCACTATCACACGTCTGGAGACGGATCTGTGTGTCTGAACCTGAGGTCTTCTTCCTTCTGTTTTCCTTTTTTTTTTTTTTGTCATCTGACTGCGGGTTCTGGGACAGAGGATGCCGTTGTTGAACAGGTAGTTAAGCACTTAGGGCTATATAAATAAAAGTTAGTTGAACTGAATCTTTGCAAAAAGTGAACAATTCTGTTACTCAAGAAACGATATAAGTATAAATATAAGTTTAAACAGGAGCAATTAGCAATTTAGTTATTGTTAGTTTCCTTTTTTGGACCAGTATCTTTCTGAAAAGTGCAGATATTTTCCACTATAATTTCAAATAATACAGATAATTAATAATAATTGAAGTTTTTGTCATTTTGGCAAAAGTGGCCACCGGTTGAGTATTTTTGCAATAAGCCTACACACAGAACGAATGTTCACACTTTCTCTGACTAAACTCAGACTGCTGCAGCCTGGTTTTCCCTTCACCTCAGCGTGGGAATGTGTATTTCTTGCATTGCATTTTGGTAAGATTTCTCGTTGCAGCTGACACAGACACAAAGCCCGAGCCCGGTGACCCATAGCTCTACAGTAACGTATTAACAGAGTGTTGATTACAGCTCCCTCCTCCTCGGTGCACAAACTGGTCAGTGAACTGTGGCAAAACAAAGATCTTCTATACGAGCTGAAACAACCCACCCCATCCCGAATCTCACAACTGCACCCACTTCTCTCAATTGATGGTTTAATGCAAATGGGGGACACGAAACCAAACCACAGAATACACTCAGCAGGCCACAGACATGCCGCTAGTCAAACATGCAGCGCGGCAGCAAGCTGTCTAATCAGATTACCACTCGGCTATCGCTCCAAATGGTTCGACCGGGTCTACAAATGCACTTCAGCCGGCGTCACAAAAGTAAGAGACACGTGTATCCGTGTTTCAGTCACTCTCGCCGGTCTGCCTTTATTTATATCGCTCGTTCTCTGCTGGAATGGTGCAGAGAACATGGCAACACGCCAAGAGGGGGGGGGGGGGGGGGGGGGACAGGGAGGGAAAACAAGAGAGGGATGGACATACTGTACTAGAGAGAAGGGAGAAGAAAACAAGAGACTCTGAAAGTATGAACGGAGAGAGAGAGGGAGCGACAGAGAGAGGATTAAGCTAGAGCATGCATGTGGGCAAGCGAGCGAAGCAGCGAGGAAGGGAGGAACCATCGCCCCTCTCGTCCTCTCGCCAAGCAAACGCCTCCCTCGCTGCTCGCAGGTGTTGCGGCCAGACGATTGGTCGCACCCCCCTTGCTCCCTCCGCCCACCGTCCCCTCCTCCTCTTCGCCAGCCATGAGAGGAGGGAGACGAACCATGGCGTGCTACTCCTTCTCCGAGCCTCCCTCCCTCTCTCTGTGAAAGTCCCAGCACACATGCATGATGCATTTAAAGTTGCAGCACACTTGACATATTGCACACAGAGAGAAATACGTTTTGTTTTGTTGTTTTTTTAACACGACTGCAGCTCTTGGAATTATGTGTGGAATAAAATAGATCAGTATTGGTTACAAAACGGGCCACAAATACACTGAATTATGGGAGATATCTAACAGCTGCACCGTGAAAGAATTATGCAACAGACAGAAACTGGAAAGAGGATTTCAAAACAGCGTGAAAAAAAAACACACAAAGAAACCATGACTGCAGATCAGTTCCTTCAAGTGAACAGACACACATATTTGGGAACTGCTGACCGCTGCATTTCAGTCCAGTTTCAACTATTTTTTCTGTTACTAAAGACTGAAATTTCCAGAGCCAAATATTCACCGGGTTACAGTCGAAGTGTGTGCTCAGGCAGCAGATATTAATAAGACAAAATGATTATGAAACCATGCAGATGGCAGCTTTGGACAATTGTGGACATCATCCAGGCGTTACATTTGTATTTTTATATTCAACACCGTCTCCTTATGTCTTATAATAAAATAACTCCAAAACCCCTCGAAAGGCTGTCGAGGTTTGACTCGAATGCTTTAGGATGCTGTCTGAGCCTGAAGTGTCCTTGAGCAACACACTGAGTGTCCGAGCGTCTGATCTTCCTGCTCCAAACAACACAGGAGCAACAGTCTCCATCACACCGAACCAGTCAGTGAAGGCAGCATAAGCACAAGAAGTCTGAGGCTCTAACAGACCAAATATCACTCTTTCCACATTCATGATGTGTCTGTTTTTTTTGTGTGCATAATCCAATGACAGTGGGCAGGACTTAACGATGTGCACAAATCTGCCACCGCTGCATGCAAAATGCACACTGGAAAAGGAAGTGTGATAACAAACAGGAAATGTGTCCGCTGACCTTGTGATGGGTGTGAAGATCAGCAGTGATTTACCGGCTGAAAAACATCTACCACACTAAATCTATGATGAGGAGGTTTGTGGCAACTGGTGGGTTGGCTCCTCTTCAACACAAAAACCAACGACTACAACACACAGCGAACTATCAAGCATTGTGCTCTGCCAAAGCAGATCTGCAGGTGCTTGGTATGTTTCCAGAACAAAGCGGATCGTGAGTTCATTCTTCAAATGGAAAAACTCGATATCTGAAATAACAGCGAGCGGACGGAGATGATCTGAAGACATGAGTGTGACAGTATCTATCAGTCTGTGCTGGGAGTGATGGAGGGAGGACAGGAGGAGGGACTCAGGGAACCATGCTTGATGGATGGCCTGGGAGGCGGGAGGGGCTTCACAGAATAATAAACGTACATTATGAGGCTATAGGGAGAATTGTTACTATGATGAAATGAAAGCGTGGGACACAGTATTGCCAAACCATCGCATCGTGACATTCAGCAGGCGTCGGGGTTGCTTATTCGGGCACCTTTGCTGTACTTTTGGTTGATGAAATAAAATGTGTTTTTGTAAACATGAGATGCAGATCAAGAATATTTCACAAGGCAGCTTAAGATGAGACAGTTTGAGAGAATATTAAAACCCTGAGGCAAAAATAAAAGCTACATATGGTTAGATTTGTCGTAAGTCGGACAGGGCCGTCCCGCTGCACCAGAAGGCGTAGAAGACGAGGTGAGCTCTGGCTACGCTAACAGTCGCAGCTACTAAATCAGCTAATGAAGCAGGGAAAACGAGGGGAAGAGGAATTAACCATCGTGGATGAGCCACGCGGCTCCTCGTTCTAAATATTCTCCCATCGATTCACATTTCAAGTCACTGAACGATTATGTCGAACACAACGTTGTACAACAGATGCAGGCGGACGCAGACAGACCACATGGTACCTCCTGTACACGCTAAACTTCTTAAAAGTACTTCTTCTCTCACACTCGTGTTAGGTTGAGAGCCATCCATCCTCCCCAGACCCCATTGCTTCATGGGTAAACAAATAAATAAACAACAAAGTAATTCAACAATTGTTTCCCCATACATATTTTTTTTCCTTTGGATATTTGTTTAAAAGCATTGATTACAAAGCCGAAATATAGCCAGTTGTATGTGTTCTATGGAGTATATAATGAAGCAGTAAATTATTTTTAGTGGGGTCATGTGACCACAGGGAGGTCAGACTCCCTTTTGTCATAAAACTCCAACGGCATACAAGTGGATTCACTTAGAACTTTGGGATCGCTGCGTTAACACTGATCCCAGACATCAGGCATACGTCCCAGTGTGTGAACACGGAGCTTACATGGATGACAACATTTACCTTTATGGTGCATGAACACAGGTAGGACGACTTATGAAGATTAGTGTGTATTTTTTAGACCACTGTTAATGCGTGGAGCTGCAGCATACAATGTCAATATAACAGGCATGGTAGATCCTCCTGCAAATAGGGAGCAAACTCTGGAGACGGGCTGCTTTCTAAGTAAGATTAAATTGATTAATTGTAGTATTTCAATCAGCGCATCCCAGAAACAGCAAACTGCACACATATCGAGGACACCCACGCCCATATTTAAGGGGGTGAGAGTCACAATTCTGCCCTTTGATATAAAGCTGAAGATAACCTTGCCACAATCAACCTAAACACTGGTATAAATCCCTGTTCACAAGGCAGCACAGACACGCACAAGCAAACACAAGATAGAGTACATGTGTGAGCATAACATCAAGTCTGGAAACAGCACGAGAGTTTGGAGGTGAGAGGGTGAAAATAAAGAAGACCAGTTCAGCAGTTTTGGTTGGAATGTCGTGACTGTAGCCATAAAATAAATCTAATGAGGAGACAACTAACTTCTTTAAACAACTGCAAATGAAAAACAACCTGTTTAATTAGATCTGATGGGAAATGGGTGTGAAATACTATACTATAATTTAAAAACGTTAAAATACAAGATATCTTGTTTTTTGCAGACTGGTTAGGATTTTTTTTTTTATTAAATTCAAAATTAAAGGTACACTACAAATGGGAGGTGGCTTACACATTGTTAAGACGAGGGTTTTAAGTATTGTGGTGAGTGTTACTGCTGTTAGTCTTTTTATACATTTTTTTCTCCAGATGGGATGGCCTGCTCCCTTTGAGCACCCCCCCCCCCCACACACACACACACACACACACACAATTAAGGCCCCCCCCCCCACTGTTGCACTCCTCCCAACTCTTCCTCCTCCTCCACTCCTGCTGACCTCAGCCTGACACAAATTTCAATCAACTTCAAGATGAATATTGCGACTGCCCCTGAAATTTAAAACCCCTCCATCTCCATCTTACAGCAGTCATGTTTGATGCATACAGACACACATGCACAGTTCATACAATATGGTGAGGCCTATGAAGGATTCAGCACAAACACGTAACAGAATCGGCAGAAGGAAATTGAACCCTCGAACTTCCCGTCACAGGGCCGCCCCTCCCCCATTCACATAAAGGGTTTGTTCCCTCTGAATACCAGCCCCTCCCTCCCACAAACACACACCACCATTGAGGTTCAGTGAAAAAAAAAACTGCATCAGAGCAACTTTATGGCGTTGAAGCTAGATATCAGGGTTGCCAGATTGGGCTGGTTTCTGCCAACTATTTAATTAAGTTGGGTGGGGTATTTTTCCCCACCCAACTTAATTAAAAAGTTGGGGTGCAAGATAAAATCGGGGTTTTTGTTTGCCAACACTTTGAAAATATTGTGACCAATATTGCCAAACAAACTCACTGACTTTGAATTTGAGAAATATGTGTATTCAACGCACCCATCTAGCTTGATGTTACTACATCGACATGGGAATTTGTGTAGCCTACAGGTTGTCTGACTGCATTCCCTGAGTGGCGGTAGCTTATTATTTAACTTGGGCTATGAGGCAGATATGAAGCTTTGTGTGGTTACAGCCCGTTTTCTTTTGCACATAATTGCTTTACACTGTTTTCCGACAAGGCTATGTTCCGAGCTGGCTGTTATTTATTTGGGCGAGTTTTAAAGTTTTGATTTGGGCTTCATACCGGCAATCTGATCTGGCAACAGTGGATTTCACATCATGGTGTCATTTAAACAAATACCAGGGCAGCAAGAGAGCAACCAAGACAACACACACACACACACACACACACACACACACACACACACTATGTGATTAAAAGGAAAACAAAAGAGATTACAATTATATAAAACAGGTTGTTATAGGGGAAAACATTTTCCCCATTAATCACTTTATTTTGTCTTCATTTTCTAATGTTCTCTTGCAGTCTTTTAATCTGTATTTAATTTCCTCTAACTTCTTATTTAAATTTTGAGTTTTATTATATTCTATACCTATAGTGAGGCAGAAAAAGGGACTTTGGGTCAACTCCTGTTGTTTTTAAAGTCGATCCACCATATTGTGACGTATTTTGGGGTGAAACCGGATAGGAAGGCGGGACATAATGTGAGGAGGAATTTGATTTGACATGGAAAAAATTAGCACACGTCTGTGCCAGTAAAAGTTGCAGATTGATTCATGGATAGATGTGATATTTTTTGATGGAATTGGTAGGTATTAGCTTATGCATTATATTGTGTTTTACATGAGGAATAAAACATTGGATTTGAATATAAAAATAAAATATTTTTTTGTATTTTATTTTCAGCATATATAGTTAAACAATGACCGAGGATGTGACCTAAACATGTTTTTCACCTCAAAATTAAATGTGCCTTATAAAAAAAAAATTTTAAGCATGTAAAAACGTGTTAAAAGTTCGTTAATTAACGCACCAGCCCTGTTGTTTTACAACTGGTTATTTCCGAACATTGACTAAATTATCTTGTATATTCCTGATGACTCAAACGCCACACAAACTCGCGTGGATACTGACGCTCAGCAGATGTTTGACATCAATATTTAAACACGATGATTTGAGAGATAATTTGGCTCTAGCTGGGCTGAGTAGATGAACGGCCATTTTAAAACAAAAAATGAGGGCTTCCTAAAAAAAATGAACAGTCCAGTTTTGCTGCGTTCGTTTAAATACTGAACAAACAAAAAAAGTTGGACGAGGCCAGCTGTGCTCCAACAGGGTGAGTCGGGCGGACTAACGCACGCAGCGGAGGAAGAAAAAAAACCGAGCAGCAGCCTGCACAGTTCTGCTTCATTCAGAGCTTCGCCATTTTGCCCTCACTGCCTGACGTGGAGTGACTCCTCTCTGCGTGGATGCACCACGTGTCATGGAGCCACGGAAGGCCCCGGCTCGCCCACCGTTGGTCCCCTTCTCTCACAAACCATATTACATCTCTATGGCTCGTTCAAGGTTTATCTCGGTGCGAATCTGCGACACGAGCGCAATGATCTAGCGAGCCGCTTGAGATGAGAAGGAAGAAGCAGCCCGCTGCCATGTTGGTTTCCTTCACACGGCGAGTGACCGGTGTGAAGGTTGACAACCAACATCTTCACACAATGAGTCTACACAAACACCACACTGCTGGGATTCGCTTATTCTTACGCTACAGTCATGTCGCAACGTTTCTTCAGGTTTGCTCTCGTGGCGCGTGCCCAAAAAAACTGCTCAAATTCAAATATTTGGCCACGTTCGCGCATAATCACGCGCACACTGGTTAGACGATATGTCCCAAAAATATGTTAAAAGACAACAATGAACTAATGTGATATACTCTACATCTACTGGCCTTTTTGTCTTAATGCCACACATACATGCATACATACACCAGCGCGCGCGCACACGTGTGGCCAAATGGCGGAACATGGAGAGCTGTGCTCACTGCTCACCTCGTATCTGTGCCAAAGGTTACAGCCATGAATGATGGTCTATAGGCGAATTCCATAATAGTGTATAAAGCAGGTCAAGTCTGGCTCTCAGCACAGAGCAGCTGATCTAGTGGAGCCCAGTGTTTCCCTCGGACCGAGCAAATTACAAGCTACAGGTTAATTTCCATTCAAATGCGTTGGAATCACCACAAATCAAATGGCTCTTGTTTTTTTTAAATGTGCATGCATTAACACCACTGACCCACTTTAATATCACAGCTGTCTGTAAGGCTCAAAATAATATTGAAAATATTAGAAGTCTTAGCCATGACATTTCAAAATACACAGCTGTGTTTTTACAAGAAAGTAATGGCATTCAGCAGTTATGCTCAATTCATACAACATTATAATTACATTAGAGTTATTTAACCCGTTGACTTACATACACGTCAACATTTCGTATCGCTATAGATATATTTTTAACAAGCTAAAAATAAATAACGTAATTTCAGGTTGCATTCACGTGAATCCGTCACAACGAAATCCGCTCTTTAAATGTTTCGCGGATAATGTATGCACACAGTCACACGCACACAATGCAGAATTTTGGCCCCCACAAAAAAGAAAACACTACAGGAAGGTAAGCATTTTTGTGCAAAATGTTCACTCAGAGAAACTCAAGAGTTTGAAAAACCATACAATAAAAATAAAAAACAAGACGACACTCATTCTCCAAATGTAGGCTAAATGTTAGTATTTTGAAATAAAAGTGGAGCTATGTGCAAGACTTGGCCTGTGGTTATAGGACTATTTACAGCTTATATGTGATGTCTTTGTTAAGAATATTATCTTCTGTGGCTTCACTCATCACTCAACCAACACCAGCATTTTCAAATAAAAGGAAAAACAAATTAACCATCACCTACTAGCACGGCAGCTAGTTAGCCTGCTAACGCTACACTGACACTAAGTAGCTCACAGCAATGGCCGACAAAGTTGAGGCTACAGACTCACAACCCCCAAAACACAAGAAAAACAACCAAAACGAGCTGAACTGGAAGCACAAGCCCACCACCACAAGGTCCACATGACTTTAAGGACACGGAGACTCCTGGGAATATTTCAAAAACATCACTTAATTGCAAATTCACCAGATACACCGTTGTAGTCAGTTATGACTCCATGAAAGAAAGGCTTGGTGAAAGGTGATGCAACACATGAAAAGGTCTTGGAGAGGAGGGGGGTAGTACTGAAATACTGTTTACCTTTGCTTCTTAGGGACGGAGTGCTCGACCTCAATACGTTTCCCCTGAAGTTCCACTTTGCCTGGAAAAGATAAAATACAGACACAAGTTTGGGGTATTTATAAACTGGGGTTCATAACACACTGTGGCTACATGCTAACTGTTTACTAGCTACAGCGGGCCTAATGCTGCATTCAGGGTACTCGGCTAAAGTGGAATCTAACTTTATCAAACAAGCGGCTTTTAAAGTGCTTAAGAACATTTTAAAAAGAAAGCTGAGGGGAGGACGAGAAGGTCAGAGGGCCCAAACACGAAAAAGTCATGGAATAAGTGAATTGTGCAGGCACGTCCCTTCTATCCCAAAATGAATACTGTTACCTCCGCAGATGCGATATGACAACCATACGGATGTTAATTCCCCCGTGTGTTTGATTTAAAGTCCGCATGGCGTGGGTGCACTTTGGGTAGTTGGTGTTTCGTGTTAGAAGGAGAGAGGAGCTGACATGGCGACCTTGCCTCCTCACGTTACACATAATGTAGGGAAATCGAGAGAATAAGTATGGAGGCGCAGTGAATCAGAGCTTCAGAATATCTCTGATATCACTTTGGATTCTTGGTGGTCGCGAGGCCCGATTTGGTAAGGAGCCCGACACAGTAAGTCCCCCCCCCCATCTTTGTCATAGTGGACTGCCGGCTTAAAGGGGGAGGGGAGGCAGCGAGGCTTCGTACTATATCACAAGGGAGTAACGTTGCTGGGCGTGCAGCGCATCAAAATGCCACTCACGCGCGCGCCTTAATCATGACGGGATTGTATGTCATTTCGCGTGTTAAATAGCAAGCGTCGCGAGCTTTGCGGTACGGCAAGGGTATAGCTTTAGGCTACGCTTACTAACGTTACGCGCGTCCCTCCCCTCCAAAAGTTGAATGGCTCCCCTGGGCGTGTGTCTCTCCACACGCCATTAAGCTCGCATCAATAAAATAACGGTGTGAATGTATTTTTATCCGGCGGAGAGTGGAGCCGGGCGCACCGCTAAAGGTGTGCACGCAGCGGTCCACCGCTCCCTTTCACAATGAATTAAAGGTGGAGGAGCGTCTGTGGTGGTCCCGAGTCCACCTTAAACTCACCAGAAAACGTCTCGATAGCCTTCATGGCCCACTGGTCGTCCGGACAATCCACGAACGCGTAGCCGGTTTTCATCAGGAACTGTCCGGAGTAAGGGATCTTGTGCTCGTCAAAGGTTTTGCCTAAGTCCTCGGCGGTCACGCTGTCGCCTAGATTCCCAATGTATAGCTTATGCATGGTGGTAATTGTTTCTCCAAGTCCACCTCCAAAAGAAGCCCAGAATAACTCAAATCGAAGCCAGCAAAAAAAAAGTTTCTGTCCTGAATTAGCTAATGGCGCAACAAGATATTGTCACACTTGCCACGCTAACTGAAAGTATAAATCACACTAGAGACCAAGACTATATTTAAAAAAAAAAAAAAAAAATACAAATTCTCCGCTACAAAACAAAATTGTAAAAAAAAAAAAAAAAAGGCAATTTCTCTGTAAATCCAGTTGAGTAAGTGGAGCAGGAGAAGACTTGCAGCCTCCGGCAGACGAGTGAAGCAGCAGCCGAGTCGCCTCTCTAGCGCACAGTGGAGGAGGTGGGTTTGGTGATGGTCTATGGTGGAGTGGGAAAAACTATGGCGGGATCAGGTCGGCAAAATGTTTTCCTCTCTCTCTCCCCCTCTCTCTCTCTCTCTCTGGTTCTCCAGCCTCTTTCAGCGATCCGCCTGCTGTCGGTAGAGGGGTGACGCCGCCCCTCCACCGACTCCAATTCACGTTTTTTTTTTTTTTTTTTTTTGCAAAGAGGAAACCACGTGGTGTATTTGGAGTAGGTTAGGGAGAGGAGGGGGCATCCCCTTCTCATCCGAGGGTATTCACCAGATGAGCGCGGGCGCGTGTGTGTATGCGAGTGCGCGCACAAGCCGAGCCCCCTTAACTCTCGCGCCGTTCTCTACTGTAAATGCGCGCGTGCTGCAAGGTTGTGCTTTGAAGCAACGCGACGTGGCCGCGTGAGAGTGATGCTACGGGGCTACGGGGAGGCAGGGCTCGGAATTGGACGCTAAAAGGGGGGTATTGCTTTAGCTGAGTGGAAATGTGAAGGCCGCGGGTGGGAAACCGGTCCACATTTCAATAACAAGGCAACCGCCTGCTAATTCAACCCAGCACTTCTCCGCCAGTCCCACCCTCTGGGTATGATGCGTGGTGAAGAAGTTACATAAATGACCTATGGTGAACCTCTGGCTGTTTGGAGCGAGGGGAACAAAAGGTCCGGGGCCCCCGGGTTTTCCCCCCCTCAGGGGCCGCGAGGGTTTCTGCCACTGGAACCTGCGGAAACCTCCTCCTCACTTTGACCCCTCTTTATCTGAAACAATGTAGCAGATATGGCGGCGGGACTTTGTTGTTGTAGCGAGGCGGGCGTAGCTCTTAGCGCTAAGCTAAACCCTCCACCCCCTTAAAGACACTGTTGATAAAATGGTTGTGTTTTAGTTTTACTCGGTGAGGCCATTGCGTCCAACGGAAGCCCAAAAAAGCTCGCTAGCCTCGGTTTCATCCGGTTAACCATGATTCTCTGTGAGCGGCGCAGAGGAAATGACAATATGGCGCAGTTGCTGGGCTACAGCACTACACACACACACGTTTACACGCACACATACATACAGTAGCGCCCCTCTGCGTGGATGGACTCCTCAAAATGGAGGTAGTTAGCCTATACTGTTGCACAGGCCTGTTAATGCCCCCCCTCCCCACCCCACCACACACACACAAGCAGAGTTGGTTCACTTTTTTGGCGACGTGCGCGTGAGCCTATCTCGCGCTCTCCCGTGTTGGTATATACATTGCGACAAGTCGTGGAGTTTTACAAGGCTCTTCTGTTCAGACTTTGTAACCAAACTGTACACGCCTGCAGGCGACGTGGCACCCTCACGCGCCTGCTCGGTCAGAAAATGGCTCCTGTGAACAAAATGGATCCAGACGGCTCGTACAGTAACCTTTACCTCATCATGGGATGCTTAAAAAACGAGGACATGTTGTTACAAAATCACACCTTTTCACCTGCATGGAGCACGTGTTCATGTGTGTGTATTTATGGCTTTTCCGGGTTGACTTGTTTGGTCAATATATGAATGCTCTTTACTCAAGTGTGTTTTCTGCAAATTAAAAAATACATGTGTGTGTGTGTGTGTGTGTGTGTGTGTGTGTGTGTGTGTGTGTGTAAAGTCACATTTCCTAAGCAAGGCATTTGCTGGCTTATATTGACTGTAATGTTTAAATGTTTAAATTATTTTTACTCATTACTAATGCACCTGTTTACTATACATAAAGTATTTATTCTCACTTAACACTTTTAGAATTATGTTCTATTTGGTTCTGAGTGATATGTCAACAACTCTCATTTTTGAATTTTTTTTTTTTTTTTTGGGGGGGGGGGGCATAATAATAGACAATAATATTGACACATATTCGTCACAGCAACATCTTCAGCCTGAATACAGAGTCATACTGTAACTATGCAGTCATTGCACCATCAGGGCAGTTCAATAACACTTCTTTTCAAGGTTAAGACTCAATACGTTCTTGCATTCTTGCAAACTCTCATTCAGGGGCAGCATCAGTTTTGATTGGCTTGCTCTAAAGCCCCCCCACTGCTACAGCTCTTTGAGAACATGCACATGAAGGTTTTTTCCTTGTCCTGAGATGGCTTGAAACCCTCTTTCGCCAAACACACACACACGAACACACACACTGGTCTGGTGAGGTCACAGGCGGGGGGCCTCCAAGAGTAAAAATACACACATAGGATGCTAAATATTTTGTACATGCGTGACAGGTTTCATGTGTTATGGCAAAACAAAACAATATCTGTAATGTAAACAGTACGAATAATGGCCGAATAGGAATGCTCCCCCCAGAAATAAAATAATAATTATAAAAATGTGCCTTAAGCTGACAGATGTCTGTTGCTCATTACATGGATTGTGTGCTTTCCAGTAATACACAATATTATGTTTCCCCAATAAATAATCAGAGATCACTCACTGCACCAGTTAGCTGAAATAAATACAGTCAGTAAGTCGCAGACCTCAGAGACGTTTTCTTGAACTCCTCTGCTCTTGGTGAACATTATATATATATATCTGGGATTAAATCAGGAATCCTTCATCATGATATGAGGAAAATACATTTTCCCACACAGGCATGTGGATCTTTAAAAAGATCTGCGAGGTAAAATCATTGTTTCTGTCGATGGAGGCTGGTGGCTTTACGGAGCACATATAACAGCTGTTTCATTGAACCTAACTAGAGTTTTCTGACGATTGAGTTAAAATGACTGTTATCCGACTGGAGTCTGGTGGCTTCGAGGAGAGAATATTAATTGTTTTGTACGTGACTAAATCATAATAATTGTTTATTTTATTAATTATATATTCGCTTAAACAAGCACTGATGTACTGATGAATGTGTTAAGCTGCATTTGAACGTTGTAGCTGGCCGAGGTGGAGAGAATCTATTCAGAAAACTGAAAATGGCCGCCCCAATTCCCCAAACAATCCAAAATGATGCCTTCAAATGTCTTGTTTTGTTCAAGACAAGGAAAAGTAGCACATTTAAGAAGCTGGAACCATCAAACGCCATTTCTGCTTGAAAGTGACAAACGATGACAGCCACCGGTTATCGCATCAACAAATTTAGCGGTGTTCGTATCTGTCTGAAAGTAAATCATCCCCTCTGAGGTGTAGTGCAGTAGGAGGTACGGTAACATGGAAATACTCCAGAGAAGGGCAAGTCCTATACGTAAATATGCATGGCTCCAGTCCACCACCGCACACTTCCTAAACTCAGCCACTAATGTCAGATCCTGTCAACAGGAGTCTGTGTGTGTGTGTGTGTGTGTGTGTGTGTTTTGGGGGAGGGGTGTATAGGTCAAAGGGCTATGGAGAAACCGGGTGGTGAATTGGGCGGGAATGCAGAGGGAGGAGACTAACTGCCTCGGGGAAATGCAAATGCTTTAATGTTCTTTTTTCTTCTTCATTGTCTTCATGTCCTCCACCTGAGATGGAGTATAATATACTATATAGTAGTATAATACACTTTAAAAGGACTGCTGTCTGTTTGAAATGTACTATGATAAGGTAATACGGAATACGATACGATCGCCTTCTAGGGCTCAACCGTTGCCGCTGACAACCATTTTGGGGAAGTTGGGCAACTAATTCTTGGTCTTACGTTGCCATTAGTTGCTGTTTAAGCCGCTGTTTAACATGTAAAAAAAGTCAGGACAGTAAACAGATCATTTATAATAGTTGTTGATTTGTATTGCCGGCTGAGCGACATCCAATCACATTTGTCGTTCATTTGTCAGAGAGCTGAGGCATGAAGGGAAATGTAGTGAAAGCCTAAAAGCCTTCTAGGTTGGGGAAGGTTAGAACAGAAAGGTGAGGGGGGATGTGGATTCATCTTTAGTCATATTTTTCTCGACCACGGCCCGGCAGGTAGACAGCCTCCTTCCTGCAGAGCTGGCGAGGAACGGTCCTCATTAGGCGGCCTGTAACGACGAGGCTGCCGAGGCAGGAACGCGTCGCTCGCAGTCGAGAAGAAAAGCCCTTGTTCAAAACCAAATAATGAGATCCAGCCATGATTTTTCCACAAGCCAACGAGAGCATTTAACAATACATTTCTAATTTTAATACATAATACGAAGCATAAAAAGTATTTTGTGGCGCCCGTGCCAACAGTAAAGAGGCTACTTAAAATAATAGCGTGTGATAAAACTCTGGATTCATGGCGTTTTCATCCTGTGAATATGAGTTCCTTTAATGAAGTGTGATCCCCCCCCCCATTCAAACCTTCTCCAGGAATATTTTAGCTATAAGAAGAACAGAAACAGGATGTCTGCTGCCGGACTAATACGATCCACCATCAGTGTGTAGCTGTGTTGTAGTCCAGATCCATTAAGGTTGCAGCTCGGGTTGCCCTTCTGGTGCTTGTGTTTGTCAGATCCACCCGTCGCTCCTCCACACTCCAAATATGGTCACTTCCTTCACGGGTTGTAAAAATCCAAGATGGTGACGGCCAAAATGCTGAACACAAGGCTTTAAAACCGTAGCCCACAAACCAATGGGTGATGTCACCATGACAACATACTGTTAAAAGTATATACTTCATCGCACTTAAAAAACACTCGTATCAACCTTTCGTCTGCAGCCTGCTCCGTTGGTTAAGTCGTAAAGCCCGCCTCCTGCCCGATCTGATTGGATGCCAGGGCCAGACGTGACATTGGCAAGCTCGAAAAAGCATCTGTGTATTATTATTTTATTTATGAGTGTGTAGGTTCGAGCCCGGGGCGATTGCTAACAGAGAAAACAGACAGATTTCAGTGAAAGCTGGATGATCATTCTGATCAAAGTCTCAAATATGTAACTCTAATAAACGCTCCATTCTTCTACTAATCTCATTAATTCAAATGGGTCTTACATATAAACATCGTTAACCACAAATAAACAACATCTACTTTTAAGAACACAGACAGAATTTCATAAAAGTCTACTCTGGTAAATAAAGTAATGCTACATTTAAACGTGTGGTGATGAAGATCATGTGATATGACAGCTTCAGAACAGCCACTTAATCGATCTTGAACTTTTCAAATTCACCTCGATTATAAATCTTAATTCAATTTAGACACACCTGTTTATTTGTTTGTTTCCAGAGCTTTAAAATCATGCAACCATGGGAAAATTAGCTTGAGTTTAGATTTGGAGTATGAAAACTAAAATGCTTTGAGTCAGACAGTGTGAAGTCGTTTTTTTCACGTCTTCATCACCAAATTAAAAAATACATATATTTTAATATATACAAATATATTGATCAATAAATTTAAATATCTGATATCTGAAAGCATGGAAAGCATAACAACAACTTAATATATACTTTTATCGGAAAGCATATAGTGATTTTATATGGTGATTTTTGCCTTATTATCTTATTTTATTATTTTTATTTTTTGTTTTTCATTTTATTTTTTCTGTGAAAAACTTTGTTCTTTGTTTTCGAATTGTACTAGAAATACAGTTTATTATTATTAATATTAATAATAATTATAAAAGTTTATAGAACGACTATGAACTGTGTTGAAGCGCAAAGTAGAATGAAAAACTAAGTTTGTTCTGGCAGCGTGTGAAAGTTCATAAAATTATGTAAAAACATGAATTCATTTCTTGTCTTAGTGTGACGCTCGTATTTCTGTGATGTTCATGAAGGCCTCGTGGTCTCACCATCACATATGTTAGCATATCTGCTACCACAACAAAAAAGCTGTGCCTTTGGATTTCAGCGTTTTCTGCATTAAAACGTGTATTTATTTAACCTATGTTGTGGTGTTACCATGGCAACACACGCTTGATACTACTACAAGCCTGGATTTAAAACATTTCACATTTGGAAATAATAATAATAATAATAAAAGCACTTTTATAAAATGTTTTTGTTTCAATATTGTTGTGATTTTGAGCCAAACCATAATATAATAAAACCTGTATGTAAATAAACCTGTTTGTGTTTGTTATCTTCCAAAATGAATAAACAGGATTTGTTTCTGTTGTTGCCTATATTCAGAGATGATAAGCGTTGAATGGACAGTGGGTGTCATGTGGTCAGTGTGGGTTAAACCCAGCTGTAAAATCATAAAACTTTACTTAAAGTCCAGTCGGATCAGGATGGAGAGGCGGGGCTTAATGCCTGAGGTTTAGCTCAGGAGGTAGAGCGGGTTGGCTGGTAACCGCAAGATTGCCGGTTCGATCCCCGGCTCCTCCTAGCTGAGTGCCTGGTGTCCCTGAGCAAGACACCTTACCCCAATTGCTCCTGACGAGCTGGCTGTCGCCCTGCGTGGTTGACTCCGCCGTCGGTGTGTGAATGTGTGAGTGAATGGGTGAATGTCAGTCATTGCTGTAAAGCGCTTTGGAGAAAAGCGCTATATAAATGAGGCCATTTACCATTTACCATTTAATGCTGGGAGGAATTTGATTTGTTGCACCTTGATGGATGGACGTCATGATGTTATTGGTTGAAACTGGTTGGTACGAGCTGATGTCAGCATGTGCCATATTTAGTTTTTCAGTAAGAATATAACATTGGTTTTGATTTACAAATACGAAGACGTTTTTTTGTGTTCTTTTTCAGCATTTCCTGATAAATAGGTGAACAACACAAACGGGGATGCGATCTATAAGATTATTTCAGCTCAACTTTAATCTGACCATGGGAACATAAACCACCAAAATGCAAAATTACAACTCAAGGTCGTCTTCTCCTGGGCTTTCAGCCACATCACACAGTCTTCTTCTTGGTGTGAAAAGGTCCCGAACAAGAGATCCTAAATGAAGCACTCCATACTGCCACTTCCTGTGGTGACGTCACAGAAACAGGATGTGCTCGAGATCAGGGCCGGCCCGTGGCATAGGCCGTATAGGCAAATGCTAAGGGCGCCGTCCATCGGGGGGCGCCACGCCAGTGCCACGAATGGTAAAAAAAAAAAAAAATTGGTACAAGAAATAATCCCACGTTAATTAAAATGCAAAGCAAAGCCTATTTAATATAAATAATATTTGTTACAACATTACAACCCCCCCCCCCCTCCGGTCCCTTCCCGTATCATGATTCTTTTTGGACGTCATCACCACATCAAAAAATCAACACAAGATGTCAAAACGGCCAAAACTGTCCGGTGCCCAGGGAAGAAAAACAAGAAAAGACAGAGGTAACGTTACATGAAATTATTTATCTGTTACAGATAGCCACCTGGCTTTTTAGCATTAGGATAACGTTATATGATTCGCTAATTGCTAATCAATAAATAGCTAACGTTAGTTGACTGTTTTAAGGTCAGTTAATATTGTGGAGGGGGCTAAGTTGTTATGGAAAGTAATAATGTAACGTGAGGTAATTACAGTACTCCCACCTTACATTCCTCAGGGACATTTGTATTAAATCTTTTAAGCAGGTGTTTACATTTGTTTACATTTGTATTGCCTTCTGGTTAGCTAACGTTTGCACCCCTTTATATATTATAGTTGTAAGCCTAGTTGTTAAAGTGCACATCATTTATGTTAATTAAGCAATATCACATGAGAGAGAATGCTGTTTTGAATATGAGCACTGCTGTGCATAACATAACATTCTCATATATATTACTGCTACTTTGCATTCTGCTATTCAGCATTTCACTGTAATGATGACAATAAATTGAATCTAATCTAATTTGCATATCAGTTAACATCATACATATTTATTATTATATTATATCATTTCATTTTATTCCTGGAATCATATGTTTTTATTATTAGACTGTAATACTCAATGGTGTCACATACTCCTCTCTTCAGATGCACTGTTGAAGTTTCTAAATCACACCCCTGGGCTATCTACCACATCTACCACTGCTGCCTCCACCTCAGCAGCACAACCCAGCCATGATGCAGCAGCATCAAGCGGTCTTCCTGTTGCCCCCACCTTTAATATCTTGTTTTGTGCAGTGCCTTATTTATATTGTATTTTTAATTTATTTTATGCAACTTGTTGACACGTTTTATTTTGTGTTTAGTTAGATCTTATACTTATGACTATGTATGAATGAATGTAAAAATGATTGTATTTCATATATTCATTTTATTTTTTGTAGTCATTTATTTATTCATAATTTTTTATCTTGTTAACTATTCTGATTGTGAATTTGCTTTCTTTAAGTAAAAAAAAGGTCAAAGACAAAGCTATGCGGTTTCTTGTGAGTATATACACTACACTGCCGATGCAAGGGGGACGCCACCTAAAATCTTGCCTAGGGCTCCAGATTGGTTAGGGCCGGGCCTGCTCGAGATAACAGACAGAAGAAAGCAGATGAAGGTGGAAAAATCTTTGTTTGAAGGATGTTTTATTTCATTTTGTATGTCAGCCATAAAAATAGTTTATTTTTAGAGTATAAATGGAAAATATTCTGATCTGTTACTTATGAAAAGGTATGCTGGTCCAGAAGTATCAGAAATAAAACATGTACTTAGAGTAATAAAAGTACTCGCTGCAGAGAGTTTAGTGTAATATTTATTTATCATATTATTCAGTTGCATTACTTTTAAAAATCGAATCCTTACTGCAGGTGGAGCTTAATATTGTGCGGCATATTTTATAACATTATCAAATGTTTGAATCTGCAGAGTGACTATTAGTCAGACAAATACAGTGGAGTCCGAGTATAAAGCGGCATAAAATGGAAATACTTAAGAAGTACAAGTATCACAAACTGTCCTGTGGGTAAAGTACTGGAGTAAATGTACTAGTTTCTTTCCGGCCCTGCCTGAAATTATTTTGTTGCAATAAAGCACCGACTTCTCATCATATACTCAAATATTCAGCAGAATATTTGAGGATCAACTGGTGGTGGAGTTTGTTTTTCCTCACTAGAGAACACATCTGTTGCTATAAGTGACGTAAAATATGTCACTTAACAAGTTTTTCTTCTTGGTTTGGTTGTTTTTGTTTTGCTCAGTAGAACCAGAAACAGATTCAATGGTCCAATGGTCGCCACAATCAGCCCATAATATAATTGTTGTGCATTCAAAAAGTTCAAAATAAGCTTCTTCATTCAGCTGAACGGCCAGTTTCAGAATAACATGTGTGGCTGGATTATGAACCACTGATGCATTCAAGTGTTCATGGCTTTATTGTTGCAGCTGGTGAAGTTAAGCTCGTTTTAATGACACCATTTAAATGATCAAATGTAAATATCTGCACCTCGACCTAATGATTTACTTGATGATTATATTCTGTTATTATTAATCTTCATCCATGAACTAGTGGAGTAAAACTAAAAGTGTCAGTAAATGAAATACATGATATATTAGAGTAAATGTACTTTCAAACAAACAAATCACTCAATCAGATCGAGTAAATGTTTTTTTCATATTTATTTATAGAGATGCAGCTCACAAACAATATTACAGCGTTTAAATGTTCTGGAATGGAAGAGTCTCGAACTTCATGATCAATATGTAACAAAGGCTACAATCAGACATTTAAACTGCTGATTAACTGAGATTTATCGATGGAGATGATTAATAGAATTCATTAAAATCCTGTAAGCCGCTCAATAAACGTCTTATTTCTGATTATTTTATTAGTTTCTACGATTTTGAACGCGCGAGGACCTGGATTCCCCGCGTGCCACGCTCCAAGTTTGCATTTAAAAAAGAAAAAAAACGTTTCAGGGAGTTGAACTATTTGTGATTCGGACTCACCGACCACGAGCTGGATTCAAATAATCGTCCAATATCTCTCGTGTGGCGGAGCGCGAGACGATCTGTGTTGCTCTGACAAAGCACACAAAATGGAGAGAGAGGGGGAGTAGGAGGGGGAGGGGGAGTAGGGGAGGAGGGAGGGGGGGTTTCCTCTCAGACGACCCGCTGCTGCGGAGAAGAAGAAAAAGAAAAATGTCCACTTTAAATGGCAAGGTTTCATGAACACCTCGTGTCACTTTTTCGTCTCATATAAATTGTTTGATGATGATATTTCGATTAAATAAAAAATAAAACAAAAAATAAATAAAGTATATATTTTACAGCTATCATCCAAGAGGAGGAACGCATTGGGATCCTAAAACACACAAGCTTGCTGCACTAAAAACGGACAAAGTCTTATTTACCGTGATTAATAATAATTCACCTCATATTATTGTTTGATTCTGACTTTTAGCTCCCATTAAACTCGAGTTAATGACGCCGAAAACGACACGAGCTGTTTACAGAGTCCGTGTGAGGATGTGGAGTAAAAATAGCCCCGACTTAATGCAACTAAGTCCGGGCCTCGACCGCCACCAACCGGCCGAGTTGGGTCACTGCAGCCGGGCCTGCAGTCCGGAGGGGAGGGGAGGCCGGGGCCTTCAGCCGCGAGGCCCGCCGAGGCGCAACTACGTTAATAATCGTGGAAAAACCAACAAAAACACTTTGAAATTGAAGTCTTCAAACGTTATTTTTTATTTTTGACCTGCGCAGTGTATTCATTATTAAATATAGTTGTGATGTAAGTGAATTTAAATTAATTTTAACTGACCTGTCGGATTTAATTAATTTATTACCTGAATTATGTCCAAACATTAATATGATTGAAACACAAATAGTCGCCGCCGGTAACTAACTCTCTTCTATAGACTCTTCATTTAAATCGCGGGAAGCTCTTGTTTGACAACAAACATCATTTCCGGCTGGTCGCCCACCGACACGGCTGTTACTAATTAACGCGCCGGCGGGTCCGCGTGGGCCTGTGGATTGTTGCCTTCCCTAATGACGCCGCTCGGCGTCGTTTCTGCGAACGAACCGCCGGTGTCACGAATACCGGATGTCGGATCCCCGAAGGCCCCGAAAAGACCCGGATATCGAAAAGGCAAACGATTTTTAATCAATAACCATAGTCGTTACCGAACAAACGGCGCGCGCACCGACGAGCAGATATTAATTCACTGCGATCCGCACCGGAGTCTCGCGCGGCGGAAGACTTCAAAGCCTTTAATCCGGCCGATAAGGGCGCGCGGTCGGACTCGTTCATTTCTTTATGAGTTCAATTAGACTGCGCGTTCCCGCCACGTGCACGCAGTGAGACGGTAAATACTGGAATAATGGGATTAAATGGACCAAACCCGTTGTTTTAGGGCGACAAACAGGGAAATATTAGTTAGGCGTGATTAAGTGATCATTTGATGTAGAATAAAACGACTAATATTAATAACCCCATAAACGAATGACAGTCTACTTAATTTAAAAAATAATAAAATGGAATAACTTAAATATTGTTTGTCCTCTCCACTCACTGCCTTTCACATGAGGAATGGCGGATTAAATTAAACCATTTCATGACGGGTCAGTCGGCTCCACCTGTCACCCGCACACACGTTCCACCATCCCGTCTGATAATTAAATAAAAACCAGAAGGTTTGAGTCAATTAAATAGAAAATATAAAAATATATTAGGTTATTCTGGTCTCCCAGATGTGAATAACAACTAAATTAATCTTAAATATTGTTTGACGTTGTTCAGACTCGTGTAATCAAACCAGCAACGATTTAATAATGTATTAAATGCATTTGTAATGTTTTTTTGCACTAGATGAAAATAATGTCTGTAATCATACAAAAGAGTTATTTCATTATGAATTCGTTATTAAATGTAATATTGTTTGAGTTTTTAGGATAAATCTTAGAAAAGCTCACATGAAATATCTATAGTTTGGCATAAAATATATATTTATATATACATCAACAGCTAACTGTATTCATTGTGACTGTCTCTTCATTAAAGAGAATGTACAGAACCATCAGTGTTTTTTATTTTATTTTATTAAATCTATTTGGAATCAGATAAACTGACTGTACACATGGCGCCCTCTGGTGGCTGTTTTAAACTTCATCACTGGAGAATTCGGAGAAGAATCATTCCACCGAAGTGTAAATAAGATCTGCACTCAAGGTCCGTTCACCTGCTTGTTCTGGAGCTTTTGCCCGAGTCACATGCTCTTCATCATCGGCTCAAGTTCACTCAGTTGTCACTCAGCCTCTTAAGTTTGCATTATTCGGAGCATTTAGGTTGCAAGTAGCTGACAACAGTAATTCCATTTCTACAAAATCAAATAAAGATTTTCTTACTTAAAAAAAAAAAAAAAAAAAAAAGCGGCACTGATGGTGATAATAATAAAACATTTTATTTGTATAGCACTTTTCTAAATACTCAAAGACACTTTACAAGGAGAGAGAAAGCAACAATGAAAACGTCATGAATAAAAATAGAAACAACTTTAAAAAGAGAAAATACAATGTCAGTAGAATTGTGGGTATTTCAATGAACACCGGGTTAGCGAGATAACGTAACAGAAGGACATATTGGAGCCATGATCCAAACGGTTATTTCGTCAAATTGACAGTTTACAAAACTTCACTTGGGCCTTCTAATGAGTTTATTTGGAGGTGTCCGGCCAACGGTGATTGGCCGTTTATTGTGACACCCCCTGCAGGTGTTCACTAAATCCATCCTGGGAGCGGCGAGGGAACGGTGTGACGTTTTCTAGGAGTAGAAAGCGACACTAGAGGGAGTGGTGGGCGTCCAGAGCTGCAGACACGCTGTGTTTTGGCCACTGTAGCTTCCAGATGCAGCCAGAGGCTGCTAAGTCACTGGTGATCATGTGAGTCGTGTTGAGGAGTCGATGTAAGGCAATGTTACATCTACACAGCCGACAGCTCTAGATGGAGGGGCGGGGGAGGGGAGGGGCAGACACTAATAATTATACAGCACTCATCTTAAAGTGCTTTAAAGTGAAAAGGAACAAACATGTTAACGGTCAGTTTGGAACAAAATAAAAGGGATGGAGACTTGTCCTGCTGGCTTCTCCGTTCCCAGCCAACAGATTCTTATAACTACAATAACAACAAGCCACCAGTGAGATGCAAGTTTAGAAACAAAATAACGTGAGCTTTCAGTTGTGTGTTAAAAGAAGGTAACGGCGACGAGCCGTCCCAGTCGGCAGTTGTGGCTGGCAACGCCGAGGTGCTTTTCGACAGCGGAGCGTCATGAAACTGGCATTGACGACACGTCCTGCAGAGAAACGGTCCGTTTGGCTTGTTGCCCCGTCGCGGCCCTCGCCGCCGATGCTTCGAGACGAGAGGCGTGGGCGCCGTGACGCCCGGGAGAACTGAAACGTCTTTCAGAAATAGTCATGACATCTCCTAACGCACAATATACACAATCCTCATTCTGGGGCACGTTGAAGGGGTACGGAGCCAAAACTAATAACAATTTAAAAAAGGAAGAGGAAAACAAAGTCCCCTCTTCTCCTTCGAGAAGTCTCGTTGGACTTAAACGTTGGGGTTTATGTTCAAAAACATATCGGACTCAAGATAGGATTTTTACTTTGACAACTTTGTGTTCAGGGTTTGTAACGCTCATGACAAAAATAGCCTTTCATTTTGTTAAACATGTGGAAAAAGGGGGGGAGAGACACTATTCATAATGGGAAGGATAGATATTTTCATAACTAGAGTGGGAGAGGAGGATGGGGAGATAAATTCTTAGTGAGGGGACAGATTAGGGGACAGACATTTTAACTTATATCCAGTACATGGCATAGATCATACATGAGGGTCAAGGCAACACATCTTTTTTAAACCTAACTACTCAGTAATCAATCTCAACTAGTTCTCAACGGTGCCCCTCCCCGATCCCAAACACAACGTTCAAAAGGAGGGGTGAGGTGGTGGAGGGGCGTCCAAAGTCCTCCCTCCTTGATGCTGGGTCCGAAAGGAGTCGGGGACGATGAGGAGGGTGTGTGTGTGTGGGGGGGGGGGTGATGGACGCGATGGTGGGGGGAGGGGTGAGTTAAAGTTCTTAGTGAGGGGACAGATTCCAGGGGACAGACATTTGTAACTTATATCCAGTAAGCATGGCATAGATCATACGATGGAGGGGTCAAGGCAACACATTGGTTTGTGTAAAGGCCTAACTAGGGGCTCAGTAATCAATCTCAACTAGTTCTCAACGGTGCCCCTCCCCGATCCCAAACACAGACGTTCAGAAAGGAGGGAGGTAGAAGGTGGTGGAGGGAGACGGTCCAAAGTCCTCCCTCCTTGATGCATGGGTCCGAAAGGCAGTTCGTGGGACGATGAGGAGAGGTGTGTGTGTGTGTGGGGGGGAGGGTGAGTGGACGCGATGGTGAAGGGGGGGGTATGGTTGGAGACGCAGGCATGGAGTGGTGTAGTAGGGAGCGACTGCTCCCAGGGCATGGCCGATGGTGAGTAGGTGGGCAGCGGAGGAGAAGGTGTGTAAAGGTGGAGACAGACAGGACAGGAGAAGGGAGTAGGTGGAGACAGACGGACATGGAGAGGTGTATAGGTGGAGAGAGGACAGGACATGGAGAGGTGTAGTAGGTGGAGACAGACAGGACATGGAGATGGTGGTAGTAGGTGGAGACAGACAGGACATGGAGAAGGTGTAGTAGGTGGAGACAGACAGGACATGGAGAGGTGTAGTAGGTGGAGACAGACAGGACATGGAGAAGGTAGTAGGCTGCAAGATCAATTAACAGAGTCAATAAGTGCCGACGTTAAGATGGAGAGGGACATGGAGAAGGTGTAGCATAGTGGAGACAGACAGGACATGGAGAAGGTGTTAGTAGGTGGAGACAGACAGGACATGGAGAAGGTGTAGTAGGTGGAAAGGACAGACAGGACATGGAGAGGTGTAGTAGGTGGAGACAGACAGGACATTGGAGAGGTGAGTAGGTGGAGACAGACAGGACATGGAGACTGTGAGTAGGTGGATTGACAGACAGGACATGGAGATGGTGTAGTTAGGTGCAAATGACGTCGTCAAGCAGATGGGTCAGATAGGTTCGTGAGAACAAAACTAGGACAGTGGACAAGGTGAATCAGTTAGTGTACTGCACAGACAGCCAGACATGTCAGAATGTAGTAATAGCGTGAGTAACGTAAACATGGAGATGTTAGTAGCGGCGCATGTGGAGACAGAGCAGGCGAACTAGTCGCGATAGGATGTCATCAATTGATCAATTGAACAGAAGCGACATGGAGAGGTTAGAAGTTCAGACGTACGGCATGCGAGAAGTGTGTAGTGGATGACACTAGACATGTGAGAAGGTGTGAGTAATGTAGAGTGGAGACAGACGATGACAGGGCAGCATGTGAGAGGTGGAGACAGCAGTGCTCGTAAGGGTAGTATGTGTGCTGGCAAGGACATGGAGACTGTGTAGTGAGTGTGAGACATTGCAAGGCATGGAGTTTAAGGTGTAGTAGTTGGGTAAAGTTACTAGGACTATGGAGAATGATTATTTAAGTTTAATGGTGGAGATTTAGACAGAATGGAGAAGATGTAATAGTGAAAAAGACATGAGAACATAATGAATAATCGTGTAATAATCGTGATTACAATATTGATCAAAATAATCGTGATTATCATTTTGGCCATAATCGTGCAGCCCTAAGGTGTAGTAGGTGGAGACAGACAGGACATGGAGATGGTGTAGTAGGTGGAGACAGACAGGACATGGAGAAGGTGTAGTAGGTGGAGACAGACAGGACATGGAGAAGGTGTAGTAATAGGTGGAGACAGACAGGACATGGAGAAGGTGTAGTAGGTGGAGACAGACAGGACATGGAGAAGGTGTAGTAATAGGTGGAGACAGACAGGACATGGAGATGGTGTAGTAATAGGTGGAGACAGACAGGACATGGAGATGGTGTAGTAGGTGGAGACAGACAGGACATGGAGAAGGTGTAGTAGGTGGAGACAGACAGGACATGGAGAAGGTGTAGTAATAGGTGGAGACAGACAGGACATGGAGATGGTGTAGTAGGTGGAGACAGACAGGACATGGAGAGCTGAGCTGCACACGTCTGAGAAACATATTCAAGGATTCAAATCTTTCTTGAGGACTTCACATGATGTCTGCATGTTTGCTTATGCTATTATTATCATTAATAATACTATTATATTTGTATCATTAATAATAATTGTTTTTCAATTATTATTCTTAGTAGTATTCATTTGGTTTATGATGATTATTAGTAGTAGTTTAGTAAATTATAAATGTTTTTGAAATTTTATTTTTTTATTAATTTATTTTAATAATATATATTTTAGATTAATACTTTTTATTAATAATAGTTTAGTTTTTAAATGATCAACAATATTATAAATATTATGAAGAAGATAGTTACGGTCATATAAGTATGTTACCATATTAAGTACATTTAAATAATAACTAGATAAATCAGTCAAATTAACGTTAATTGTCCTTTTGATTTCATGTTAATAAAATAAAAATCACTGTTTGGTTAATCATCATTTGTAAGACATTATTTAGAGCAGATTATCTTTTCATGGCCGTTTAGCTGCTGGTCTTGTTCTTTAATAACTTGACCATGATGTCATAAAAACAGGAGGACTTTGAGGAAGATTAAATCATTAAAGTACTTTCAGTATTTTACATAGAGGATGAAATATGACTCGTGCAGCGCCAACATCAACATGTCAACACCAAGGGGAGTGTCAAAGTGGTAAAGACAGAACTACAGTATGTTAGCAGCACAGCCCCAAGTTAGTAGCATCCGACCGCCAGTTCAGAGCCGAGCTACAGAAAGACCCCAGAAACCAGGTTTTAGTCTGTTGCTTTGCTTTGGCTTGCTGGGCCTGCAGGGCTCCACAACACGGACCGTCTGTCGCTCCATTTATTCTTCGCTCTACAGACTCCAAACACTGACAAGTAAAAGAAACGTTCTGTGCTGCGGCCGCTCTGAGTCTGAGCGGTGTCACAAAAAAGTCCTAAATCTACACGCCACTAAAAGTACGTGTCTAGTTAGTTAACCCGGCTAACCGGACTGAACCTTCGGGGGAAAACACACACATTTCTGTCCCACGTGTGCGAGTTGTAAAAACAAACAGCTGTTTAGATCCTAAACGTGTCGCCTACGGAACCAAACGTTGGACATTTCCTGTATGAATACATATACCATTACACATAATTATCAGTAGAGGTGTAACGATTCATTCCATTAATCGATTGTCAGTCCTATAGATTCAACTAAATCCATCTGCTACAATAAATAAACAGAATTAATTGTTTTGGCTTCACCAATAATCAATATAAACGCGTTTAATTGGATGAATCGTGATTCTTACTCATGATTAATGTATTAATACGTTTAAGACACTCTCCCCTGCCAGCATGTAGTCTACTGAAAAATGTTCAAAATAACTGAATAATGTTTAATTACATTTTTGTATTCAGCATAAAATATTATGCAGGACTACTTTTTCTATAGAATAAATATGTTTAATAAGAACACAGATAGTCTCACTCGCATTACTGCATGTTTAGTTCATGGATATAGAACTTTGGTTAAAAGTTACTCAATCAAATTGAAACGTTCAAGTAAAAAAAAAAAAAAAAGTCCTTGAATCGAATCGCCAACTAGTGTATCGAAGTGAAGCCGAAGGTTCACACCCCTAATAATCAGTAACGTGGATATAATGACTAGTAGGTAAAGCCTAATAGAACAGCTAGAAGAGTCCGGTTAGTTTAAAAAGGCAACACATGTACCATATAACCATATTTAATAACTAAGACGATATCTAGACTCTATCTCAAATATCGATATATTGACCAGCCCTTATGTCGCTCATAACTGGACTTTTGGTCGACAGCACAACGAGGCAGGAAACCACAACAGTGACGGGACTATTTGATCGTCACTGAGAACGATTGTCTGTGAAACAGTAGAAACCCATTTCATCAGTGGCCCATGAGCAAACAACAGACTAAAAGCCAACGTGAAGAAGACAGCTGTGTCCACCAGGCGTCTCCCCGCGGTGAGACTCCTGGTGGACACGTGAAGCAGCAGATATTAGTCCCTCTCTGGTAAAGTTAGTAGTCAGACAGGGAGACGGCAGCTAGCCAGCAGACGGCGGACGGCGAGCGCGTGGCGGCTCTCTCTCCTACCATGGGGTTGGCGCTCAGCCTAGTGTATCCCGAGCTCAGCTCCTTTACCTCAGGCACCAGGGGCTGGAGCAGGGAGTAGGAGGAGGACGGGGTGGCACTGGAGGAGGAGATGTGTTTGTTGGAGGACGAGCTCCTCATGCTCTGCTGGCTGCTCTGGGAGGACACGGAGCTGGGACGGCCCTGCTGGAGCACAAAGGAGGCTCAACACACACTCGCAGCAAAACAACAACAACGCTGTGATTTCATATCGCAGACTCAGAAAGCCCTTTATTGTGACTCTACCTGAGAAAGTCATCAGTTCTCTGAATGTCCTCTGAAGTTTTACGGGGCTGTGATGATGTCACAACAGCTCCTTTTATACAGTGAAGTTCAGTTTATCTGCTTTAAAAATCACTCATCATAGTCAAATCGTGGTGAATTTCCATTAATCATTAATGTCATCACGAGTCACTTGAAAAACTGTCTAGCCTGATTTAAAAAAATAGGCTTTAAAAATAATAATTAAAAAAAAGTATTCATCCTTTATGCATGTATGGAGACCATATGATTAGCTTATTTAACATTATTCTATTGTTTTTGACTAAACAGGATGTTTCACTAATTAAAAGTGTGTGTCTCATCTGTGATGCCATACAAATATCAAACTGAAGTGAGGCGCATGTTGTTGATTATCGGGATAATATCTGTATTTTGGATAATTGTGACATGAAATCCTCCCATGCCTAAACATGAAAACAATTGGATCCACAAGCTTTCCAGTCAGACCCAATTCATTCAATTCCCAAGACTGTTAGCCAGTCTGCCTAAATACTTATACATGCAAGAAAATGAATAAATAAAGTGGGCGTGTCTGTACCCATAAAACCCATTTTCAGTCACATATCTTGAGGTGAGAGGTCAACATTCTGCCTAACCCTGGATCCGAAGCATCTTTGGGTACCTAGAGAAGCGCTATATATAACCTATGTATTATTATTATTATCCCCTGACTCAGGGGTCACTCTACCTGGTGGGGGTCAGGCACCGGCTGGCTGCTCACACCGCCCTGTGAGACGCAGTGGGAGGGCAGAGGCTCCTGCTGGCCGTGGCCCCCGTGCTGCGGTTGCATCATGGAGTTAGCGCTGTTCTGCTGCTGCTGCTGCTGTTGTTGTTGTTGTTGTTGCTGCTGCTGCTGCTGTTGTTGCTGACGGCGATGATTGGCGTAATTGCCACGACGACCACCACCACCACCGGACTGGACGGGAGGAGGGGGGCAGAGAGAGGCGGGAGGAAGAGGCATTTTGTTTAGTAAACGGTCGGGGTGCTTCTTGCATATCGTTGGTGACACATGCATGGCAGCAATGCACATGGACGGTCGGAGATGTGACGGATGGATGTGATGAACTCTTTCCACAATGAATCAGATGCTTCCTCTCGTGCGTCGGCGTGAATGTATGCGTTTCAAATCTGCCTCGCGGGCTCATCAGCTTCCCTTTGTTTGGAAACTTCACATGGGAGGAGAATGGGGTGGTCAAGTTGTACACACACATACACACACAAACATACACTCACATTACCATCAGTTACACCCAACTAGAAGTTAGAACTACAGACTGTTAGCGGGATAGTTGAGATATTTTGAACCGGGGTTGTATGAGGAACTTATCCATAGTCAGTGTATTACCCGACATCCAACCTGGTATATTACAACAAAGAGAACCAGGACCCTGTCACCGTAGCAACGCCTGACCCCTGCTCTCAGAGAGGTTAAATTACTGTTTTTGTGAATGGAGTCTGGTGGCTTTGCAAAGAGCACAGATGGTTATCACTGCTGTCACAAAGTGCTGTCTGACGGTGAGGTTAAGCAGTGAAAATACTCTGAAAATAGCAGATATAGATTTGTTAATGTGTTGCTGCTTGAATGACTATGGATACTAAGCTTATACAACCCTGTTTAAGAAAAGCTGAACTGTCCCTTTAACATGAATCTAATCTACGTGTGTTCTGTGAACTATAGATGCTCACACTAAACCAAAACAGTCTACCTGAAGATTTAGAGCTACAGAAGACGTCTGAACTTCATCAGCAACATCGACATTAAGCCTGGCAGAGGAAATCCTGTTTGGTGTCCTACAACCTAGTTTTCTTAGACCGCCATCCGTACCAGGCATGTTCATATTTCCCACACCAGATTGCCGTCCACGCAGCGGGATGTGTGAAATTCCCTGGAGACACGTTTTGAAACAGTTTACCAAATATATAGAACATCATCAACTTCAACGCAGAACGAGTCGAGTTGAAGGAGGCTGTGGTTTGACAACGCAGAGGTCTGTTGGGTCGACAACAACAACTAAAGGACGACTGCGGGATGTATTTTTACTGCAGACTTGCTGGACTGTAACAGTTGCCAGGTTTAACGATGTAAAAAAGGGACGGCTAAACGTGCACCCTGGCCTCTTGGATTTATCGGTCCAAGCAGAATTCTGTATGTATTAGTTACTAATTACTTGGATTCCTTGACAGCCATCAATCGCTTGCTTTAACGCTTAAGTGGAGTCGTTCCACAGCCACGACGGATGACGGCGCCGAGGGGAAACATCTCCGCAAGAGTTTGTGAGAATTCTGTTCAAAAGCTAAAAATCAATCAGATTGTTCCTGACCTTCACATCTGATATTCCTGTTGGCCCTCACTCACAGCTACACTTTCGTCTGCCGACTACGCCCCACACACACACACATATAAACACACACACCAAACACGCAACACACACACACACACACATGCTCACGCAAGCTCACACCAACCTGGTTTTTGGCCGCAGCGCTGCACCGGTGCTGGGCCAGGTCCAGCATGGTTCGGTAGCTCTTAAAGCAGGACGGGCAGTTGAACCGTTTCTTATTAACCAATACCACACACGTGTACACACACACACACACACACACACACACACACACACACAAACACACACAAATTTGGATTACCATACTTGTAAGGAAAATCCACCCTGATGCTTTCCCTAAACTGAGCCTAACCCTGGTCTAACCCTAACTCCACAGCTCCCTCTAGAGGAGGGCTGGTGAACTGCAAGCTGGAGACAGAGGGTCAAAAACATGCGTCTAACATGCACACGTCGTCATACTGTCATACACACACATGCACACAGTTCTGCTGCATGTTTGACCTCGCCTGCCACAGAAACAGTAATACTAGGGATGCACCGAATATTCAGCCACCGAAATACTTTTATCACCGAAACAACACGGCCGAAACAGAAAATTGTGACGACGCAAACAAAAACCGCATATCTGCGGTGTGGACGTTTCGCTGAGATCTATTCGGATCCTCTGCATTTCCTCAGGACTGTGCTTGATCCGCGTTATAAAGACCATTACTTGGATGTGGGATTAAAGCAGCGCACACGAGAAATGGTCGAGGCCGCGATGGATGCGGAGACCTCGCTTGGAGACGGAGGAGCACACAGCGCAGGAGAGCAGACCACAGAAAAACTTGTCTCTCTGCGACGATGAGGAGCATTCACCCTCGTTGTCTGATATGTCTATGAGACATTAAACATTTTATTTTTATTATATACTGTGCATTGTTGTAATGTCAATGCTAAATAGATATTTTCAGACTTTAGTAATTGATTTATTCTTTGAATTGCAATGCCTTGATTTTAGTGAGGTACTAATCATTGTAATATTAATTTCTTTCGGTGTTTCGGTTTTCGGTTTCAGCCAAGAATTTTCATTTCGGTGCATCCCTAATCAATAATCGATAGTTATTGGACAAAAAGCGCTGCGTCACAGATATATGTTATCAGTCTAACGAGGTTACTGTTCACAGGTTAAATGAATACACACACATACACATTTTTTCATTATAATAATGGTCAACTTAGTTGAAAAGCTTAAATTGATTAAACTATGCTAAAACAGTGACGGTTTTCTTTGACTAAGATGAGACCAAAATGTCGGGACTTAGTTGTTTAAAACGTGATAGTAAACAGAATAAGGTTGTCTAAATTAGATAAAAAGGAACCCAGGTCAGAGGCTAAATAAAAACAACATTCTAACGGCCATTACATACCAGGTGCTCTCCAAGAAAACAAGAAAGCGGGCCTGCCTCGTCCTCTCCCTCTGAGCACGCTCACACTGAGGCCAGACGCGAAGGTTCATACTGATTTCTAACATGAGCTTATCTGGCACAAATAAAGAATTGCGTTCCGTTGTGGAAAACCCTTTCTCAACTGGTTACTAGGGAAACGGTTGTGCGTTACTGAGACACGCAGCTCATGAAAATCAAGCTTTCGCTTCGTAGAATTTTCGTTCTGTGTGAAGGCAATCATGACAAAAACGTCAAACTGTTTGAACAAAAATTATGACGTGTTAAAATCTGAATAAAACAATTTTTAAAACCGGGCTGTAAAGGCTAGGGATGGATAAAGGATTTTATCACGGATCGCGATTAAAAACGCTGACAATAAGTTGATTTTGAATTTCCATTATCGGGATAATCGACTTGAAAAAGCTGTCTAAATACAGGATACATTCATTTATCCTTTATTTATTTTATTACATGATTCTTCCTGTATTTTTGTTCAATTAGGCACCATTTCCTACTTCTCTACCACGATGGAGAGCTCTTTCAAGTCACTCGTGACGAAATTCACGATTATCCCGACAATGAAAACGTACCACATTTAATTTATTGTTACTTACTGTAACTAATTCTGCACACTATAAGAATTCTCTGCTTGGAACTGTGATTAATAAACTAAGCATTTCTGTCGCCAAGCAAAACATCCTCAATTGATAAATCTCACTACATGTCAGTCAAATATTAAATATGCAAGGTCTCATATTGCTGCCAAATGACAATTGTCATATTAGTAACACTAAAGCCAGCCAACACACAGCAGCCTCAGCCCCCTCGCCACGCCGCCTCACGCAGACCCACCTGGTTGTTGGTAGCAGCAGTGCAGCGGTGCTGGGCCAGCTCCAGCATGGTCCTGAAGCTCTTGCAGCAGGAGGGACAGTCGAAGCGGTTGGGCCCGTCGTCGTGGATCCTCTGGTGGTTGCGGAGGTACCGGGCCAGACGGAAGGCCTTCCCGCACAGGTCGCACATGTAACGCTTCTGACCGTGGATTCGCATGTGGTTGCGCAGGGACATGTAGTTGGTGTAGGGCTTGCTGCAAAAGTCGCACCTACGTTTTTGTGACACAAGAGATGAAAAGAGGTTAACGTCATTTCACATTTCGACATTCAAAACGGTCGAAGTGAAAAGAGTGTCCCCTTACCTGAAGTCTCCGATCTTGTGGGTGAGCTTGTGGTTGAGCAGGGAGCTGGCGTGCTTGTAGGCGCAGGTGCACAGGTCGCAGACGTACGGCCTCTCGTCTGAGTCCATGTCGTCCGCCGTCGTCGTCGCAGCAGGCACTGGCGGCGGCGCTCGGGACTCCAAGGAGAGGCTGGAGCTGGAGAGCGACGCCGAGGAGAGACTGGAAGTGGAGAGAGCTGCCGAGGATGTGGGGAGCTGATCGCACCAGCTGATGGTCGAACTCGGCTGTCAAAGAGGAGGAACACATTAAAGCCAAGCGCTGCAACACACAATGTTACTGACACCGTCATGACTAATTATTTAAGCATTGTCCTGGTAAAACAATTTTCATATGGAGTGATATTATTTAGAAATCAAGGACGATTTTATTGCAAATTGGGATAAAAACTCACAAGTTGATCCTGGTGAATTTCCAGTATTGGGATAATACTAAATATATACATGGGTCACTTGGAAAAGCTGTCTAGCTCACCATCATGGTAGAGAAGTGAAAAATAGTCAGATTAAAAAAAAATGCAGGGTCTAAAATTACTTTTTGTAGGTGGACCGTATGATATAGATGATCATCGTATTTAAGATAATTTTTCACTAAAAAAAGATAATAAAAATAAATATGATAAATGTAACAAAATATAATTAAGTGATAGCAATATGTTAAGTTCCATTTTCAGAGTTTTAAGCAAAGTTTGATGATTATTGGGATGAGTTGTGTCAGAATAATCGTGACATGAAATTTCCATATCATCCCAATTCTCGTAGAAATTCCACAAAATGTGTGAAACACCTTTCGGTCTAATGTAGAAGACATTTGGTGCGACTGATGCAAACTGAATTGCAATGTATTCAGATTGAGTCGTGGGGACACATCATTCTATCAAACGCTGCAGTGACGAGTAGACTTGGGCTAAAATTTAAACTAAGACTGCGAAAAAAAACAAAAAAACAATCAGCACCACGGACAGCAACTCTGCCCACGTTAGAGATCTGCAAGGGCCTAAAACTGCCAAACAAAGCCGGACCATACCAACCTAACTAAGACCCGATACGTCCACACATAAGTGCTGCTGCTACATGTGAGACCCCATGCTATAATTCTGATTTACTTCGAGCTCACCAGGCAAATGCAACACATTCTTCACTTTTGCTCACTTGATGCATCTTCTAGCAGCAGAGACACAAACGAGTGTCCCGGTCATGGAGAGAAAGTCAAAGCAGAACTCCAGCCTGCGAGCTGAACGTGTGAACACAAGCTTCTCCGTTCTTTAATGTTCCAGCACCATTTTGCAAATAAACTCTCTTTCTTTAGTATGTTGAGTCAATGTAACTAAGAAAAACGAGCGGAAAACCCAAGACAATGAAGAAATCCTCTTCCTGACTGACGACACATTAAGAGCAGCAGCTTCAAACTAAGAAGCACATACTGCTACTTTATAAGGTCCGACCGTAGACATTCTAATGCAATCCAACAGCTCTGTCACATACTGTACTTTAACGTGTAAAGTGATGGGTTTTGTTCAAACTTTCCGGGAGCTGTTAATAATAAATGTTGTTCTACAACACAGAATACATCAGTAAATACCCCTCTTATGAACGCTGACTTTTACACGTCTTATAAATAGTTAAACATAAAACAGTCCAGTTCAACACCACAACCTCAACACCAAAACACATTGAATTAACACCTCTGTGCCTGAACATTAAACCGAGCTGTTGTATTAGACTGTACAGGAGAACCTAATGAAGTGTACATGGGGTCTCTGCCTCTGACGCCTGCTCCACACACATGTACGGTCATTTTTTGTTTTCTGAAGTCAGGTGAAAGACACCTGCAAATTGTTGCCCATTACCATGAATAACAATAAAAACAACAACAATAACAATAACAACAACAACAGAGTTCTGGGACCAAACTAATCAACGGAAGTTTGGACGGAAGTTCAACAACTTGGTGGGTTAGCGAAGCTGCTAAATATTGTCTGACAGTGAACGATACCGGACATAAGAGTGGGCAGCCCACGTTCAAATATAAAAACAGTTTAAACATATGTATTATGGTGCCTGGTCTCCGTGCAGATAATCTGCCGTCTGACGTCGCCCATGAATGAACCGCACAGTCTGGCATCACAAAGAGGTCTTTGAAAGTCCTCCGCGGGGCGTCTTCCGCCCCCGTTTCCTGTGGGACAGCTTGGCCGTGTTTACTTTGCGCTGTTGGCTAACAATATCGCAGGCCTCCCGCACACCTCGCTGCCCAATATACACGCTGTGCGGTCCGCGGGCTGATAGCGGACCTTTCAACGCGCAAAAAATAAACACGGCGCCTTTCGGCGCTGGCTTGTTTTGCAGCCCGGTTCTGGTGTTAGCTAGCCGCACTGTGTTTGGCTCGGGCAGCCAGTGTTGTCTGCTCTGCTGTTAGCATTAGCTCGGTGATGCTCGGCTACAATAACATGCTTTTCCCACTAACGCTTCCGCGTCTCCACGCGACACAGCCGCGGCACCGCGCCGGACACACACGCCCAATTTCACCGGTCCCGTTATGGGAGATGTGAGAGATATAGTAAGCAGGAGCTAATCATTATTAGCCACTTAGCTCGGCAGCTAAGAGTCAAACTAGGCCATGAGCCGCTCAGCATGACGACTGGAGCGTTAGCTAACGTAGCCGTCCAGTAGCACAGCTTGCTGCTCCAGACCACTCAGTGCTGCTAAATTGGATTTCAGACAGTCGTTTAATATCCCCGTTTAAAACGAGACTTAGGCTGGTGCTTTGTTAGTGAAATGTTGCTCCATTAGCCGTTTTCTAAAGCCATTTGTTGGGTTCGCTAGCTAACGGTGGTGGCAGCTGGCTTTCTTACTCCGGAGTCGTTGGGATCCTTTTTCCAGAACAATTGAGCGCAGTGGCCGAAAGACTCTGTCGATGTCACGTAGTTCACTCCATTTCTGTCTTGAAAGTCTCCATGTGCGCTGCCGGTATTCGTCCTGGCGTACATCGTCGGTTTTCGGATAATTCGACTTTTTCTATATGAAAAGAAATAGGGCCGCTTTGTCGGGATCTTCTTCCGAAAAGAAAAATATTTCTTCTGTGAAATGAGCGTTTTGGCGGCGGACATATCGAAGCATACGGGTCATTACCGCCGCCTACTGGACTGGAGTGTGAATGACGAGTTCTGTTATTCCCTAAAAGGTGACCACCAGAGATATACATCTCATATACTGCTTCATCACAAACCAGATTAATGTTGCCCCCCTCATAGACAAACAATCAAACAACATACTTAACATACTAATGTATAAAATAAGTATTAGAAGTACTAATATTAGAGTTTTTAATTCCAGGAATTTTGCTAGTAGGCTGTCAGAGTATTTTCACAGTGATATTTTGGTATTTTTTAAAGTAAATCATGCTTAATTTTTTATGTGATCAGTGTGTCTTCCATATTTCATTATTATAAATAATACAAACAACAATAAATGTAAATACAGACTTTGATGTCTTAGATTTTTTTCATTTATTTCTTCAAGGTCGAAAAGATTGTAGAGAAGGATTTTCTTAAAGTAATTTTTTTTTCTCAAATGTTTCTATAATAATTTATTTATTTCTAAAGGTCATGAAGCTGTTTAACACTGTTTAATAGGGAGTTAATGGTATATAACTCATCCAATCCCAGTTAAATTGTAGGTTTATCCATTAAAATCCAGTAGTGCCAAATGTATTTATTCTAAGTCGCTCTGGATAAAAGCGTCTGCTAAATTGTAAATCGCTTTGGATAAACTGCTGCTAAAAGCCCTAAATGTAAATGTGCCAGAAAGTCGATATGCCTCTGTGGCTTGATTAATTAATACTTAATGATGCTCTGGGTAGTAGAGACCAGAATGCTATTTTTTGCACAATGCTTTTGTTGCATTAATTAGATTAAATGAGAGATTTTATCTAGATTGTTTCACCTCTAAAGTGCAATTGATTATATAAATTCATGAATGAATGTCATGATTATGTCAAATGTGGTATCTTGTAACTAAGTCCAACAGCAATGGTTCAAGTGAACTCAGGTTTCGTTCTCTTCCTGCTTGTAGAAAAAAAATCCCATTTTTGTTTTGTAACCTTTTGTTGTCGACCTCCAGCAGTTAAGGCACACTTTTTCCACAAACAAAGCACATCTATAAATACGGTGTATGAATACGTCCGTGTTCGGTTGTTGATGTTGGAGACTTGAGAAGATGTTTCGCTGGCTGTACATTTTTTCAGAGCAGCTATTCATTACATTCAAGTGCCTTAACCTTGCATTCTCTCTGCTGGCCATCAGGGGGCGACTCTGGTTACAAAAAGAAGTCAGATTGCATGGAAGTCGATGAGACTTGATTATCCAAGTAAACATTGTCAACATGAGTTTATGGTCTCAATCTCTAGTTTCAAGTCTTCTTCAATCCAGCATGTTCATTGCATTCATTATGTTCCATTTAGAGTCACATAGATCATAAAGCAGGGGATGCTTCAGGGGTGGGACTATGTTGTGATTGACAGGTTACTACCACGATGTCGCTATGGTTGCTATCAGTGCAGTTAGTTACTAAAATGACTAACACTTAGCTGTAAAGTTTAACGTCCTTGCTTGTGGTCTTCAGATCCACCGTCACTCCTCCACACTCCAAATATGGTCACTTCTGTTCACTGGTTGCAAAAATTCCATGATGGCAAAAGCTAAAGTGCTGAACTGGAGAATACAAGGCCGTGGTTCACAAACCAATGGGTGATGTCACTATTGAGACCAAATTAATAACCCCCCCCCCCCCCCCAAAAATAAATAAATAAATAAATAAATAAATATATATATATAGCAGCTAAGTTGTAAAAGTATGATTATGCATGTAAACGTAGTTGATACTTTATTTTGCATCCTTTTCAATTTCCCGTTCTTTTAAGCCTGAAGTGAGTTTCTACCTCACCTGCATTTTATTTGCATTTGCCTTTTCACTGTGACCTCTTTAAGAAAAACATGCAAACAAAACCTAAAACTAGATATGTGTAATATCTAATAAACTGGAAACCACCATCGTTCAACAGTAAACAAACAGCAGACGTCTGAATCCTGCCAGAGAGACAACAAGCAAGCAGGGCCGACTTCGTCATGCCAAAGCCAATAGATTTTATTTATGCATCTAGTTCGTATAACATGGTCACCCATAATTCCATGTGTGATACACAAGTAAAAGAAATCGAAGTTAACACATGTGAGATGTGACAGACTATATTTTTTTTTCCATCATCGTTAATATTAATCCAGTTAAATACTTTGGCTATGACACTTTTAAGTGTGCTATATATTATAATCTACAACACGTATTTTTTTTATTGTGTCAAAACTCTCTAAGAGACTTAATAAGCGAAATGACTTGCACATAAATAGATTCTGTACAACATTTACAATGTATGAAATCACAAATACTGTGTTTTAAAGTAAAAAATGTCAATATAAAAATGGAAACAATGGGCAAAATCATAGCTGGACTGCTCACATTATCTTTTTTTTAATACCTCGTATGCATACGCACAAAAACCTGTGAAAGAACAAGCAAATAAATTAAGTGAACAATTTGTGTAATGGAGCAAAACTAAATCTAGTGCTCTCTATGGCAGCTCAATGCTGCTCTCCTCCCTGTGATATGATTTTGGCTAGCTTACCCAGGTCACACGGTACGCGCTAACGATAAATATTAAGGTGAAATTATTCAAAGTGAGACTAATTTACACATACGCTTAAAGCAACGTGTTGTGCTCCAGCGCGTTAAATAACACACGTTGGTCAGCGCTCCGATGCTTCCAACTTCAGCGCTAGTCTTCTGCTGATGAGCGTGATGCCTGTCGGCTGCTTCAGTCCACGAAACGGTGAAATATTATATTTGGCACATAACACTGTCCCTTAGACCCTTCAAAATCCCTTTATCGTGAGTCGTCTTCAGAAACACAGCACAGACTTGTCCCTCAACGACTAAACTAGAAACTGATTTGATGTAAACAGCATGTGTGACTCGTGTGGACATTCAGTTGTGTTGAGACGCCTAATTAAAGGGTTAGAAGCTGTGTCACCTAAAAGGCCCATGTCAGTGTTTACGCATGTTTTAGCCATTTACCACCAAACTGAAAAATGAGCATCTTCACATTTTTACAGATATTTGATAATAGTTTTTTGTTTAAAGAAAGATTAATATACTTCAAAAACTCCCTCTAGAACTACATTACATGTGTACAGAAGTACATGCACACCCTTAACTACTGCTGCTTCTCTGCCTGACTAGTCTTTATGCTCAGCGAAGCTAAACACGTCCTGAACTTACAACTACGGGATCGATGTCACTCTGCTCATCTCTCTGGAAACTAAATCTAATAAGCACAACTCCTCACTCATTGATTCCCATACAGGATGAAAGCCACCTCGTTTAGAACTGGTTTATGATAAATGAAGGTCATGTGAAAACGGAACTGGAGCAAATTACAAATCTCTACAAATTGATTTAAATGCCGCCGGAAATGAAGGTTGCCCGTTAAAAAGGCTTAACTTTATGGACAGCTTTGGCAAATGGTTTATAGAAAACATGCAAAACACTGGTATGGTCCTTTAAACCTATGATTGTTTCATGTCCTGGCCTCTGTTTCTGTGAGGGACAGCTCATTATAATCAGCAACAATGACGACTGTGTCTACGACAACAAAGTGAACACCAAACTGTTCTGGTGTATTCCAAATATTCTTCACACTTCAGTAGTTTCAAATATAGAATTATAAAATGAAGGTGGACAGAGTAAACATGGCACAACAGTTCTACAGTGTTTGACAGATTGCATCATAAATAAGCGTTTGGTTTGAGTAGATATGAAGACCATCTGTGGTGGTGGTGCAGATCTACCTGTGTGTGTGTGTGTGTGTGTGTGTGTGTGTGTGTGTGTGTGTGTGTGTGTGTGTGTGTGTGTGTGTGTGTGTGTGTGTGTGGTTTAACCCTTGATCTCCAGGATGGAGGGGTTGTGGTCGAGGATGGCCAGAATGATTTTGTCCATGTACTGCCGTAGACGCAGGTTGATCTCCTCCTGCTCCTTCAAGGCGTCGACCAGCTGAGCGAGACGGAGAAGTTGGTTAGAAGAGATGACTAACTTGAGAAAAAGAAACTCCACCCACCAGCTGCTGCCCCAGCACACTGACCTCGTCCCTGGATGCGTTGTCGATCTCCGCTGCCAGGCACTGGGCCTTCGTGTGACAGGCAAACAGGTTCTTGGCCTCGTACAAACTCAGACTGAGAATCTGAGCGTTCAGGTCGTCGTTCTGATCCCGCAGCTTGTAGTTCTCCTGAGGAAGCAAAGCAAGACCAGAAAATCTATTGAACATCCCATCATTTACTTTCGTGACTGTATTTTATGGACAACTTGGATGCTAGTATGTCAGATACTAGTAGTGATGGATGGTTCATGTATCATTTTACAGACTACTTTAATTCGCTGAAACTGAGAATCAGCTCAAACGACTGATGGGTGGATTAGCAGTCCAGGATGTCCTTACATATTATATTAGTTATTAGAACTAGATTCCCTCAGTTATGGGTCTACAGTGAAGCTAGCAGTAGAACTAGATGAAGAGAAGGATCATCTGAAACATAAGACTGTATACAACCAACACAAGCAGCAGAGCAGGACCCCGAGCAGCACCCTACTGGATCTGGATCCATCTAGATTCTAGTGTGAAGCTGCTAACAAAGATAGCTTCATAATTCAAGGTCAACTTTACAGCTAAATATTGAAGTCGTCTTAGTAGCTAACTGCATTGGTAGCGACCTGTCAATCACAAGGTAGCCCCGCCCCTAAACAATCCCCTGCTTTCTGGTCTGTTGGACTCTAAATGGACCATCATTTACACAGAACATCATGCTGGTTTGAAGCAAACTCGAAACTAGAGATTGTGTTGACTGAGATAATAAATCAAGTGAAAAGTAATTTTCTCATAGATGTCCATGCAACCAGAGAATTTGCCCCCTGATGGCCAACAGAGAGAATGCAAGTTTAAGGCTCTTCAACCTGGCTTCACTTTTCAGACCTGGAGGTTGCCACCCCATCATTCTCCTACAGGTTCAACCGTCTCTGAGTTCCATGTTTGTGGACTCAAGTAGGAGTAAATGAAGAGAATAGAGTCTTATAGGGTTAGAAAACAGGGGTGAGAGTGTGCTTTGTGTGTAAACCTGTTTCAGTCTCTTGACTTCATGCTCCATTTCGATCTCTCTGGTCCTGACGTTGAACTCCGACAGCCCCTTGCCCTGCCCTGGGTGCTCCATCTCCAGCTTAAACAGCTGCAGATACTCCAGCTCCCGGCGGAGATCATCAATCAGCTGCAGAGGAAAGATATGATTTAATGATCTCCTTAAACCTGCCGTGCAGAGCGTATTTCTCCCCCTCTAGCACCGAGTAATTATGCTATGGGAGAGACTGTAACCACAGATCCTGGGAGGATGTCAGGAGCTATGGCTTCTGAGGAAGTTTCTGCAGTAAAGAAAAGAGAAACTGCTCTCAGGAAGGTTTAATGTTAAACCAAATATGTGCATAAAGACTTGAAGAGAGCACTCAGCGGGGAGATGCAGCGAGTTCACCAGCCGGCATATGTTGGGCGACGAGGGAAAGACGCCACAACTCCGGTACAGTGCAAGTACACATGAAAGTTCCTGTAGCATTAATCAGCATTGTGGAACTCCTCAGGCAAGACCCTGAATAAAACAGACGCTCATTTCTATGTAAAATCCCTCCACTCCACCTTGTTTTTATCTAGCCTGCCTCACCTCCTGCGTGGCCTCTTTTTCCTTCTGAAACTCGTGGCGGTTTTGCCAGAGCTTGTCCAGTATTTCCTGTAGAGATCCATCTCGTCTTTCAGCCTCAGACTCGTGTCCTCCAGCTTGTCGGTCATCTTCTGCTTCTCCTGCGGAGGAAAGACGGCGGGAAATCACGTTGACAAATGGAAAGCAAATTCACCACTTCAACTCTCACTAGAAGGGGACACGTCATGGAAAAAAAAATTTTTTTAAAAGTGAATAATTCCACTTTATTACAGCTATTGATAAAATAATGTAATATTTAGTGTCACAGCCATTCCAGTGGGCCAGCGTGCATTAAACTTGAATGACATGTTAAAACGGCTGCTGTACCCATTTAAATCTCTCTGGGACCCGAGTTGTAATAAACAGGATCATCGTTTTCATAAATCACACTCACCTGGTCCAGTTTCTCAGTCTGAGACTTGAGTCTGCACACATTTATTTTCATCTCTCCATTCTCTTCTTCTAACAGCTGTACCCTGTGGGAATAAAAGCATGGACCAGTTTTTCCAGCAGCTTTCTGGGATAAAAAGCTCCTTATCTTCGCAATATTTCTTAAATGATAAAACCCAGTTTTAACTATGCTGTTAACTATGACGACACCAAGGTTTATGACTTGTGGGACACTTTCCAGAGACAATTAAGAAGACATTTCTTGTCTGTGAGTCATCGCCCCGATAACCAGGGATTCTAACTCAGCGTTAAAGATGTAAATAATTGCTTGATATCCAGTTATCAATATTCTTGAAACATTCGGATAATTTATCAACAGGGATCAGACTTGGGAAATAGTTGCATCGCCATAGTTACGGTAACACACATCGTGCTTCTTGATGAGCTGGCCCAATAGATGGATCTAAAGTGGGCTTCTTTAAAAGTGGTTGAACAGGATTTGAGCGAGTTAGGGAAAATACCAGACTGTAAAGGTGTGTACAGTGGTTAACATCCTTGGACAAACCGTTAAAAACACAAAAGATAGTGGGGATGGGATCAGGGGAAGAAGTGGAACATTTGAGTTGCTGAACACTGAATGGTGCAAAATGTGTTCAAATAGTAGTGAATTGAGAAGGAGGCAGAAAAGGAGGAGTGTAATTTGGGGAACATTTGCCCTAAAAGATCCTATTTTGTTGTGGAAAAAAAGCTGCAAAATCCTCACACTTGTTCAGTGGAGATACAATCACATGGAATTGAGGTCCTGGGGTTGTTTAAAAGTTTATCATAGTAGAAAATAATACCCTTAAATTATGTGTATTAAAATTTTAAAACATGCTTGCCTTGCTTTTCTTATTTCAGAACGAAAAAGTAATTTATAGATATCCAGATGCTCTAAATGCTGAACCTTTACAGGGGAAAAATTATCAACTCAGCAAACAGTTTAACTTGCATTTCTAAGGTTAAAGCACACACGACAGACAGCATCTTCTTCATTCTGTTGCTCCATATCACAGTTTCACTACCGTCGTGGAGCCTATATTTACATATAGGGTGAGAGACAGCATGTTTCGTTTGTGAGGTTTGGATTGTTTTGGTGGTGGAGTACTGCTGATGAGTTTACCGGTTACACAGCAGGTCTATCTCCATGTTTCTGTCCCTGTCCATCTTGGTGTAAGCTTCCCGGTGCCGCTTGGTCTCCTCCTCCAGACTCTGGTCGGCCCTCGTCTCTGCATCCTTCACCTGCTCCTCCAGCTCATGGACCCTGGGACGCAAACAGAAGCAGTGTGAGAAACAAACGACAACATTACATGCAGTTTAACATAGACATGGATAGATTGGGTTGGATGAAACTGTATGATGTTCACATGGGTCCCCCCCAGCTGAAAACAGCATGCCTTCCTCTGAAAATTTCCAGCTGGGATCGTTTTACAGGTGCAGCGGTTTTTTCAGCCGAGGGCTCCGTGTGTAAGATTTGGCGGCATCTAGTGGTGAGGTTACCATGCGATGGCCAAAGCCAATGGTCATATCTAGAGCCAGTGTCTGTCTTGTCCTTTCTGGGCTACTGTAGAAACATGATGTTGCTACATGGCAGACTATATATGTACATAGAAATGGCTCAATTTAAGGCAACTTAAACACAACAAGTCTATTTTCTCCCAGGTGATTATACACTAAACCGTATGAACAAACCTAATCAATTACTGCCAATAGATTCCTCTGAATGCTACACACTGGCCCTTTAATAAATAACAGTCAGAGATTGGGTTTCCTACCTGTGTACTAGTTGTAAGTTCTCCTGTTTGAGTTTAGACTTGAGGTCACCGTTGGCCAGACTGTCGCTTTCCAACTCCGTCACCTTCTTCTCCAGATAACTGACCTGAGGAAGACAACCAGACTTTAAAACTAGAGCGTCACTAATGTTTTTTGTTTAAAGGTCTAAACGCACTGAGCTTAACGCATGTTTTGAAGGACACCTATACTTCGTCGTACTTCACCCTCATTTAGATTCTGGAGCATCAAATGAGGATCCATCGACCAAAGCCTTTTCTCAGCAGTCATACACTTCCTGTTTGGAGAGTTCAAAGCAATAACAGGCTACGGGTGTTTTCCCCATTATTTTTTAAAAGAAATATATGATCAATAATATAAACTTAAAACTAAAAATATTGCTCAGTTCTGTGGCGTCTGCTGCAACTGCTTTTATTCCGCAGGCTTAAACATGACAGGACACACGTGGATTGTGCAGCATGTCAGCATTTCATCCAAAATCTGAGGAGACAAGGTCACCAGTGTTTGCTTATTTAAAAAGAGCTGGCAATGTTTACAATGTTTCCTGTGGTAAAAACCAAGTGAGAAGTAGACGCATAGACTTCTATATCATCAAACTTCTTTTTGCCACCAGAGTCAAGATGCTATGACTGGGCCGACCATTTCAACATTAAAAATGTCCATGAACTGCCTGCATCTTTGCGTGTTTGTACTTTCTCGGTGATGTCCAGGTCACAGGAGTCGATGCTGTCGGTGAACAGATCCTCTGTGCTGCTTCCCTGACTGGAGCCGAACACACTGTGGTTGGCCTGGAACAGCTGACTGCAGGAGGAGAGGAAACATTAGAACCCAACAGCATAATTACTATTCTGTCACGATAATCAACTGTGCCTTTTATTGTAGGACCATTTATCACCCTGCTTAATGCTGAAGCCTTCATTGAGATCCGTTACAAGTGATTAGTCGGCCACCCCGCGCCCTCCCTTTTTATGCAAATGCAGATTCAAGGCAGTGAATGAATTTAAAAAGGGTGATTAGCATCAAAGTCACATCGCTCACCGTCCAAATGCTGTGCTGGTAATCTTTCTATTAGGGCTGAAACACAAGAGAGAGACTGAGTCACATTATCATTAACACCTTTTATCAAGGCTAAGACACATCGACACGTTTCACCCGTTCTCAAGCACAGTTTCGTACACAGAGAAAAACATCATTTCTACCCGATACTGTAATCTGTACATGCTAACGTTTAAGGTTAGCATTTTAATGTTAGGAGACATGACAAAGCTGATACGACGTGTTATTGTGACATCATCTTTCCAGCCAGAGACTGCAGATGGCACAGAAACCTGCAGCCTTCATGACCTGCATGGTTGTGTAGTGTACAGGCACACGGGGGCCAAACACACGACTGAGTCACATTATGAGTTGCCATGAGGAAGTTAGATGAGCCTTGGATATAAATGTTTTATTTTCCTCAATGGGTTGATGAGTTTGGTCCAGTGACTGATGTAATGTCATTTTGTTCTCCAGTTATACAATGTACATCACTAAACATGTTCAACTTGAATAATTCGTTCATCAAGACCTGATTGAAGTGTTCCTGTCATTTTTGTGAGCAGTGTACTCTGCTTTTATTGCTTTTGCTAATTCATTCTACCAGTTCTGATTTTTAAATACAACATCATTGAGAGTTGAGCAGAAATACCCTCCCCACAACTACCCGTTGATATGTCCGCTGATAGGTTTTTCCACAAACTGCTGCTGTACTGCATCTCACAGAGTAACAAAATCTAGCAACCAGCCACCCTGTCTGATTTGGATGAGGTAGCTATAGCAACAGTTCATTCTCACTCTTTGCTGTGGTTTGCAGGGTCTGGTGCCAAGAAGGAATAGGATGGGGGGATTTGGGTGGATGTTTTGTATCTGTGAGCATCGTTGGATCAGGATGGTGCTGAGGCAGTCTGGGTTTATACCCCCCCCCCCCCCCCCACCCTAGCCATCTCCCACCCACCATGGCTTGCTCCCATTCAGCCTCCGTGTTCATGCTCCGGTCTTGATGGGCATTCAAGTGTTTTACCTGTTGGCCTTGAGGTTTCGAAGTCGAGCCTCCAGGTCATTGAGAAGATTGACTTTCTTGCAGCACTGAGAACAGTAGATGTCCAGCAGCTCACTGTTATACAGCTGCCGCATCTTCTGAGGAGTCTGTCCACCACTGCAAATACAAAGAACCCGTCTATATGTTGATTACAATATCAAATGTGTTACCACAGCATGGCAGGGGCGATACAAATCCAGGAAGATCTTTCACTGCGATTTCTGTTTGGACCATATAACCAGTAGCAACAGCACATCTGTATGATCATTTTTATGGGAAGTGCACGACAGCCATGACAAAAAGTCACGCTCCCGTTCCATCTTACGATTTATGAGAGTATGTAAGTCAGGGTGTGCTTCTAGCTGGACCACCGACCTGGAGGGAAGGGATGATCCCAGGTCTGAGAAGCCATTTGTTCGGGAGTCATCTTCAGGGCAAGGGCTGCTGGGAGTAAAATCCACATCCTCCCCCTCACCGTAGTCCTCAAACTGCTCCTCCCCAGAGATGACGGATGCAGACGCTGAGCCCATCAGATGGCTAGGGTTGAATAGCAGGAAGTACAGGAAGGAGGGTTAATAATAATAATACATAAATAAAAATATAAAACTACCACACTCATATCATAAATAAACCTCTCCTGGAGAAAAAGTGATACAGATTCAAAGTAGAGCTCCTGACTTGTCACTTATAGTCACTGATTGGCCTCGATCCCGCCGACGACCTATAAAAATGGACGACGTGATAGCTCCCTAAAAGTGAAGCCAAAACATCTGGGTCTCTCCCTGGTGGTTACTGCAATAAAAGGTCAGCAGGGGTCATGTCAAACACATTTTCCCCCTTTTAGACTTCTTATCTGAGTGATGCGTTCAAGTGTTAATTTCTCTGACATGTTTGGCTTCAATTAGTTATGTGATGCTATGAAAAGGGGTCGTGACGTCATGATTGACAGTCATTTGTGTGGATGGGCGGGTCCTAAATACAGCAGCTCCACCACCCGATCACGACTACTTGCTTTGACTGACCGGTCTTGCCGTCTTGGATCCAAAGAGTCAGAGCTGTTGCCGTTTTCAGTGCTGCTGTCCATGTCGCACTCTCCGTCAGCGCCACAACCCTCGCCATACATGCTGCATTCTGGGTAGGAGCGCGTACACATGATAATGGGAGGGCCCAGCTTGGCCTCGCCGTTCTACAAACAAAAACACATAACGATATGCCACGTTGGTGAGAAGAGTCAGGATTCACAGCACGCTCATGTTGTGTTCAGGGTATTGCATCATGCAGTGCAAAGAAAACACATTTCCAGATGAACTGGAAGGTACCCTCTAATCTTTCTGCAATCACCGGCAACTGGCAGGAAAAAAACAAAATCCATTAAAGATGACGGGATGGAACAAGTGCTTGATTAACCATTCACATCCTACTAGCACTTAATATTCACAGTGGATACTTTTAATAATAATAATAATAATAATAACAAAATCAGCAACCCTGAGACGGATGTGATTCCTTTTAAATAGAATTAGACAAGACCAAGAAATCTGCCTGAAACAGCAGCCTCTTTTAAAGCAGCAGCTCTCATTTAGACCTCGAATAAGACATTTCTAAGAGACAACAGGTGCAGTTTAAATCGACGTAGAATTAAATTCAACTTGCAGACTTTAAGTACACCTCTAGCATTTAACCTGGTGATGGTCTCCTGGGTTGACTTACAGAGAGAGGGCTCTCGCATGCCCCAGATTTGTGGGTCATCAATTAAACACGTGGCTGTCTGGCTTCAACCAACCGAGGATCCACGGGAGGATAAACATTTACATCTGCAATTACAAAACAGGTGCTTTCCTCCCGTTTTTACTTCAGATTTTTAAGTCTTAAAACGTGGTTTGTGTTTGTTGTGCATGTGTGTGTGAACTCATGCATGCACACACACTCCAGCAGACAAGGCATGATCTGTAAGAGGCTTTCATTCATCAATTATACACATGTTTTTGTCTGAGATGAAGAGGAGTGTGTGGAAATAGGGATGGGTGACGAAGAGTAAATGAGGATTTGTGGACCCTGAAGTCAGACATGCAGATAGTTGTAATTCTAATGTTTGGTGTTCTCTCCCTAGTTACAAATCGACATCATGGCATCGACTTCCTCCGTGTCATTTCTTCATTCTTCCACTGTCAACAACAATTCAGAACACCTGTGTGAATCCAAACACCAAGTACATAATCACCAACAACACAACTGACAGCAGGGTGAGGAAGATGTCAATCAAGCACACGCACAACTGAGCAAAGATCCAATTAGTGAAGAGTGAACACACCTGTGTGGGTGCACCATCAACATACAAGCAGTTTAGTTAAAACATAAAACAATGTAATAAAAAAAAGAATAAAACAAATAAAAAATCTCACTGAAATTAGATGTTTTACTTCCAGGCCTAAACAACTGTAAAACCGAACATCAGTGGTGAAGAAGACCACACCTTCTATTATACTGGTTCAAAATATGTAATCCAAAGTGGATCCAAACACAATAACAGAACATTACATCAACCATCACCTGGATCTTGATTGTAATCTGTGTGTAAATGCACTAAATGCTATTTTCATTTAATATGAAGAAGCCATATTCTCTCAATCTGAAACACACATCTGAGCAATCAAGTGAGCATGCCGCATGTCTCCTCTCCAGTCACACCCCTGTGTGTGTGTGTGTGTGTGTGTGTGTGTCATTCAAATCAACATACGCTGTCCTTTATCGTGGAGCTAGGACCAAAATCCTCTGTATTCCTGAAGCTTGAAGGCTCACACGTGCATCACTGCAGCTCTGTCATTCACATTGAAAACACCGATGCTTGCTTTATGTGGGACAAAGCCACACCTCCACCCCCCCCCCCTCTATCTCTCTCTACCTCTCTCGCTCTCTCTCTTGTTGCTAAGCAACTGTTCAGTTAGGCTGATCTCTAGTGGTGGGGATTACACACAGTACACACAGCAGCTTTGGTTATGTTGCATATTCATTCATATTTTTGTCATTCATGCTACTGTGCATGCTGAAGTCTGAACACGAGTTGCATAGAAGCCTATTTCTGCCAGGAAAACAAAACATAGATGTAATATTAGCAACAGTAAGTAAGTGTAATATTATTTTTGTTTTTTATGATTTTGACTTATTGTCTCATAATTCCCACATTCTTCAAAGAAAGTTAGGAATGAAAGCCGGAGATGAACCAATGCTGACATGAAAACTCCTCACAGAAGGCTGACCTGACAAGTTGGACCTGGACCCCTGTAAATAATGCTCATGGTAATTCAGAAACATAACTCCCTGCTTGGAGAAAGACAGCTGGCGCTCCAGGCCACAAATAAGTGATGGGAAATAGTTGGGTGGAACTTTCTAACTGCCAATCCTCACTGAAAGCATTTTGAAGCATGATATCCATTATATTTAGTGCATCAATCCACAGTGACTCACAATGACGCACGTCTGACGTTTTTCTTACACTTAAAGTCTGTTTTTATCACCTTGAATTAAATCTGCATAGACATCTGATTAAATTAAATCCCTTTGTATGTGTGTTTTGAATTTATTAACTGTATCTACATTGATTGATGGAGGCTCATTTTCCGTTATCTGTCCTCTGTTTCACGACAGGAAGATTCCTCTCGATCGAGTAATAAATACAAACATTGTTCATTTCTTCCCATGGAGCTGACGTGTCTGCTGCCAGTCAGCCTGGTGAAGGCAGGTTAGTGAGCCGCTGTCCAATCAGCTCCTCAGGTGTGTGAAGAAAGAGTTGGTGTGGATTGGATGGCAGGACACTCACGTTTCACTTCCAGTCAGGATTCCCAGTTAAGCCCTGATTATGCTTCCGCGTAGTGATCACGCAACGGCCACGCAACGGCGACGCAGTTGCTTGGAGACCGTGATGGTTCTGCGTTGGGTTTACGCGTCGAAATGCAATTCAATGCCACACCGGTAAAGGGCGCTATGTTTTTTGTAAAGACTGACCGACCGACAGAGACTCTTGACGTATATCGTCGTTAGCCTCATTATAGCGTATTTGTTTACTTTCCGGCTTTAAACGTCCACAATTTTTCAGAACTTGGTGTTTTATTTCTTTGTGCAAAAGCGACAAGGTGCAAACAATAAAACGAGGTGAAAACAATAAAAGTAGCCTTTTAAAAGTTTAAATGGCGGTGTTTATGAGTGGAAACCGGATAGCGGTGTAGAAGAAAATGTGTTACCTTCCAATTTGTTTTGTTTAAATATTACTTCCTCTCGGGAACCTCAAATGTCTTGTTGAGCTGCATTCGTTGTATGTAAGCCTTGTCATATTAATGATGAGACCCTCTGATCTGTCCCCCTTCCTGGACCGTCTCCGAAACACCTTCATCCCACATACTTGATCAAGGCCTTCATGAATGGCCCCTGTTGTGACACTATCTAGCAAGAACCCAGCTGTTCCGAGGAAGTCACACCTTTATGTTGTCTCAGGACGTCTCTTACCCAGGGTGAAACGCGTATTGAATCTATGTAAATCCACTGTTTAGACCTGCCCCTTTGGTTCTGTATAAGTTGTCTCTTGCCTCACATCAGGGCAGATTGGGCTGTGTGGCAACCGCGACATTGTCTTTTCTCCACTGTCAGTGATTAAACCTCATTTGAACCAGCTACAGAATTGGACCTGAAGAGTTTTCTTCAACAATATGGCGTTGTCGGCATCTCGCTAACCCTGGGCTAGAGGACGTCTGGACTGGATGGAGTCATTCTGAATATTAGCAATCGGCGCCAAAATTAAAAGGGTAAGGAAGCCTCTTGTAAAATTCCTAACTTTTGCTGATATTCACAATGCCCTGTCTCAAGTCCGGATCTTCCATAGACCCAGGTAACGCGATTTAAATTTTCAAATAGCAGCAGTTGACTGCAGGCTGTTCTGGTGAGTTTTAAGAAAAACAAAGGCCTTATGTAGTATAATAACAGATTGCATAGTGGAATTCTCTATCACCTTATGGGTTTGAGTTTTTCTCGGTGTAACAGATTATTATATGAGGTGGATGGTATTGTTATGGAGTAACCAGGCTTCCATACATATTGTCATAATTCCTATTGGTAGCATAATGACAGTTTGCATGATGGAATACTCCCTGACCTTATGGGTCTGAGTGTTTTTTTATGTGAGAGATTGTTATGTGAGGTAGACAATTTTAGTGGAGTGAATCAGTCTGACACTATATTGTCATAATTCCTAAACTTGGTAGCATAATGACAGTTTGCATTGTGAAATTCTCCCTGACCTCATGAGTCTGAGAGTTTCTCTATGTGAGAGATTGTTATGTGAGGTCGACGATATTTCAGTGGGGTAGCCAGTCCGCCACTCATATTGTTTTAAATCCTATTGGTAGCATAATGACAGTTTGCATTGTGAAATTCTCCCTGACCTCATGGGTCTGAGAGTTTCTCTATGTGAGAGATTGTTATGTGAGGTTGACGATATTTCAGTGGGGTAGCCAGTCCGCCACTCATATTGTTTTAAATCCTATTGGTAGCATAATGACAGTTTGCATTGTGAAATTCTCCCTGACCTCATGGGTCTGAGAGTTTCTCTATGTGAGAGATTGTTATGTGAGGTCGACGATATTTCAGTGGGGTAGCCAGTCCGCCACTCATATTGTTTTAAATCCTATTGGTAGCATAATGACAGTTTGCATTGTGAAATTCTCCCTGACCTCATGGGTCTGAGAGTTTCTCTATGTGAGAGATTGTTATGTGAGGTTGACGATATTTCAGTGGGGTAGCCAGTCCGCCACTCATATTGTTTTAAATCCTATTGGTAGCATAATGACAGTTTGCATTGTGAAATTCTCCCTGACCTCATGGGTCTGAGAGTTTCTCTATGTGAGAGATTGTTATGTGAGGTCGACGATATTTCAGTGGGGTAGCCAGTCCGCCACTCATATTGTTTTAAATCCTATTGGTAGCATAATGACAGTTTGTATTGTGAAATTCTCCCTGACCTTATGGGTCTCAGTGTTTCTCTATGTGAGAGATTGTTATGTGAGGTTGACGATATCTAAGTGGGGTAGCCAGTCCGCCACTCATGTCATCGTAATTCCTACTTGGAAATGTAATGACGATTTGCATGGTGAAACTCTTTGTAATCTTATGGATTTCAGTGGTTCTCTTTGTAAAAGATTGTTATATTGAATGAATGACATGTGTTTAACCGGTTTGAAAGTTGTATGAGCTCATTGTAACATCTTGTTTTTCAATGTTGTGTGTTTGTGTTTTGCTGTGATTTAAGGCCCGCTGCGGCAAATATGTTGTTTTCTTACTATAAGAAATTATTGCTAGAATTAAGTAGTTGTTCAGGTTACAATTGAACACAACATTCCAGCTCTAGTTCCTTATCCATTAGTTAATAGCCTTTTGATCACTGTGATTCACGACTGCTGTTTTGCGATAAACCACGTGGCTAAGAGCACTTCATTTTCATGTAAATACACATTTTTCTTCACTGTGTAATATCACTTCTTTAACTAGTTGGGTTGCGTGTCTGTTTTAATTAATTTTCCCCAACCTACTTTAGTTTTCTTTTCAAATACGTTATATTCTATTTTTTTTATTTCTTGTTACTCAAGACTGTTAGTAACTTGCTCTTTATCCCTTCTCTAACTAGTTGGTTTGTCTCTCTGTTTAAATTAGTTTCCCCTCTTTTGTTCTTTACTATAGTTAAATTGTTGGTTCTTTTAGTATTCTGGCTTCTCTTTAGCCTGTTGATTTGTTTATTTTTTAATTCACTTCACCCTACCTACATTCTATTATTTTAGTATTTTTTGTAAATATTTCATTCTTTCAATTTTATGATTGTACTGTATGATTGATACTGTACCTTATCCTTCTAGTATTATCATTTCTTTTGAGCCGGTTGTTTCTGTATCAATTAATTTGCCCCCTTTTATTTTTGTCAAAATATTGTTCTCAATATTTAGTACTATTATTATTTTCTCGTTTATCATTTTATAATATTTTTGTTTCAATTGGATTTTTATTTTCACTGTATTTCATTTTTATCTTTATTATTATTTTTTTTCATTTTCGCCTGGTTTTTGCCTGGAATGCTCTATACAAATCTGCCACCCTATTGAACGTAGTTAAACTGAGAGAGTGTTCACAGACACCAGGATGAACGCATTCACAGTAGCGTTCATCAGGCAGAAATACAGTACGTTCAGTTCATGTTCTTCCCAAAATATAAACGAGTTCAAGAACTATCATTCAATGAACAGGTTCAGGCACAACACTGTTTAGCAGTATTGCTTCTGTAACTAGTTGGTTGTCTGTCCATTTTAATGCATTTTCAGCAACCTACCTGTTGCTATTTTAGTTTTTTTTTTTGTAAATATATTATTTTTCTATTTTATTACTTCAGGTTTCACATACTATTAGTACCTTGTCCTTTCAGTATTATTGTTTATATATTAACTAGTTTGCAGGGTTTGTTTTTTCTCTATATTAATTAATTTTTACCTTTTGTTAATATTAGTTTTTTTATTTTTTTAAATGCATTATTTTCATTTTTAAATTTCTCGTTAATAATTATGTTGGTTTTGATTTCATCTTATCTTAGTGTTTCATTATTATTTTCGCTTGTACATTTTTATTCTATTTTTTATCTCTCTTCTAAAAAAAAAAAAAAAAAAAAAAAGAGGGATAAATTAACTGAATTATATGACTTGCCATCAATCCTAAAGACTTGAATTGTAACTTGAAATGTTGAATTGTCCTCTGAGGTTGTAAACACAGTAGGCGTCTCCGGCATCACTAAACAAAACCCAGTAAGTGCTCCAATGACAGTGGAATTAGGCCCCCTATATGGAGAACATGCTTTTCTAACGGCTACTGATACCCCTCTGAACTTACTGGGTCGTGATTTATTATGTCAATTCTGACTGCACCATTAATGCACCCCTTATGAGGTATATCTTGATGTACCTGATGCTAATGTTAATACTGTTTTTCTATGCTACAACAGGTCTCCCGATCAGTGACCTATGCTTGACAGTTGCCCTCTCCTCAACTCTCTTTAAAAAAAAACTTCAAACAATCTATAACCATATAACCAAGCCCTCTTCTCCTTTCCTTTCTTGGCTGATTTCTGAAATATCTGACTCTTTGCTCTGATTTCCCTCACTCCATTGTCTAGCTCATCACGATGCAGTTCCAAATTCTGAGTATACTCAAAAAGCTGAGCAAGATGAAAGAGAAACCTCCCTCCTGCATGTTAATGATAGTGATTTCAGAAGGATGACGGTGTTCCCCATATCGCAGTAGCTACTGCTAACTAAAACGACACCTTGGAGCTGGGTATGATGGAAAAGTAATTCCAATGTTGTAATGACAAAACATTTTGTGATACTGTAGCCAGTTACCCACTGTACAAGGTTGGCTCTTTGGGGTACATCCTGTGTGTCTCTTTTGATCCACAACCTGTTATCTTTTCAACTCTGTCACAGACAGAACCACACCTAGCCCCCCAGCCTATTTCTCCATCTACAACCTTCTTCCATCTTCATCCCAGATCCCAGTTTTTTTATTATTTTTTATTTCAGTCTCGCTGTAGAAACAACCTCCTCCATGGTACTGAGATCTCCACTAAACACTATTTGCCCCCACTCTGTCTCCCATGTTGTCTTCTGCTCTGAAAGCAACATTTTTTCCTCCTCTAGACAGACTTGTTATGAGTTCCCCCTTCTTTCCTAACCTTACTATTGAGCGCTGATCACCTCTTAACTCTGTTTCCCTCCTTCCTTCCCTAATTGATGGCAAGCCATATAGTTGTGAAAGCTGATCTTAGTTGATCTTTTTGCTCAACCCGTCCCGATCCACTAGACAAACCACTTGCAGAACCTGAGTTATTTTTGTCTGTAGATGGTAGCTCATACCGCTCTCCCACTGGAGCACTTGACTAGAACCCTATGAAATCTGTTTAAATTTTTCAAGATTCCTTTTATTTTTCCCAGATTTTCGTGCTCTCCGTTTTCATTTTCTAAATTCTGATTTACATTTTTATTTTTCTAAATTCCATGTGTTCCCATTTAATTTTTCCCAAATTCCGTGCTCTCCATTTTAATTTTCTAAATCCCGGTTTCTGTTTAATTTTTCGAAATTCTTTTTTCCATTTTATTGTTTTCTCCTTAATTCCATACTTTCTGTTTTCCATTTTTCGGACTTCTGTGTTTTCCGTTTAAATGTTTCTAAATTTTGTTTTCCGTTCTCATTTTTCAAAATTCTGTTTTCCGTTTTATTTTTGAAATTCTGTTTTCCGTTTTCATTTAAAGTAATTCAGTATTTTACAATTTTATAGCGTTTTTTTTTTTTTTTTTTTTTTTTTTTTTTCTTTCATCAAATAGTGTGTAATCGTGTAGGTGATAGATCAAAATAAAGAAATTTCTAGCAGCCCCCTGCCCCTGACCCCCGCTGTGTCTAAAATCAGCGAGTAATCCACTAGCTGCTATTCGTTTCACTTTTCAGACATGCTGGACGATGCGTTGTTCCCGTTGATTACACAACGTTTAACACCTTCCCCCCCCGCCCCCATTTCCCTTTTCTTTCAGCTTAGATATGGTAACAAACTCTTATAATGTTCGAGAAAACATTGACATTTTGACAAATTCCACGAAATTCCACGTTTTACAGGTATTCTTGTCAGATTCTGCGTTTTAGTCTATGTGCATTGTGGGAATCGGAGAGCCCTACACTTGACTCAGGTTATGCAATTGGTCCCCTATTTGAGATCCTAGAATCTCACCCACCCCCCATGCTCAGCCCCACAAGCTGAGTTCTTTGCTTTAACGTGGCTACGTTACAAGCTGCCCCCGACACCTCTGAGCGCTCTGCCTGGTTGTGTTGTTTTACGAGTTGTGGAGCTCCTGCGACGGCCGCGCATTAGCCACACATTTCCTGCTTCCTCAACTTGTTTGTGTGACACATGGTGGGACTCACAGGAGCAAATGGGGAATGGTTGCTGTAATAAGCAGATTTACGTTGCTCCTGTTACGTCCCTAAATTCAAACAATTTTGTCGACACAAACCAAGAAGAGCATTCCCCCCGTGAGGACTCTTTTGTAAATATGCTGATTGACTTTGTACAAAGTCATATGTTCACATGTTATTGTTATTGTTTTGTTATTTTTAATCATATGTTTTCAACATAGACTGAAGTTTTTGCAAACAGGAAAGCAGACACCACAACAGTGACTACTCTGCTCCTCAGAGACATTGTCTGCCTGTTTGGGATCCCACGCTGCATTAACAGCGACGACGGCACCCATTTCAACAACTCTATCACACGAGAACTCTGCAAGGAACTGTGTTCTTCTGTCTAAGCTCTACACTAACAGGTGATCGCAGCCCACACGCCTCCCACTGACGGGAACTATCACAACCTTCAGCCTGGTGATTTCAACCCTGAAGCAGTTCAAGCAAAGGAACACTCTCCAGCCCAGGTGGACCGGCCCATCTCAAATACTGCTGACCAACAACACTGTCATGAAGTGTGTGACACCCCACATGGATCCACTCTTCACACCAGTGAAGATCAACAGCCCAGCAGGATGCCAACATGGACCAGTGAAGATCAACAGCCCAGCAGGAGAACAACCTGGAACGTTGCTGTTCTGACCAGATGCTGATGACTGACGCCAATGTTGCTGCTCGTGACCGGATTATTGTTCCTGTGGCTCCTTGACATTGCCAGTATGAACCTAGGGGGACAGCAGGTTGCTTTGGAACATCCCCCTCTTAATACTGCAGCTACGGAGCCACCAGAAAGAAGCATACCAGGGACAGCTCATCCCTCCTCAACTGCAGTCTCCAGCCACCGTCAGAAACGGGAAACTGGACCAAATGCAGTCTCCACACACGACCAAATGATTTCCACAAACACCTATATCAACCTGACTAGGATGGTAGCTTATCACAGCTCAAATTCTACCAATTGTTACGTATGTGGTTTCATCCCACATAGCACAAATGAAGGCCTCCCCCTGATGGCTCTGCCCATTTCTGACTGTGACACGTGCCATTTACTTCACCTAAATACACAGACATCTTACACCCATGAACTGTGCCCAGTTACACCTGAACTGAGACCTTTACCTTGCAAAACATCCACAAGCAAGTGTCAGACATGCACTGATGTCCCTGCTGCCATCCCTCTTAGGGTAGTTCCACGACCATTAAAGTGGTGCATTAAAGGTACCGGAGTTGGTCATGACATGGGACATTCGAACTGTGACTCGCTGTTTTATCCAATACCAAGAAGTTCTCCCAGAAAATGGACTTCGGACTACAGCCCTTCACCTACAGCTTGTTCGACACTTGACATTAACTTTTCTAGGTTAGCCACAGCGGCTTCTTTTTGTTCCGTCCCAGCTGGAAAAGGGATGTACTGGATATGTGGACAAAAAGCATATGAATATCTTCCTACGGGTTGGAGCGGAGTATGTGGCCTGGGCTACGTAGTCCCAGCAATGCGAGTTGTGAATAAATTGCCTACAATTCCCTCAGGATTAAGGTCAACAAGATCCAAGCGAGATGTGTTAATCACTCATTCACAGACATATTGGAGCCGTCTATTCGGCATGCTTATTCCAAGTTATGGTGTATTGTCTTCCCTGAATCAGATAAGAGATCTTTCCAAACGTATAGACGATTTAGCTAATACCACTTCCCTAGGTTTGTCTCTCTTATCAAAAGAGCTGGCTGCAACCCGTCTAGTTGCCTTACAGAATAGAGCAGCTTTAGACTATCTTTTAGCATCCCAGGGTGGTACTTGTGCAGTGATTGGTGTTGAATGTTGTACTTATGTGCCAGATTATAATGCTAGCCTTTCTGATGTCATTGCACATGTTAAACACATTGCTGATGAAGTGCACACCAGCGATATTAGTAGCCCTTTTGAATGGTTGGAAACACTCATTGGCCGTTGGGGTACAAATATAGTTCAATATGTTTTTGTTGGTTTAATCTGTTTTATATTTTTTGTTGTTATTTTTTCTTGTATCAGAGCAATGTGTAAAATTATTACAGCTAAGGTGACTACTAAAATGATGATTCAACAAACTACTCAAAACGTACCTAAAGAATTATTTCCTGATGTTTTCGATGAATTGTGTAGAATTGATGTATTGTAATTTTCTTACTTCACTTGATTACATTTTCTTGTGTATTTACTGTTGTCCTATAGGACAAAATGGGGAATTGTAGAAGAAAATGTGTTACCTTCCAATTTGTTTTGTTTAAATATTACTTCCTCTCGGGAACCTCAAATGTCTTGTTGAGCTGCATTCGTTGTATGTAAGCCTTGTCATATTAATGATGAGACCCTCTGATCTGTCCCCCTTCCTGGACCGTCTCCGAAACACCTTCATCCCACATACTTGATCAAGGCCTTCATGAATGGCCCCTGTTGTGACACTATCTAGCAAGAACCCAGCTGTTCCGAGGAAGTCACACCTTTATGTTGTCTCAGGACGTCTCTTACCCAGGGTGAAACGCGTATTGAATCTATGTAAATCCACTGTTTAGACCTGCCCCTTTGGTTCTGTATAAGTTGTCTCTTGCCTCACATCAGGGCAGATTGGGCTGTGTGGCAACCGCGACATTGTCTTTTCTCCACTGTCAGTGATTAAACCTCATTTGAACCAGCTACAGAATTGGACCTGAAGAGTTTTCTTCAACAGCGGTCTCCAGCGGATGTAGTTAGCGGACCAATCACAGCCGATGCCGCTGCGTTGGTGTTGCGTTGGTGTTGCGTCGCCTCGACGCGCGTCTAGGATTTTTGGGAGGTGCACGTCAGGCCCTTGCGTTGACGTAAGGGGGGTCCGCAAGGACGTAAGGGGTCCACAAGCCCCCTTGCGTTGTGTCGACGCGGAAGCATAACTTGGGCTTTAGTCAACATCATGACCTGCTTAAGTTTTAGGTAAAACTAAACACAATGATGAGAAACGGTGTCCAGATTTTAAACCTAGCGGTATCTCATCAATTTGACTTGCTGTGGGTGTTGCATATGTATGTTTATATTAGTTATCATTGCTAAAGTGTCAACATTTTCTTTTCCTGGCTGAGAGGGCTCAGTCCCTTTTAAAAAACAGCCTGTAAACAGCCTGTATAGAGCTGTGTTATCTTACATCCTGCTATATTCCAATGTTTTTTTACTCCCAACTCGTCAAAAACAGATGCTTGGTCAGCGACGCCCTGAGCTTCAAACTGTGGCGCTCTACATAACCCTCTAGTGTCAGTTTTGGACGTGACAGAGACCGTTTCTATTCATTACATGCCTAGTGTGTTTCCTATGGGGTCAGTTCAGTCTCATTAATAATGAATGCACAGAGAAGGATTCACAAATGTATTTTGTGATTTATATATAAATGACTCTCTTCAAATACATTTCGTTTTAAATAGATGTAATATAAATCTATAAATATATGAATTAAAAAAATATTTGCAATTTTCATCAAAAATGTATTTGTATGTTGTTACATTTATATACAAACTGTTAAACTTGAATTTAAAAGACGCTTTTCATTTGTGAACGTTTGCATTTGTTTGTGGATTTTTGAGACTCTCCTGACGTGGCTGGATTCACAAATGCGTTTTTTTTCAACAAGGAACTCTCTGTAGCCAATCAGATGCCTCCCTCATTCAGCCAATCACATGACTGCATTCCCACGAGGGGTACCTCATCATGGCCAGAGCACAGCTTTTTCTCTGCGCATTTTGCGCATTTGCGTCAGCTAACTAGTTAGCCATAATGCATTTAGACAACGGATCATAAGCTAACTTAGCTAGCATAATATGATCCTACTAACATCAATAAACATAACCGTATCGGTCATTTGCTTGCTAAAGCTTACCTGTTGTTAATGCATGCAAAAATAAGTTACAAGCAAACCATAATAACTAATAGGTAAATTGCTTATAAGAGCTAGCTAACGTTATCTAGCTAATGGATTTAGCTAGCTACAAACAAGCTAACGTTGGCTAGAGAGAGAATAAAATCACTTTTTTAAATCGTTTTTGTTCTTATTTATTTTACCGAAAAGCAACACAAAATGCGCAGAGAAAAAGCTGTGCTCTGGCCATGGTGAGGTACCCCTCGTGGGAATGCAGTCATTTGATTGGCTGAAAACGAGGGAGGCATCTGATTGGCTACAGAGAGTTCCTTGTTGAAAAAAATCCAGCCACGTCAGGAGAGTCTCAAAAATCCACAAACAAATGCAAACAAGTTCACAAATGAAAAGCGTCTTTTAAATTCAAGTTTAACAGTTTGTATAAATGTAACAACATACAAATACATTTTTGATGAAAATTGAAAATATTTTTTTAATTCATATATTTATGGATTTATATGACATTTATTTAAAACAAAATGTATTTGTGACAAGAGAGTCATTTATATATAAATCACAAAATACATTTGTGAATCCTTCTCTGTGCATTCATTATTAATGAGACTGAACTGACCCCATAGCTTTTCCTACTTGGGCTTATGTATTTTAGTTAGATTGTACCTGGTAAATATAACCATTGTCAGTAACAGACGGCTGGTTGGAGGTAACGCTTCGGGGACCCACAGACATCTTCAGTATCTCCTCACAACCTGGCAGGAGGAGGAGGAGGAAGAGGAGGAGGAGGAGGAGGAGGAAGAGGAGGGAAGGGGAGAAGAAAGCAAAAAAAGAAGAAAACACAGTATACTACAATGAATATTTCAACACTGTGGGGAAACATTTATTTACTTTTTAGCTCTTAGAGTAAGATGACACCATCATGGCTGTAATGAATGAAGCAACAGCATTTAGCTTGGCTTAGCCTAAAGACTGAAATGGGGTAAATGGGGCAGCTAGACTGGTTCTGTCTAAAGAGGTAGCCATTTAAATTGATTTAGTTATATTAAAAAATGTCACCATATGAAGCACTGTACCAGATTGTAGCTTAAAGCTAATTTGCATCTGTATCCCTTGGCAGGTCGAAACATAAGTTCATATCCGATACATATCTTACCTTTAATGGCGAACACTGCCTGGCAAAAGTCTTTGAAGTTGATCTTCCCATGAGCGTTAGGATCCAGGTACCTGGTTAACTTCTTCACCTGCAAGAGACAGAATTATTTCAAGATATTTTAACACAATACTGCAGCCTCTATCTTCAGACTCTGGGTATTAAATACTGTAAATCTTCTTAAGTGTGCTGTGATTATAGCCATGCTAGTGGAGAGGCTCCGTAGATCAATGGTCAATGTCTGTTGATTCCTCGTTTATTTCCTCATGAAAATCCCTGAATTGTAGATAACAAAAGCAAAAGGATTACATTTTTGAATTTGTATGATTTGTATTTTAGAATGTATTTGTTTTTTATAGGTTTTTGGAAAGATGCCGGAAATAAAGTGCTCCTTAGAAATAAATCAGCCTAAGAGATTTTAATGTTTTTTTTTCTATAGCAAAAAATACAACAGTAAACACCCCAGTGAAGATTTTACATGTCTTAAAGAGGCATTTACCAAGAATTAAAAATCCAGTGGAAAAATCCAATTTTTCTTGAGTGCAATGCTAACTTACTGTTTGGCCAAAACAAAATGTCATCCCTGCAGCACTTTAAAGAGCGCATCGTCACTCACAGAGATTTAATAGTGTCTAATGCTAAAATATATACCACAGTACTTTGCTGCTGGTCCTGCAGTAAACAGCCACTGAACAGAGAGTATAAAGCATTTGTTATAAAACAATAATGAAATAATTCAGGGATTGTTCCAGTTTTCTGGAGCTGAATGCAAATCATTGTAACCAGAGCTGCAGAATTATGCAAAAATAGTTCTGCTTCTGTCGTAAAGTCACATTGTCCACTCAGCACACTTTCATCCACATAACATACAGTATATATCCACTGTGTATTTCTATAGTGAGAAGAGTTCCTCTCACATCACAGAAACTGATCCAGAGAGGTTTTCTCCTTATTTGCTCTCTAAATGAGTGAGAACATAATGACAACATTTTCATTATAATTGAACTGATTTAGGTGGGTGGAGTCATTATATCGCTCTCTTCAAAGCCACTGGACTCCACTCACAGAAACAGTAATTGATTAGCTTACTTTGCTTAACTACAGCTGAGATAAAGTAAGAAGGGTTTGCCTACAGTGCACCCTCAAGCTGGTTTCTGCTCCTGCATCAACCCCTCTAATCACATGATTGGGAAATGTCCTTTGAAATAACTCTACTGTCACACATCAGAAGATTATGGCTCTGACTCTTAACATAGAGAGCAGACGTTGGACACAGGCTTTGGTCTTCAAATGATCTTTCGTGGGAGAAGGTTTCTGAGTCTGGATGAATAGATCAAAGTGTTTACTGTGGAACAACCTGAGTTACAGCGGCATCGTCACACAGATTCACATTTCCCAGAGCTCAGCGTCACATCATCACGCAGGCTTAACACTGCTCGGTGTCAGCATCAAACACCTTCAATGTCAGATAAGCAGAAACCAGCGTCAACCAATCCGTATTATTATTCATCTGGAACTCTGCTGAATTTGTGTCTCTAATGTGTTTGCATTAAGAGAAAATCAGAGATTGTTATAATATATATATATGATGCAATGATCAAACACTGATGTTCAAACACAGCACTTTAGAAGTGCTGACCACTTGAGAATTTTGTCAATGCATAAGACAAAATTCTCATGGAAAACTGTATAAAAAGGTCAGTCAGGTGAATGTCAGTCACCTCCTACAATAAAGTTTTGTTTCGTCCAACCAGGAGTCAGTTTCCAAATACATAAAGCAGAGAAACACATTTTAAAATCAGCAAAAACGTTGCACATATTGGAAAATGTTGTGAGATAATAATATGTAGGGTACTTGTTTTGTTTTTTTAAAATCCACACAAATTGTCAGGATAAAATTAGCAAAACAAGACCCAAATGGTGCTTCAGTACACAAAATCAATGTTTTCACCGTAGATTGTTATGTATTTTATACATAAACATTTCAATAAAACCCAAATAATGATTTAATAACTATTTTTAGTGTAATAATGCCTCATTCGTATGCAGTATATTAATAGCAGTGTGGTGGCAAGGTAAACATGAGGAATAGATATATTAATCTGACGCTCACTGCAGTCGACTAATCACCATAGAAACCAATGTTTCCAGATGTGTGTGTGTTTACCAATGAAGTAATACAGTACTGGTGCACGGAGCATCATCTCATAGAGACAGATCATTGCATTTACTTTAGAACCGACCAATCCGCTCACAGGACTCCTTGTGAAGCTCTCGTCGCCATGGTGACAAAGAACACAGATATGAGAGGAGCTGCGAGAGGGGAGGAGGAAGATGGAGAAGTAGCTACCTCTTAGTACGACCGGGTTATTTTTAGTGTTCGGGTGCTCCGCTCAGCCGCCATGACAGCTTAAAAGGAAAATCTACTCTCGCTGTTAGCTGTCATTTATCAGTGATACTCCGTGCATCCAGGATTTAACGTGCAGACCTATTCTCATTTCTCCACTGAGTTTAATTTCTTTCTCTTTCAAGCTTATGTTGTAAACAGCAGTCTAAATAACCACCATTACTCCAACGCAAGTTAAAGTCCTCTTGAATGTGAAGGACTGGAACCATTACTGTTCATTTATTATAGTTCACTTTTCCCACATATATAAAATTCAGTCCCTATTCTAGCAAGACAAGTGGTGATTTTTCTTTCATGTGGGTATACAAATCAACTTGTAGTTTTTAACAACTCCACATGATGAAAAGGGAACTTTGACAGAGAAATAATTGCTTTTAATGTAATGATGATGTATTGTCACAACCTCTCTGCTGGTTGAATTTCATTGAAATGTATGAAATCTGGAGACAATGCTGGCATTCAGACCTATCTATCCGTGCCCAATTAAATCCTCCATATGGATCTACATTCCATAACAAAAACACGTACTGACTCAGTAAATCAATCAATCAAATCAATGGAATGGAACAGTGTTTTAATATGATAGATTAGCAAGCCGCGGGACAATGGGGGAAGCAATCAAATGATGAATCAAGAGTTAGTCATCGCTGCTGCTGAACCTGAACTGGCAGTGAGCTCTCCATGGTACTGAACCTGAGGCTTGTGCTACCTGCTCTACCCAACCTTTAGATATGTGGCGTACCTTTGGTGCTAATCTGCACCTCTCTACGAACTCAACATCTTTTCTGGCGCTCCCACCTCACTCACCATAAACCCTGTGTGCATTAGATTTGATCAACTTTACATTAACAACCTAAGATGACACCCTGTGCCCATTTCAGCATCACAGAGTTTGCGGTGTTCAATCTAAGGTGAGCGAAACAACATGAAAACATAGCTAGGTGGTTTGACTTGGGGTGGTGCAACAGCATGAGTACAGAGTCACACTGATGTCGTGTCTGGAGACAACCTTTTTGTTTTGTTTTTTAAATCACAAGTTAATTATTTTGTTATCTTGTAAAAACAAGACGGTGAAGTTATTGTTTGTGTCTGAGGAAACATAGTCTCTTCATCTTATGCACTTGGTCTGATTCAACTACAACAAACCAATGAAAACTCAGCTTACATGGAAACACAACTGCAACACTTCACTGTCTGCTTCGCTCTCGTGACATTTCCACCAACTTCATTTCATTATCACAGAAGACTACATATCCTGTAAAATCAATTACGACATTGTTTATTGGTAATACCACATGGAATGTTTGTTTGAATAGAGGAATATGCGTCACCGGGTGCATACTGGAAAAAGAAAAAAGCATAGTGTATTAGCTTAAACATAACACTGCAAACTACAGGCACGACTTTATAAATGTGTTATGTATGGCTGCATTTAAATATATATATTTTATAATAATTTTATTTATGTTTATGAACTTGACTGCAGAACTTGCTTCTTGTTTATCCTAATTATTTCATAATTATCCTAGTAATTATTGTGCACACTGAACACCAAGACAAATTACTTGTATGTGAAAACGTACTTGGCAATAAACTGAGTCTGATTAAACAAATGTTCTTCTTTTTCACCAGGGTTATTTGCCCCAAGTTCAATTTTAAAAAGATGCTCGGCATCTGTAAAGCTACTTCACCTGACCTCTCTATATTTAGTAAGCTGGAACACTTTAATAATAATAATAATAATAATAATAATAATAATAATAATAATGAATAGTAATAATAGCTGGAACTGTATATGTGGTTCTGACATATCCAGAGATCAGACACAATGAAGAGGTAACAAACATGACACGCCGTCATGTAGCTGCACACCGAAGCAGCAGATATGCTCCTAGCTAGCTAGTCTCATGTAATGAGTCATTAGGAGCGAACACCTCGCGCACACCTGTGACATTTAAACACGTAGACAGGTTGCCGGTTGTTGCCAGCGGCTCACAAAGGTCCACCAGTCGCCACTTGTTACTAATGAATGCTAACCGTATCCAAATAAACCCGTTAGTTGAGCGACCACGGGCACGTTCAAGCGTTGCTACCCGCCCTTAGTTAACCGGTCCTCACCTCGTCTCCTTGACCGAACTGAAGACCGAGGTCCACCAAGTGCTCCACCCGGATGAAGCCGTCAGCATCCTCGTCACACACGTCGAAAACCTCCTTGAGCCTCCTCAGAAACTGTAAAAGCTGCTCCTGCTCGGGAACAACGCGTCCCTCCATCGTAGAGCTGCTTTCGTCGGCGAAAGGTGGATTTCTTTGTTATTTTTCCTGTTAAAGAATCGCTTCGACGGTCGCCATCATCCTCCCCGTCCTCGGCTGCTGCAGCTGCTGCTGCTGTGACATAAGCAGCGTCGCGTGTTCAGGAGGCGCGAGGAGTTACGGAAAAGGACGATGATTTACGACTACGACACGAGGCGTTGCGTCACAAACCGGATGCTAATTAATAATCCAGATTCCAGGTGTGTTAGCGACGAAATAAAACCGAGCAGCTGCTTCCTTAACCTATAATGCTCTTTTATTAAAGCTGCTTTTCCCCTAAAACGACCCGATAACATCAACCCGTAGAACTGTATGGAAACTAAAAGGAAAAAACATGGATAAATGCTAGGAATGGCAACGATACAAAATGTGGTTGAGGTAGTAAATCAAGATTTAAGATATGTAATTCCTGAGAAAAAATTCTTCTTGTAATGAATGAAAAGATAAAGCACAACTTCACCCTAATTGCTCCTGACTCCGTCTGTGTGTGTGTGGATGTGTGTGTGGATGGGTGAATGTCAGTCATTCCTGTAAATATAATAATATAGTCCTATATAAATGAGGCCATTTACCATTTAAATACACTCCAGCCTTGGCTACTCGGTCTGGTATGACTAGTGGATTATGCTAGTGACCTAATATTAGATATTTAGCTACGTATTTCTGTGTAGTCAGCATGAGCTCACAGAGTTTGCCACCTTAAAAAAAAAGAAGAAGAAGAAGAAAGAAGAAAAATGTTAGAAGTGTATTCTTTTTCTACCTGAAACTCAATGGCCTTGGCTTATTTTCTGTGATGAACATGTACAAACAAAAAATGATTATGAAGCACACATGCTACTATACCCCACACATTTACATCCTTCATATGGTGTTCGGTGGTGGGGAGAGAGTCTGGCCCGCACGCGCCGTGAGACGCAGCGCAGTTCGTTTTTTTAGTTGTGAAAATGAAAATAAAAGACTGCACTTTTTTTTTCAAATTATGACTTCCATCACTATGCCTACCTTCTAGCCCTCTGAGACCCACATAGAGAACTCTCCGTCTTGTCATACTTTTGTGTAGCCTATTGCCCCATAAAATTGTCATTTTTTACAGTATCATCAAGTTATACGCATCACCAGAATCAGCACAACCTCAGCTAACTGCGTGTATCACTCAATAAATACTTATAGACACTATAATAGGGGATTTTAGCCCATAAATTAAAAATGAATAAAAAACGCACCTTACATTTTTAAAGATTTTATTTTTAAAAAAGCACTGCAAGTCATTACGAAAGAAATAAAACATCAACATAGGACGTTTCACACACTTTGGATTGTGCTAGAAGTTATTTGAAGCTTCGAGCTGCTTTTGTCTATGAAATATGGATATTATTTTGGGTAGTGTCCATGGGCATTTTTTTTTTTTTTTTTGCCATGAATGGTCCTTTCCTCTCACTGCCCTAAATATGTGTGTATATAGTGTACTTCTTCTTTATTTATGTATTTAACTTTCTCATCATCACTATAGTAACTTTTTGACCTTCCTTTTCTCTGATTTGACCTCCTTCTCCCGTTTACGGCCAAGCGTAAATCAGGCTTTCCGATTGACTGTAAAAGCCGCTACGGGAGCCAATACGAGCGGCCGTTGCATAACGTAACTCTATACGTCACTAGCAAGATGGCGGATGAGAAGCTGAACGATATACATAAACACAACGGAGAAATGCGCCACGGAGACATCTAGTCGCATATTTTACTCCTTTTCGCATTTGTTTTGTTGTCAGAAATAAATCGCTCACATGGGCAAACAGGGTACCGTTGTTTAGCCACGTTTCTCTAGTTTAAGAGGGAAAAAACGCATCTTTCTAGCGCAAACCATTACGGAATTATGACGCTCTAAAGACATGCTCTTTTGTAGCGTATACGCTACAATGGGTCTCAGAGGGCTAGCTTAAACATGTTCACTTCATGCATAGCGATTTAGCCTGTCGTCTTCAAACTTACAACCTATATTTTTGGAACACAGTATGAGTCGGCCTACAGCGCGAGAGGAGGGAGAGAGTAGGACAGAGGATGGCTGCAGGTACGCGACGGCAGGGTCGGGCTGAGCAATGGGCTTAACATCGGCTACCGGTAGGCTACTTTAAATAAGTAGAGATCCAAAATAATGTTGTCAATGCGATAAACCTGTATTTTCTGTGTCAAATGACGCACACGTTCGCAGGCAGGCTATTAATTAGGCCCGCTCCTCACACCTGCACATCAAAGTGGTGGGACAAAAGAGATAAATACCTCTACATCCCAGTATGACCCACTGGTTTCAGAGGGCATTAGAGCTAGTCAGAGAGCCCCACAGACATATGAATGCATGGGGCGGCCGGTGGCGCAGTGGATTAGGGCAGCCAACCACTGCCACTGAGTAAATCTGCATTAGTGGAGGATGATTTGATGTCCTGTCACAGTGTCGGAAAAACACATGACGACAACACAAGAAGATGAAAATACATTATGAGAATATGAGAAAAAAAAAACATGAAATGTGTCTGTTTCGGAATGCCCAAGCACACGCACGCACACGCGCAAGAACGCACGTGCATCACTGATTGTCGTGGAAACAGAACTAAACGGAACGATGACCGTCAGAGCAAGGTATAAAATAGCTGTCGGCCATTTTGTGTTCTCTTTTCGCACTTGGACTTCACACCACTTGGCAAGACTTTCGAGTTGACCCAAATAGTTGAGCTTCAAATCGCTAAAGAGCCTAAAACAGTAGAGACTTTCACACCGACGGAGAAAAAGGACCCGAAGGCATCGTTTTAAGACACTAGAGGATCGTCTAAAGCTTCTGCGGGAAGAAGAGGGCGACGAAGGCCCTCCGGGCTGCGGATCCGGATCAGCCCCGGGGCCCAGATCGGAACCGCAGGGATGCGGGTTAGTCAACTTTGTTGATTTGTTTTTTTGCGTTTTACTCGTTGATTCATCCCTTAAAGACGCTAAAAGCGCCATAAGTCAGAAATCAGTGTCACTTTTGGAGTTTGACGGTAAACAGTTGACATCAGTTCACGAGGACTGGTGGGAAAACCCACATTTGGTGAAAGCAGACACTCGCTCGAAGATGTCTTTATGTTAATGTAATATTTGTGGGACAGCATGTGTTAAATATAGCGGAGAGCCGTGGAGTGTTGTCATAAGAAGTGTGGTGGTTGTGTTGTTTTGGTTTGAAGGCGTCGAATCTTCCACGTCTTACATGGAGATTTGTGAACAAAGATGGCGCCGGGGCCATATTTCATAAAATGCCAAACATAGGTTTTAATTGTGCACCATGGGAACGACTGAACTGTGACGTCAGCCCGGACAGTTACGTAAAGTTGGAAATATATTCACAGATTGGAACTTCTGGGAATCAATATATCTGAAGTGAAACGGAGTTATTGATTTTTGTTTCAGCGTCTTACTCTTGTCTTGTGCGCGTAGAGATTAATGTTCTGATATTATGATGATGAGTTGTGGGGTCAGAAGGTCGCTGTGGCCATTTTGGATGAAAGACGCCAAGTTTCACTGCGCGTCATAACACACAGCTGACATCGACCGACGACAAACTGAGAAGTATTTCAGCTGACAGACTTTTGACCAACCTGAAGTGTATAACACCCGAATAACTGTCCACAGCGTCCAGCTGCTCTGATTATTAATAATTTCATTCAAACCCTCATTTTTTGATTTTCCAGCTGCAAACATAAATAGAAATCCATGACTTCCAGGCTATATCTGTATATTTATGCATTTTCTCCTCTGTTTAATCATCAACAATACGAACCCTAACTCAAACATCAAACATAATTAGACATTATGTTTATATGATAGGGTCACAAAGATGTACAACCTGTTGCTCATTATAAATCACCGAGCCCAATGATCCAAACAAAGTGTGGCTGGAATCCAGCAGATTCACCTGTTTTTTTTATTTTCATGATGATGTTATGATTTTCATTTTTAAATACAATAAAAGCTTAACGGTTGGGTTTGTTACTGTCCTCAGACCGTTGGGCGCTTCTCCTGGACGTCCGTCCTCCTGCCAGACTCCAGGGTGATTCTGAGGAGAACACCGCCTCCCACCTCCTCCACCAGCTCCTTCGGGAGCTCATCACCCAGGTTTTCCCCACCCAAACCTCTGTCCACAGGATCCCCTCCTCCCCTCGTCTCTCACCCCTCTTCTTCTCCAAGCGTCCCTGAACCCCCCCCTACTCTCCCCCCTCTGCCCCCCAGCACCTCCTCTCCCTCATCCTCAACTTCCTCCCCCAGCTGTTCCCCTTCTCACTCGGTCTCCCCCGGCAACTTATCTTCTGGCTCAGTGTACTACCCCAGCAGCCCCTCTTCTTCTTCTTCAAGCTCCTTCCCCAGCAACCCCTCTTCTTCTTCTTCAAGCTCCTCCCCCAGCACCCCCCCTTGTTCTTCCCCGACCTCCCCCCTGAGGTTCTTCCCTGAACTCTCCCCCGAGTTCTCCCCCCTCAGGTTCTTCCCTGAACTCTCCCCTGATTCCTCCCCCACGCCTAAGACTAAGATCACCCTTAGACCTAGTTCCCCTGGGACAGCCGCAGGACCTAGCTCGTCACCTGTTGCCTCCACCTCACACACGGACAGTCTAGACACATTTAGGCTGTACTCAACGTCCCCGGAGCAGCAGTGGGTTCAGAATGTCAGGGCCATTTTGCGCGAGAGGAACCGACAGCGTAGCGGTGGGGGGCGTAAGAGAGCTGCTGGACATCTGGGAGGCAGCCCTCCAAAGAAGCGCTGATTTAAGTGTTTTTTAACAATCTAGTGTTTTGTAATGCTAGGATGTAGTGTGTGTTTCTGTGTAGTGTAGTGATTTGTTTCGGTGTGGTGTTGTGGTGATTTGTATCGGTGTAGTGATGTAGTGATTTGTTTTGGTGTAATGTTGTGGTGTTTGTTTCGGTGTAGTGTTGTAGTGTTTTGTTTCGGTGTAGTGAATTGTTTTGGTGTAATGTTGTGGTGATTTGTATCGGTGTAGTTTGGTAGTGTTTTGTTTTGGTGTAATGTGGTGATTTGTATCGGTGTAGTTTGGTAGTGTTTTGTTTTGGTGTAATGTTGTGGTGATTTGTATCGGTGTAGTTTGGTAGTGTTTTGTTTTGGTGTAATGTTGTGGTGATTTGTATCGGTGTAGTGAATTGTTTTGGTGTAATGTTGTGGTGATTTGTATCGGTGTAGTGAATTGTTTTGGTGTAATGCTGTGGTGATTTGTATCGGTGTAGTGTTGTAGTGTTTTGTTTTGGTGTAATGTTGTGGTGATTTGTATCGGTGTAGTTTGGTAGTGTTTTGTTTTGGTGTAATGTTGTGGTGATTTGTATCGGTGTAGTGAATTGTTTTGGTGTAATGCTGTGGTGATTTGTATCGGTATAGTTTGGTAGTGTTTTGTTTTGGTGTAATGGTGTGGTGATTTGTATCGGTGTAGTGAATTGTTTTGGTGTAATGTTGTGGTGATTTGTATCGGTGTAGTTTGGTAGTGTTTTGTTTCGGTGTAGTGTTGTGGTGATTTGTATCGGTGTAGTTTGGTAGTGTTTTGTTTTGGTGTAATGTTGTGGTGATTTGTATCGGTGTAGTGAATTGTTTTGGTGTAATGGTGTGGTGATTTGTATCGGTGTAGTTTGGTAGTGTTTTGTTTTGGTGTAATGGTGTAGTGTTTGTTTTTGTGTTTTGGTTTCTTGTGATGTCTTGCCCCGTCCTGTAATGCCCCGTCCTGTCTTGTGATGTCCCGTCCTGTCCTCTCATGTCCTGTCTCTGTTTTGATGTCCTGTCCTCTTCTGTCCTGCGATGTCCCGTCCTGTCTTGTGATGTCCCGTCCTGTCCTCTCATGTCCTGTCTCTGTTTTGATGTCCTGTCCTCTTCTGTCCTGCGATGTCCCGTCCTGTCGTGATATCCTGTCCCGTCCTGTAATGTCCTGTCTTGTTTTGTCCTGTGATGTCCTCTTCTGTCCCGTCCCTTCTTGTCCTGTCTTATTTTGTCCTGTGATGTCCTCTTCTGTCCCGTCCCTTCTTGTCCTGTACTTTCCCGTCACATCCCGTCCTGTAATGTCCCGTCCTGTTTTGTCCCATGATGTCCTGTTCTGTCCCTTCCTGTCCCGTCTTGTGATGTCCTGTGAAGTCCTGTCCTGTGAAGTCCTGTCCTGTGATGTCCTGTCTTGTGATGTCCTGCCCTGTCTTGTGATGTCCTGTCCTGTGATGTCCTGTTCTGTCTTGTGATGTCCTGCCCTGTCGTGTGATGTCCTGTCCTGGCTTGTGATGTCCTGTCCTGTCTTGTGATGTCCTGCCCCGACGTGTGATGTCCTGTCCTGTGATGTCCTGTTCTGTCGTGTGATGTCCTGCCCTGTCGTGTGATGTCCTGCCCTGTCGTGTGATGTCCTGTCCTGTCCTGGGATGTCCTGCCCTGTCGTGTGATGTCCTGCCCTGTCGTGTGATGTCCTGTCCTGTCCTGTGATGTCCTGCCCTGTCGTGTGATGTCCTGTCCTGTCGTGTGATGTCCTGTCCTGTCCTGTGATGTCCTCCTCTGTTCTGCCCTGTCGTGTGATGTCCTGCCCTGTCGTGTGATGTCCTGTCCTGTGATGTCCTGTTCTGTTCTGTCCTGTCGTGTGATATCCTGTCCTGTCGTGTGATGTCCTGTCCTGTCCTGTGATGTCCTCCTCTGTTCTGTCCTGTCTTGTGATGTCCTGCTCTGTCCTGTCCTGTTTGTTCTGCACAGCACAGGCCATTACTGGACAGGGCAGGACACAACTGATCAGATGTCACGTGTGTCCTTTGTTGAGCTGTTATGTCCCGTCCAAACAGGACAAATGAGGTAAGTAAGAATGTTCCTCCTAGTGGATTCTAGTCGAGGTTCATTCAACAGGTAATAGTGTCCTCTGGACCTGATGGTCCACCAGCAACAACCTCCCTGTGGTGGACTTGAAGGATCAAAAGGTGAGTTGGACAGCTACACAATGTATGATTTGTTTTCTTTATGCACCTGGCCTTAAAACTTAAATTACATACAAATTAATTTTATATGTAGGATTCCATTTGATTGTCTTCAGCACTGCCTTGGACCCGAACTGGCAAGAAGACCCAGCGGAACCCCAGGACCCTCAGGACCACGAGACGAGGGAAACAATGCCTTGATACTGACATGGAAGAACCAGGTAAGGAATAACTGTATTGTGCTGCTATTATTATTATTATTATTATTATTATTATTATTATTATTATTATTATGCTTGATCTAATACATTTACTTTTGTTTTCTTCATGAAGTCAATTTAATAAATCAATGAAATGTGTTTTTTCATCCATAAAGAAGCCAAAGGATGAGAAAGATGAGCAAGCGCCCAGAGATGAAGATGAGGGAAGCGACGTGTCCACAGAGAACCTGGACGAGCACAGCGAGGCATCAAAGTATGTCAACTTGATTATGTTGCAGTGACTTTCTGTCAGCACACGTTTTTAAAATGTCTCTCTAGATACTGTAAGTTTCTTCCAGAATATTCTAGCGTTGTTCCCCACTGCTGCTCTAAGTCTGGTGTTTTCTGTTCTTCTTGTCCTTTCTCTTCAGGTCCATCAGGTCCAGGTCTATGAAGTCTGTCTGTCTCCTCACCAGCAGCAAAGCAGCAGAGCGTCTAAGCTCCAGAGAAGATGCTCTCCTCCAGAGACGTGTCCAGACTTCTGCTTATGAGAGCTGCTGCCGTCTGCACCACGCTGGTAAACGGGTACGTGACAAACTGTCTGCTGGTCGTGTCTTAGTTCATGGAAACATTTCCTCTAAACGTTGCCTCGCTTGTTAAAGTTGTTTAAGAACACTCATGCTACGTCACGTCACATTGTAGCACATGTTCACCTTTGTCATGTTTGTTTGTTTGTTCCAGCTAGAGCAAACAGCTGACCAGTTGGCAGAGAGCATTCTGGGAAGTGCCGACTGAAGACATCTCCAGCGTCTTCAGTGCATCAGACCACCAAAACAGTTCCTCCAATAAAAAGTCAAAAGTCTGTCTAAGTTTACGATTGATCGCTGTCTTTAATGTTGGATGTAAAAAAAAGATAGAAGCTGAAAACATGGAGTGGACTCAAACGTGTAAAATCATCATCATAAAATTCAAATAGTTTCACATCATCATGGAATCAGTCTTGGACCACTTTGAGTAACTTCTATATAGAAACAACCTTAGAGTGAATTCTAAACATACATCCTACAGATGTCAAAAAGCCCTCAGATAACTTCAGATAGCAGTGAAACAGCTCCACCTTGTGGTTGCCGTGTGTTGCTATAAGTCCAACCAGAAGCCTACTGATTCTTGTGAGACTGTGAGCTCATCTAATACACTTCTGCTGGCTAACAACACTCATTTGTTCATCAACTTCACCGGCTGCAGCGAGGGAGCCGCGGCTTCTCACATCCACACACATCCACGGAGACTACACTTCCCATCATACCTCACATACCGGTACGCAGGTTACCCATAAGGCCGGCAACACTCCCCCACCCTGGATGATAATTACATCCCTAATATCACTCCAGCATTAATACACTACTGAAATACTCCCCATGAAGCCACATTTCCCACAGTCCATGAAGGGGTCCTCTCCCAGTGAGAGAACTGACAGGCGAGGATGGGGAAAGGAATATCCAACAGAAGTCCACTGAACACACCGAGCTGCAGCTGAGTGTCCATAACATACTTCTGCAGACTGAAAGTTCAACACTGCTGATGCAGCGTTTAGCTCTGGCGTCGTGTGACATCACCCTGTGGTTTTCTCTCGTTTTGATTTACTTTTTAAAAAACAAATAAACAACTGAAACATTATCCTGCAAATGCCTACATTGTTTTGCTTTAAATCCAAAATGATTAGGTACTACTTCATAATGATGCTTTGTAAGTTTAGCAAGGAGTATGCAGTATGTCAGAGTAAACAAGTATGTATTCTAAGTATGTATACTAAAGAGTGCTTGAGTTCTGAGGTTGCTATTGATGTACTTTTTTCTCACAATGCAGTAAAAGAGATGGAGGAAGTAATCCAGCTGCAAAAAATATACATGAACAGATTTTTTTTAAATGATATTCCCAACGTTGCCGACATTAAGTCACAGTATGATTTCATGTTGACTGCTGGCATTAAATGGCAAAGTTGGGACACATCAAGTAACTTTCATATTTCATACATTTAATGTAGTCTAACTAAAGTAATTTATGATCCCATAGTTTTGACATATTAATTCGATATTACAATAATACATTACACATGTACCTTAAATGTTTTATTAGAAAAAACTGTTCATACAGGACTGATATCACAGTCAGCACTATACAAAACATAAAACCATTATGTTCCAGTTCTGGAAGACATCACTTTCTAGATACATATTTAAAACAAACAAACAATTACAACAATTATTTGTAACGTTTGTCAATAGTTCCAGTGCTCCTCTGTGTAAGGTGATGACTTCTTCAAGTACTGAGTCCAGAGAAGAGAACATAATCATATCTCTTAGCTGTCATATGCAACGAGCAGAGGTGACTCCTCATCTTCACTTCGGAGCCGAGGACAAACTGAAGATCCTGATATCAAGTTCGTTTGAGGAAATTCATCTCTCCAAACTGTGGAGAGATGTCACAGTTTGGTCCCATTTAAATGATCAGCCTTGGTTCCAGCAGCGACTCCCACCGCTCCGTCACCTGTGGGAGGAAGTACAGATGTCATTCTAACCCTGATTCTGCTACGACTGGGTAGAACAGGTTCTACGTGGATATTACAGGAAACAAACCAACGGCCTCTACTTTCTGCACATGAAGCCCCCCACTTTGAAAAGAGGGGATCACTGGGTGAATGTGCTCACTCAAAGTCGAGGGAAGAGGGCTAAAACCTGGGCTCAAAGACAAAACAAAGGCTTTGGCTTTCACTGCTTTTGCTGACGGCCAATGTCGCTGTAAGGGACCCACGCATTTCATCCTCACTGGCCCTGGTTCATAATAAACCACTCTAGGGGTCTATGACAGGCTCACTCGAGTATGTATTACCTAATAAGATTTAATTCCAGGGATTTATATATAGGAATTAAACAATTATCAAAGTGATGATTGACATTTAGTTATTTTTAAAGTGCAACAAAAAAAAACTACAACTTAACTGAAATTCATTTTAGATGTAACAAAATTAAAATAATACAACCGCTTGCTGCTTCCAGTCTTTATGCTAAGGTAGCCTCTACTAAAAACATGGCAGTCTCCATGAAGAGGACCCGCTCCCTTTGTAGATAGAAAGCCATTATCTCATTTGAAGCTAATGAAAACACAATTATTATTATTATTATATGCAGATGTTTATACACTAAAGCAAGAGTAGTCAGTTTGCCCATGAGCACGTGTTAAAACATACTTAGAAACATTCTCTTTAATATCATATTCCATTCCCTCCAATAGATCCTGCCTCCTCCACACCGGCCCTTTAAGAAGTGCTGATAGAATAGCATTAACATCGTTACCCGAGAGCCTCTGGACACGGCATACTCCACGCTCTCCGAGCCGTCAGCGTTCTGGTAGACCAGGTCAAACTTGCCAGGTTCTACGGGAGCTGAGGGAGAAGCAGCACGTTATTTAATAACATAATACTGTATATCCATGGTAGGCTTATAATGTGATTTATCAATATCAGGGACTCTGTATTATATATAGAGAGTTGACTTTTAAAAATACAGATTCCAGCTGAGTTTTGGAAAGAAATCTTGACATGTAAACTTTGAATAATGTACTTCTACCTTCTATAAAATGATTCATAGTGTATGTGTCGGTGGGGAAATGATGCCTACCTTTAGAAGCACTCAGCAGCTCCAGCTCAATCTGTTTGTTGGCGAGGTCCAGGCTCACAATCTTCCCCTCCTGAAAATGTGAAGCATGGCGGCCGGTCAGTGTTGTGGTGACTTCAGCGTGAACCAAGGGTGGAGTCGTGGATACGCTGCTCTCTTTGATGAAATTATTCCACTCACCTTATATTCCGATACCTCTGGTGTGTAGTTCTCAGTCAGCTCCAGCAACTGAACACAAACAAACAGAGGAATCAGGGAGCGAGGCGTACAACGACCCTCGGACTTCAGTCTCACTAAAGTTCCTGCACTGAATATGAAGACGGGGAACAGACAGACAGACAGGTAGACAGACAGACAGACAGGACTTACCTTGAAGGCAATCTTCTGCCCCACCTGTGGAGGGGCGGCGAGCAGCGGCATGGAGCTGTAGTCCCGTTTGGGAGCGTCTCGCGCTCCGTTCTACACACAGGAACCAGAGACAGTGTTTCATGGTTCTATTTCCCAGAGAAAACAACATTCCAATCTTAGCTTCGCCTGTTCACGGGTCACTTTGGTATTCTTCAACCTGTCCAGCATGAACCCACGGTAAGGCCAGACATGGGGATGAAACGACACTTAAACATTATAAACTGGGAATGCGTAGCAACCGTAACTAAGGAGGTGGGGCTCAGGGAACAATTAAAACATCCCTCCAGACTAGTGTGGGTTTAATTTCATTTCCTCTTACAGGAGACTCAGAGTACTTGATCCTGAGGATAACAGTAACTTTAAATCCTGAAGTGAGCAGGCAGTACAGACCTGGAGCACCACTGACACGTTGGTCAGTGAATCAGTCAGGCAGGACGGCTCCTGGGCTCCGTTATACGTGGACTCAAAGCTGCTGCTGGGCCCTCTGACACCTCTCCCCCCACCTCGTCCCTCTCTGGGACCCCCGCGCCATGTTTGTCCTCGGGCGCGGCCTCGCCACGACGGGTGACTCCCCGCGCCGAGAACCGGCTGCTGCAACGGCCGGCGGATGACCAGCTTGATCTCCTCGTCGCTGTCCGACCCAGAAGGCTGTGCGGTTTCATCGTGAGGGGGGGCCGCGACGCCTGCAGCCTGTTTCTGTACTCCGTTAGTGGACTGCAGGGCAGGAAGGGCCTGCTGAGACTTTGGGGCGGGTGTTCTCCCTTTGGGGGTCATGGGGGTGTTTTTTGGCACAGCCTCATCAGAGGAGGAGTCGCTGTCTGAAGACGATGACGAAGGAGGGTGGAGTTTCACCATCTTGGGTTTGGTGGTTGGAGGCGTTTTGGAGGCAGCAGCGGGGGAGGAGGAGGGGATTTTGGGTGCTGGTTTTGGGGCTGTAGGTTTTTGGGTTGCTGGTTTATTGGTTGATTCCTCGCTGCTGCTGCTGGAATCTGAAGATGAGAGTGGTTTTGCCACTGGGGGTTTCTTGGTGCTTTTCAGCGGCTGCTCCACACTAACCGGGGTTTTTTTAGTAGAAGCAGCTGGTTTAGGGGTTAAAATCAGGCTCATTTCCTTTGCCTTCTTTGTTTTCTTCTTCTTCTTCTTCTTTTTCTTTTTCTTCCCTTGTGACTCCTTCTTCTCATCACCTGAAGCCTGCACGGTTTCCTTCTCCACCATCTCCAGGCTGTCCTCGCTCCTCTTTTTCCTCTTTTTTTTCTTCCATTCCACGCTCACTTGGTTTTCTCCTGGCCCCTCCTCCTCCGCCGGTCTCCTCCTCTTTCTGCTGCTTTCACTTGTATCCGGACAGCTGCTGGGCCCGTTCGCCTGAGCCAGACAGTCCACCTTCACCCTGGAAAATACACAAGGAACGTGATTCCAAGAGTCAAAGACATTTCCAGAGATATACTTTTGTGTTACCTTGCCCAGATTAGGACACAAGAGAGACATAAGAGGAGCCAACACTGTTCCCCTATCAGTGATGAGCATTCGGGATCAGCCCATGCATCCCCTACACCACAGTTTAGACGCCTAGAGGTAGGCATTTTGGCCTTCACCACTTTTTTTTTTTGTACAACCAGTGAATGGAAGAGAGAGGAGTGCTGGTCTTATTTAAGTTATTTGCATTTAAGACATATGACATAGCTTAGTGTTATCTAAAGGATTACCCTTTAAACATTGGATTACTCAACATGTTATGTTCTTCCTGGTCTGATGGATGACCATGGCTACTTCTTAAAGTGTAATACGTTTAAGGAAATATTTAATTTGCAGTATTAGTAGCAGGGCCGCCCCTGCCTACACGCAGAACACGCACAGTGCGTAGGGCCCCGCGATCCAGTAAGGGCCCCGTTTTGCAAAAAGGATGCGCATATGCACAGCCGTGGGCGCGCTACTAGATCAGCTGTCAGCGCGAGGCAGGAGAAGAGAGAGAAGAGGATACCTTTTTTTAATTTATAATCTGACGCCGCACGCGCCGTCACTGCAATGATTGATAGCAATCGATCTGACCAATCACTGGATGGCGGTGGGGGGGGGGCCGAAGAAATTTTTTCGCTTAGGGCCCCATTTTGGTCAGGGGCAGCCCTGATTAGTAGGGAATACAACTGAATACGTAAAGCAATACCACTCCCTCCAGTATGCTTGATACAAAGCAGAGGGACACAGTCATACACGAATTGATGAAATCAGTCATAGGAAGTGTAATAACAAAATTATAGGGACATTTTCAAATGTAAATGTTATGAGTATACAAGACGCAAAAATTATGATAAGGAATAATGTTGAAGAATGCAGTTTTTATATTCCTGCGAGAAATAAAATAAAACACTAACAATATTAAAAAATATTATAGGATACTCTACATAAAAAACAACAAGAAGCACGCGCACCTGACGCTGTCGTTGTCCCGCACCACGTACACGCTCTCCGTGTGCGGCAGGTAGCAGTCTTCCACGAAGAGGCTGAGGATGCTCCCGCGGCCGAACTCGAACTTCTCTCGGATGACGCTCTCCAGGTCCGCCACCACGCGGCAGCCGTTCAGGTCCACGAGCAGCCAGCACATGCGGCAGTCAGCGACCGACGGCGGCGGGTAGTCGAAGTTCAGACGCACGCGGATAAAGTTGTTACCGTGAGCAGCCATGACTGCTCACACACGCGCCGACTTCACGCCAAAACACCACCAACCGCCTGTTGCGCCTTCCGCCGGCAAAACACATATAGTATTTCCGCCCGGGGATTTCAGAATAAGAGCCTTAAAACGCCAACTCTTTCACAACACTGCCCTCTGGCGGGAGAGGAAGGTCTTCTGACCAGACAACTTTGTCTTTGTTCCCAGTCATTTCCAGTTTTAATTGTTTTTATTTTAAAGGTTCTCCTGCATATTTAAGTCTGCCTTCCTGGTTTTAGTATAGTAGTATACTTTCCATAAAATACCACAACATCCAGGTGTTTATATATTGAAATGTTTTAAAATACAGACGCAATACATCAGAAGGTAAAGTACGACATGTCTGAACATTAACACTAAAATTGATAGTGTTTATTGTACTTTCAGTAATCAATACTATCTGGGAACTTCTTATGCTGCACTGTATTTTCTATTCCTTGATATTCTTGTTTTTAATTATTTATTTTTATTTTATTTTATTTTATTTTATTATTATTACATTTTAAACTTTATTTTATTATTGGCTGGTTTTAAAGTGGGTTTATCTATGCATTTTAATTTTGCTTTTATTTTATTTTAATTCTTCAATTTTTTGTTTCACTTTATTGTATGACATTTTTATGATGTGAAGCACTTTGAGACTGCCTTGTGTATGAAATGTGCTATACAAATAAAGTTGCCTTGCTTTGCAGGTAATATAATCTCACATCAAAATTCATAAACTTCAGCACAAACCTTATTTGTCAGACTATTGTAATGGCCAAATCTATGACAAAATGGGTGGGGTTATCACCAGAAGATGAGGTGATGTCTGTGACGGTTCTCTGTCATCCTTGCGGTTTTTGCCCCATCTGAGAAGGAAAAACCCAAAGACAATCCTTTTGCCTACGATAAAGCGTTCAAGGAACAGTAGTTGAATTATTTATCTATTTTTTTTAATTATTTAGTTAATTATATTGATGTCTACCAGTTATTTACTGATTGACAAGTTTTTACAGATTTCAAAGATTCACTGAAAAAAAACCTGACTTCAAAACGGTAGGGAGCTCCCTGCTGGAGAGATTCTGGTTATGGTCACTAGGTGGCAGTGTTGGCGAGGCCATTCTTTTCCACAAGCAGTGGATGGGGATGCTTGTGGCCAGCACCAACGCAGAACATTTAAATTAAATTATACATTTCCGTACACTGAACAGTCATAACAGGATGTTCTGTTACAATGACCCACCGTTAGTGTTTGGGGCATCGTGGTAAGAAAAAAGGCGTTAGGACCTATTTTTTTTACTTTTCGACCACAGCCAAAAGTATTGTCCTAAACCGGAAGCGGAAGTATATCAAGTAATATAAGTTTACATTTCCACTTTACTTATGTATTATTTGGTTTAAATTGATGTTTTATGTCATAGATTTTACCCAGTGTTCATTTCGTAACACGTTGCTATTTATTATTATTTTATTTTTTTAATGACGTTGGTCAGCTGACTCGTGTGGTCATGTGATTTCTTGCAATAAATCTGGAGAAAACAGAAGCCGCCGCAAACACACGCTGCAACCATGGGCCGCGCAGAAACAGCCTGCTGTTCGTTGTTTCTACTGGCTGTTCTCGTCAATTCAGGTAGGGATGATGGTCTTTATTTATTGTACTTTTACAGTTAATGTTTCTGTCCGACTAAAGCGGGAAATAACGAGCAAACACAGTTGGCTGCAAAACGAAAGTAACGGTGGCTTATTGTGTTAATTTTGATATCTCCTTGCGCTTTGTTTTAATACTTGAGTAGATTGGGCCGTAGTCTAAGTATTATGGTAACTGGACACCAACTTAATGCTGTGGATGTAATGTGACCCTGAGCAGGACTCTCCAGGCCCCAGAGAGTTCAGGAAGCTTGGGGCTATGTGGAGGTGCGGGACCGGGCCAACATGTTCTGGTGGCTCTACTATGCTGACAGCCAGTCTGCAGACTTCAAGGACCTGCCTCTGGTCATGTGGCTGCAGGTACGTCACGACCAGGTCCACTTAATTCTGCTGACACATCAATATTTAACTGCTTACAAGGTGCTTTTCCTAAGAATCCTGCCCCCATCTCAGATATCTGGTTGACCTTTACCCCCTCCCTGCTAAACACTGTCACTGTTTGGACGTGTTTTTTTTTTTTTTTTTGTAGTCATGGTGGTGTTGTTGTAGTTTTTGACTTGTATGGTCATTTTGTGTCTCTGCAGTTGGGCATCTTTTTGTGGTTTTGCCTCTTCTTGTTTGTGTGTGTGTTTATTGGGGCTTTGATCACCTTCCTGTAGTTGTTTTTCCCCTTTTTGTTTTTTTGTCTATGTTGTCATTTTGTGTCTTCAAGTGTCATTTTTACAGATGATACCAGGGGCCGCCCTGCCACTTTGGGCCCCTAGGTCCTGTACCTGGTAGACCTGTGTGATTAAGTTGCATCATGGCGGTGTGGCAAAGCAGCTGAAACATGCTCATGTTGGAGGATGTTTGTGTGTCTTCAGGGGGGACCCGGAGGATCGGGGAGCGGCTTCGGGAACTTTGAAGAGATTGGACCTTTGGACCGGGACCTGGCGCCCAGAAAGACCAGCTGGGTTAGAATGAAGTTTCCTGTTTTGAGAAGCGTGTTGTGTTGTACGTCTGTGGACTGGAGGGGAACATAGTTTGTGTGTGTTTTCTTGCAGGTGCAGGCAGCCAGCGTGTTGTTCGTTGACAACCCGGTGGGCACCGGCTTCAGCTACGCCGACGGGCCGGACGGCTTCGCCACCAACGTGGCCACGGTGGCCTCAGACATGCTGGTGCTGCTCCAGCACTTCTTCACGAACGAAGGCAGAGTTCCAGGTACATCTGATGCAGTTCAGGGGTTTGGAATGTGTGCTGATTGAATCCCCCAGACTTTTTAGTCATATTTGGAGGGACATGAATGAGCCAATAATTGAAAAATTCAATATTTTCAAGCACTCTTGGAAAGTAGTTTATTGCATTATTTGATATGAGCCAATCAACAGCAGCCTGACCAGACTGCCTAATGTTTGCTGGTTAGAATGTCATTATCTTTTAAATGTAATGCATGTTATTTTCAGCAGACACAAATACCAGAGCACTGAAGCAAACATTAGCTGTGAACTTGACTTGGCTTCTGTTGGTTTTCTCTGCAGAGAGTCCCCTTCTACATCTTCTCTGAGTCATACGGGGGGAAGATGGCCGCCGCCATCTCTGCAGAACTAACCAAGGTGAGTTCTCGCAGCAGTTTTACTTCTCTTTCCAACATCCTCTTAAGGTCCAGGACATGTGAGCTCACAATGGGAAGTCAAACAATTGTCATATGACGGATGAGTAGAATTATTACTAAAGATAAAAAAAACGGACCCAAAGAAGACGTAATAAACTGAGTATTTATAGAAGGAGCTCTAGAAGCCAGACATTTAAAACTTCAAAAAGGAACCACAAGTGTTGAAATTGATCCAAACGACTGCAAAACAAATTACAGCAACTAGATTAGCAGCTCTGACGTTTCTGACTATGATTTGATCTGCATGTTCATAGCTGCTATTAAAAGAAATAGTTATTTATTTACTTTGTTTTAATTTGTGTCGTGTCTGTCCAGGCTGTTGCCAAAGGGTCCGTGAAATGCAATTTCGCTGGTGTGGCGCTTGGAGACTCTTGGATTTCCCCACTGGGTCAGTATCACTTTAGGACGTCCGATTGTGGAAAAAGCATTATTCTATTTTATTATTATGTAATTGGAAGGCAATATTGCAACCCAGTCTCATTGAACCTAGCTTTTCCTTTCGTTGTTGGCGTAACCCGACTCAGTGGTTTTGTTTGTTCAAGTTAAAATCTAAGCTTCTAGTTTCTACATTGAAAATGTGGGAGGAGTTCCAGCATTCACACTAATAATAATAATGATGATAATAAATGCATTAAACCTGCGTTGAACATTTGTATGACGATGAACATGTCGCAGATTACAGTCAACAAGGCGTGTGATATTAGGAAAATGAAAAATGCTACATTTTTAAAGGGAGTTTGGTGAATTCTCAGCAGGCGTTTATTGCGACTGTTACCCATAATCCCCACTAATAAGAGGAAGAAGGTTGAATCCATTATGAAATCTTTAAGTGATGGATGAGACTTGTGCTTCATCCACAGACTCCGTGATGACGTGGGGGCCGTACCTCTACACCACTGTGAGTAACTAACTTGGAAAAGGTTTCCAGTATAATGTTCCTGTTTGACCTCGTCTCCTCTCTGCCGTGCAGTCGCTGCTGGACGACTACGGCCTGGCGGACGTCAGCAGTGCAGCGGAGGCTGTGAAGAACGCTGTGGAGCAGCAGCAGTTCCTCAAAGCCACGGAGCTGTGGTCTGTGGCCGAGACGGTGGTAGAGCAGGTCGGTATCTGGGATGACTTGTTTAGAGGGTTTCATATTAATGATGTTTTTTTTAGTTTGATGTTGCTGCAAACTGTAAGTTCAGTTGAACTGGTAGTGACATTGCTTGATGATAAAGTTGTAATTTATTATAATATGGGCGTATATAAAGGAGTCTGTCATTCGAATCCAAGACTGTTTGTTTTTTTTTTTTCAGCCAATATTCACAATCTGCTAGATGAGAATAGAATATTTAGTTTACATTTTGAAGTTACATGCATCCATTTGATGCTATTTGAGAGCTAAATTAAGCTTCTAGATCCTGTCCTTTTATTTATTAAAAAAAAAAGAAAAAAGAATGCAGTCAATGATCTCAGGCCATATTCACATATTTAACATTGCATGTCAAAGAAGTATTGACCAATCGCATTTGAGCAGGCTTTATTTGAATAGAGACCGACTGACTGACTGACAATTATTTCGCTTTTTATTGGTTTAAAATTGGCTGGTAAAGTGGCTACTTGTGAAACGACGGAGGCAAAGTCCCGCCCCTTTTGGCCCATCATGAGACCTTTTTATTTTGGAAAAGCAGTGAGAGACAAATTATCCAGATAGAACTGTGGCACACACCTGTGTTGTTTGGCAAACATCGTATTTGTAATTCACGGTACCGGTCAGCTGTACATATTTCTTTGTGAAATGAGGTCCCATGAGTGACACAGGAAGTGGTTTGGACTTCCTCCCTATCCGCTCCCTATCATGGATCATGTGGTTTCACGTTGTCCTCTGTTTGGTTCCACTCAGAACACCAATGGAGTGAACTTCTACAACATCCTCACCCAGGAGCCGGATGAGAAACGTTCCTCCGCAGCAGGAGGAGACTTCATGTGTAAGAATCCATCGATCCACTCAGAAATGAATTAACTACATTAATCATAGATTTGTTGAAAGAGGTTTACGCTCATCTGAACTTTGACCGATGTCCTGCTTCCACCAGCTCTGCTGACGCAGCGCCACATTCGACCCCTTCACAGCCAATCGCTGAGCGCCCTGATGAACGGACCAATCAGGAAGAAGCTGGGCATCATCCCCCAGAATGTCACCTGGGGAGGTAGGGTATCGTTCGACAGTGGACTTTGTGCCTAGAATTAACTTTATCTTCTGCGTACTAGCAGCTCTCCCTCTTCTGTGAGTCCAGGCCAGGCGGAGGACGTGTTCAGCCACATGGCAGGAGACTTCATGAGGCCTGTGGTGGATGTGGTCGACCAGCTGCTGGCCGCCGGAGTCAACGTCACCGTCTACAACGGACAGCTGGACCTCATCGTGGACACCATGGGTACCTCGCCTTCTGTTCGGCTCTAGCAGCAGCAGTGGTGGCTCTCTACTTCCTGTCTCATGCCTCTGTACTTCCTGTCTCATGGCTCTCTACTTCCTGTCTTCATGGCTCTCTACTTCCTGTCTTCATGGCTCTCTACTTCCTGTCTCATGACTCTGTACTTCCTGTCTCATGACTCTCTACTTCCTGTCTTCATGGCTCTCTACTTCCTGTCTTCATGGCTCTCTACTTCCTGTCTTCATGGCTCTCTAGTTCCTGTCTTCATGGCTCTCTACTTCCTGTCTTCATGGCTCTCTACTTCCTGTCTTCATGGCTCTCTACTTCCTGTCTTCATGGCTCTCTAGTTCCTGGCTCATGCCTCTGTACTTCCTGGCTCATGGCTCTGTACTTCCTGTCTTCATGGCTCTGTACTTCCTGTCTTCATGGCTCTCTACTTCCTGGTCTCATGGCTCTCTACTTCCTGTCTCATGGCTCTCTACTTCCTGTCTCATGGCTCTCTACTTCCTGTCTCATGGCTCTCTACTTCCTGTCTCATGGCTCTCTACTTCCTGTCTCATGCCTCTCTACTTCCTGTCTCATGACTCTCTACTTCCTGTCTCATGCCTCTGTACTTCCTGTCTCATGACTCTCTACTTCCTGTCTCAGGTCAGGAGCTGTGGGTGAAGAGGCTGAAGTGGGCGGGGCTACCTGGGTTCAACAACCTGCGGTGGACCCCCCTGGATGACCCCACCACCCCGGGCGTTACTGGAGCTTTCTGCAAGACTTATAAGAACTTCTCCTTCTATTGGATCCTCAAAGCCGGTCACATGGTAAGAAACCATACAAACAATGAACTGGCTCCCCTGTGATTGATGGGTCTCTACCACGGCGTTATCCAGTCTGGGGGTTTGGGAACTTTTACGTTTCACAGTGTATTTTCAGTAATGAGTGTAAATTATTGTTGAGCTTATTCAGTGTTGGGTTGTAGTAGTTAATGTCTAGAAACCTTTAGTTCTAACAGTAAACCGATTTTTAAAAGTGGAGCCTCTTCTCTCCCCAGATCCCCTCGGACCAGGGGCCGATGGCCTTGCAGATGATGAAGATGATCACCCGGCAGGATTGATGATGCGACCATGGTGCCAGCTGGAATGGCTCTGACAATCACAATGATCACATGACCTTTTTTTTTTACTCCGCTAAACCAAATAAAGAGTCGGTGCTCTCTGACTACAGCAACTACCTGTGTAACTTCCAGCCACAACAACAATAAAGAAGACCCTTTTGTAACTGCTGCTGTGTTTTCTTCTAATTAAACTGTTCAAAGGTCTTTTGGAAGAACGAAGGGTCTCTGTGAGGAAAAACCCTCCTAACATCTTACAATGTTCATTTATATAAAGAAATGTAGGAATTGATCTAAACGAAGCACAAGTAACAAGTGTTATGACTCCATTTACCATGATGCACCTGTTTTGGCCAATCTGAACTGGACTAGACATGTGAAGGATGACTGAGGAGAACATTTTTATTATATTCTTATATCACAGTTAAATTTCAAGATCTCTTTGGAGATGTTTTGGGAAAAATATGCATTTTTTCTCCTTCAATAAGATTCAGCGTCGAACAAAGCGAATATGAGGTCATTCCTGAAACACCAACCGTCTTCCTTTAAGATCCACTTGCTAGTTTTTTCCTGTTGCTTGTTGTCATGCCGATGGCAACAAGCTGATCTGTTGTTGCTCAGTAGCTTTCATGATTTCACATATAGCCCTGATGGTGTGAAAAAAACATTCAGATATAAAAGTCAACCAGTAGTTATAGAGTCGGCAGCCGTCGCCGGGGCCTCCACGACCGTCTGTACAACTTTTGAGCCAAAAACAACAAATCGGACGCTACTGAAGGGCTCAAAGTAGGGAATGATCCGTTGGACATCAGAGCCACGTTAAGCAAAGAGTCAAAGAGAAGTGTGAGGTCATTGTGTGAGGTCATTTGTGTAGCTGAGGCTTCTTCTTCCCCAGTGGCTCTCTGGGACCGGGAAGCCCTTCCTAATCACCGGCTCCACCATCAGCTCCAGCAGGCCCGGGGGCTCCGGCACCACCAGCTCCGTTACCCTGAAAACATTAGCGTACGCCCGGCCCACCAGGACCAGCTGACCCGGGGGGACCCTGGGATCGGGTCCTCTCTGCCGTCGCCAGTACACCCTGAAGTGGCGCACGAGCTCGGTCCGGTACGCCCAGCGCAGAGTGGCGTTGAAGTGCAGACGGGGAGTGGTGGACTCTGGGGGGACGCCAGCACCACGCAGCCACACCACGTCATAAATGCACAAGCCCTGAACCAGGTCTGGGGGAACCTGCAGACTGGCTACGTCGAAGAGCTTATGAAGAGAGAGGAGGAGGGAACGATTAAAGAAAATAAAGAGTAGCTGGTAAATCTGTGTCTGAATTTATTACGTTTCCACGCTGCAATCAGGAGATAGATTTGAGAGGGAAAACGACCTGTTTTACTGCAATTAAAATAATCCGTGAGGAAAAATGCATTAATACGAATTGAGAAATTTTGATTACGAATCCAATGTATTGGACACACAGTCTCACCATGATTTCTCCCACCCTGCAGCTGAAAGGCGTGTCCTGAGGCTCTCCGTCCCGCTGGATTTTCACACAAACTTCTCTGAGAGCACAGCCGTGCAGCTCCAGCTGTGAACAGCTGCCCGCGGTCACATGACGGGAACAGGAAGACTTGAATCACATTCATTCGAGCGTAACTTCTGCATTTTTTTTCAACCTGGATGCTATTTTTGCATTTTGTTGTTTTTATGTGACTGATGGGGGCAAGAGTTTTTGATCGTGCTCAGACTCTGTTATCGTCTGACAACATCATTGAAAAGACCCGACAGAGAAAAGAATCCTCAAGGAACGATGTCGACGCTGTGAGGTGAAATGGAGGAAACAGTTATGTTGCTATGGCAACCGCAGCCCTGCCTCTTTGGCGTTTCCTTTGTGAAGAAGGAAAAAAAGCAGCGGTACTTCCCCATTAGTCACTTTAAAAATGCTCAAACGGTGTCCAGGTTGAATAATTCCCTTTAACTTAGCTGTTATTTAGCCGTTAGCGTGCCTTACCCAACAGTCCAACCGTTTGAACTCGAGTTGCCACACAGCTGAGAGAACCGGCTCACCAACTCATCCTGAACCGCAGGAGACATGCCGGTAGCTGCAGGAACACATACGATAGATAGCTCAGTGGTAGAGTCATGTACCGAGAACAAGTCCTTCGCTGCAGCGGCCCCGGGGTCCAACCTGCCCGGCAGGCCTTTCTGTGTGATGTTGATAACTTAAATATAATCTGAAGGACAACTTTACAATATAAGTACTGGGGCGCTAATAGCAGAAAGAGTGGATTCTGCAATAATTCCTGGAGAGCTAATACATAATAGTGCGACACAGCTGAGGCTGGAACAGCTTGGATATTCCAAAAATACACTGGAGCTCACGCAAGGACATTTCATCCTAAAACCTGTCACGGTTGGGGAATAGGAAACCCAAACGCAGAAAAGGATGCTCTATTTCCTAAAGCTGATACTAAAAAAACAGGGAAAAAACAACTAGAAAGAAAACTGAGGGAGTAGATTGAGAAGGAACATCAGGATCAAACATAGAAACCAGGAAGAAAGCCAAGAATCTAATGAGACGTTATGTAATGATTAGGTTAATGAGGATAAAATGATTAGTGCTGGGGCAGGAGAGGAGGCTGTGTATTGTAAGATACTCACATCTGAAATCCTGGACGTCCACGTGTGTGCAAAGACTGGCGTCTGTTGTCTGGAGATCCAGGGACACTTTGACCCCGGCAGATTGCTTGTAGACGAGGGTCACCAGAGTCTTGGGTGCCAGGGGGACGTGGAGGGAGAAGACCCTGAAACAGAACAGAGGACCGTGGATGAGACTCGTGGGTCTGTGAAGGTCGTGGTGGCAGCAGGGACGGACAGGAAACACACTTGGCACAAACTGGAGCCGTGTGAGCGGCGGGGATGAGTCCCTCCAGCAGCAGCGAGCAGCCCCCGTTCCAGGCGTCGTCGGGGCAACCGCGGCTGCTCAGCCAGCCCTGGCCCTCCAGCTCCATCTGGTAATACAAGGGCTGGATCTCCTGGGCCGTCAGGTTGAACCAGCTCCTGTTTGATTCTTGCTGCACACACACACACACACACACACACACACACACACACACACACACACACACACACACACACACACACACACACACACACACACACACACACACACACACACACACACAAGGATGAAAAAATTAATCCATGTTGCATATATCGCTGGATGTTTGTGCTAGATAAGGTCCCAGAAATGTTGACCTTTGACCACCAAAAGCTAATCCCTTCATCCTTCCTTCAGTCTGAAGTATGACAAATAATTTTAATTTAATAAATACATTTTATTATTATATCAGTGGCATAAAACGGTTTTAAAATGATGATAATATGGACATCATCCGCCTGTGGTTGCAGATGCACCTCCTTCAGTACCTGTCCTCTCCAGTAGAGGGCCTTCCCAAAGCCCTGGCAGAAGGAGGAGATGAAGGGGAGAGGTGAGGCCGGCCGATGGATGTACAGGTGGTCTGACAGGAGAGCCCAGAACCTGCAGACAGGATGGGGAGAGGTCACACACACACACACACACACACACACACACACACACACACACACACACACACACACACACACACACACACACACACACACACACACACACACACACACACACACACACACACACACACACACACACACACACACACACACCGTTGTTCCTCTTTGCTGCTATGCGGGGAGACAGTTTTGGGGGTTTAATTTTGTCTTTGGCCAGATTGTATGACCCGTCTTGTTAGTTGGCTCACTTTTATTATTTTGGATGGTGTGTTATGGGAGTGTTATGTATTCATTTGTATCAAGCAGCAAAATACTTGTAGCGTCTTTGACTTAATTTGCCAACATCGCATGTCGACGCTGAAACAATATGTGGTGTAGGCCTGCGTCCCTGTGTAATATTGTGTCGACCTCACTTGTCCTGGTTCTTGCGGAATGTGGTTTTATCGTCTTGGCTCTCGTACACCCAGCCCGGAGCGAAGATGGCGGTGGAGAAGTTGTGCCTCCGAATGACTTCCAGCGCCTGTGGAAAAAAAAACCAGAAGGTGAAACGATGAGAGCCATCGACGTTTCTTCATAGGCAGACACAAATGTTCCAGTGTGTACCTTATTCGTTTCCAGCATTCCTCCCACCACTTTGCCCCGGGCGAACACGTCCACCCCGATGTAGACGTCAGCCTGGCGGCCTTTGACCCCGCTGTAGTCCGTCATCCACTCCAGGTTCTGCTCCGTCCAGTTGTAGTTGGTGAAGAAACCATCACACGCATCAAAGAACACCCTGTCATGAAGAGATTGAGAGAAAGTGTCTGCATTGACATAATGGTTGCTTATATTGTTTATTTTATTTTAATGTCTCTACCTGTTGGCCTGGTTGAGTTCATTTTGCCACGTCAGCTGTCCGGTCTCAATCACGCTGTCGTACCACAGGACCAAGCTGCCGGGCGCTCGCTCGTGCATCTGGTCCGTCAGATAACGCAGGAACAAAGGCGTGTTCTTCACCGCCACCGCCTGCAAACACGGGAGGCCACATGTTTCAGGCCAAGACGTCGAAGAGAAGCCACGTGTCATGCATGTTCACCATCTTAGTTTAGTCATTTTAGAAAGCCAAATCAGAACTATGCATCTCATTGTACGACTGTGCGTATAATGTCAGAGCGTAAAGCGCCGTGGTGATGGTCAGGATGAGTGTGACTCACACTGAGGGCGTTCTCTATGTTGATGAGCCAGCCGTCGAAGCCGTGACAGTGGCTGATCTGGACTAGTTTGTCAGCCACCGTCCGGTACGACTCCTCCTCGTTCAGGAAGGCCTCGCAGGCCGCCGCTCCGTCGGTCCACTCTGTGATAAAAGTCCCTGGAAAGCAGGCCGAGCACGGCGGGAGTGTTCACACATGAAGACGGGGAAGCCTGATCACCGTTGTGCCATCATATTACAAAACGCCACATCTAAGATATCAAATTACTAAACTGGATTCTGTCCGATTTGGCCTTTTCACTCACCGAGAACGACGACTCCATGTTTATGTGCAGCGTTGGTCCACACGGCGGGAGGAACGGTCACCAGGTTGTGTGTGAAGTAGTTGAATATATCGATGTACTGCCAGTGGTAGAAGGCGTACGGAGCGTCTGCAATTGTCCCCTGGGTAAACCTTAACAGGTGAGAAAGCATTATGGTACAGCTAGAAGAAAAACAAAATGTCAGGAAGAGCATCATCTCTGTGAGAAATGAATGATGGGACCAAACAGCAGAACCAAAGAAAAATGAATTGTTGAAGAATTGTTAGAATCACTGACAGCTCAACACCATATTTCAAATAAAGACTTCTACAAATATTTACAGGTCAGACACTTTGTGTATAAGAAGAACAACTAGTTGGAAATTGCATATGATTCACATCCTTTGGATAGATTTTTAACTATAAGCAGCAAAAACATTTTATATCCAGGTTCTATTCTGAGATGTTGCTGCATGGTGTGCTTTGCTCATCTGTGTTATAGATAGTGATGTGTGGGGGAGATTCTGCGACTGCCTTCCAAAATCTCGATTAACAACAGATATAAAGAATTACAATATAATATTTTGCATCAGGTCGGTGTATATCTATAGCAAATATAACAAGGGATCCTCTCCAAAATGTCCCAAATGCAAAACTCATGTAGGTACCCGGCTGCATTGTTTGTAAGAATGCAAAAATAAATCTCATTTTTTGGAAGGCAGTATGCACAGGTGTCAGTACAGCGAATGGTCAGCAGGTGTCAGTAGAGAGACCAACTTGGGAAGGTCCCTGTCGTTCAAATCAGGCAGTAAAACATGTCAAATAAAAACCAACAATTGCAGATAACATTTAAGTGCCAACAAAGTAATATGACACGTCAAGTGATGCCCCGTTTGTATTCATACCATTTCAATCCCCTGCAGCCTCTCACAGTCCCTGATGGTACGCGGTTTAAGGCCTAAGTAGGGACATTGGGTTTGGGACCTACAGTTCAGCATTTTGGTCGTTGCCATCTTGCCATATTATTCTTTTTGGCATTCTAGTTGGTCTATTGGTGAAGCAGGGTTATTAATTATGAGGGTTGGATCAATTTTGTCACCATTGGTGATAAAAATGATTCGCCAGAGGCAGTGACAGAAAATCAATGGTTATCAATGGTTATTAGGTCCGCATATTTTGGACCATGAAATGTCCACTACCTATGTTTGTTACAGCCACAAAGAATAATGCCCCACGATGGTCCACAGGAAGTGGACTCTACAGATCAGACATTTGTATTCCTTACCGGTCCTCCAGGTATCCACCCATCATGTCATGAGACACCAAGGTCCGGCGTGGACAAGCAGCCAGAGGAGGCTCCCGAGGCGCCAGAGGTTCCACTGCCACATTGTAGGGGTTAGCCTCGCTTCGTTTCCACGACAACAGCTCCTCCAGGGTTTGAAGACCGCAGCTGATTGGTTCGGTGGTGTCGCCGTCGTAATGTTTGGCTGGGAGTGAGAGGAAATGAAATGTCATGTGTAAAGTGCCGTTCGAGCTCCACACATGAGGACATCTACAGCAGCTCAGATCGTTTCAGAATGTCCCACAATGTCAGCTCACCTGGCAGCGGCGAGGGCAAATACTTGATGACTTCATGGACGTTGCTTGAATCCATTGGTTGATCCAAACAAGAGTCCAACCTGGTGGAGAGGAGTGAAGCCATGCAACAATGACAAGCATCTTTACGATTTCAATGGCGATGGGACTTTGGCTTCCTGTCAGGGAACCTGGTGGGTGACTGCACTGTTTGAGTGTTGTACAGGATGCCCAGCTACTCCAACAGAATGACAAGCAGAGCAAATGCACTAGATGTTCCCTGAAACCTCTGATTGAATATGTTCATATTTGTTTAAATATATGGTTTCTTTAAAATAAATTGTCTTTTGACCTCATTTTATGCTATTCATGTGTATTTGGATTATACCACTTATATCTGTTCTTCTATTGTTGTCAATATTCTGTTGTATATTATCCTTTGTCAACCACAAAAGTACATTTATTAAATACGTTAAAACAAGTATGTGAACTTTGGCTGTTTACCCTGCTCCGGTAAACGGCATACACACTGACACGTATAAGAGAAGTAACAGGACGTTACCGGCCGGGGTTAGCCGTGTCCGTCTCCACACCGACATTACCGAGCTCCTCTCCGGCCTCTCTTCGCGGGGGAAGCGTGTCTCCGTTCGCTGTCAGAGACATGTCATTTAGAGTTTAGCTGAGAATCCTCTGAATAGTGCAGTGAAGGAGGAAACAGGAAGATGTCCTGCTGCTAGCAAAACATTTCCGACTCCTCTTTCAAAATAAAAGCGTCATTTCCATAAATGAAAATTAATTAAAAAAACAAAAAAACAAAGTAGCTCGTTTGATACGTTGCTATTTTGTGTGAAATGCCAAACTTCAGTAATGACACGACTTTCATAACTGTGACGTATTGTGTTCCCTTTGAAAGACGCTACTACCGTGACGTTCAGTTTTAGCCATGTTATATCCCATAACTTCGACAATACAGAGATATAGAGTTAACATGTTTATTTTTAGCGGATTTCGTGCAGTTGTTTGTCCATGGGAGTTGGGGTGAGTCCAGCTGGACAAAGGAACCACTCTTTTGTTGTTGTGCAGGACCAGAATCGTTTGTTTGGAGGAGATGCGTCGCCGGCAGTACACCGAAGGGACAATAACGCCGGGCGCTGTGTGAGGAAGGCAAAGATGGCGGCCGCAAACAATACTTTCACGCATGCGCAGCATGCCAGTGGCCAGGTTTGCAGCCTAAATGCTGTATCTACACACAATTCAAATTAAAAGACTTGTGGAGAAAAAAAGAGTGTGTTGTTTTCTTCTTTCTTCTTTCATACCCCAATAAGCTTTGTTCTACTTTATTTATATTCTACTTTTCTTTTTTTTTATCTTCACGATACCTGATTTAACAACAAAAACAAACAAAAGAACAGCAGCAAATTTCCCCTCTGTTTAAAGTGTATGGTATATAGTAAGTTTATCCTATTTTTATATTTTATACTGTATACTGTATTTTATACTGTATCTGGTATATATGGTATATGGTATATGGATATATCTAGTGTGATATGTACATTCACTGTACATTTACTGTTGTTTTGGATAACTGGCTGCTGTAACAATCTATATCCATCTATCTATCTATCTATCTATCTATCTATCTATCTATCTATCTATCTATCTATCTATCTATCTATACTTTATAATATCATACATTAGAGTTTTTATTTAACAATCCAGTTTTTGGATTGGTTTTATGTTACCTAATACTTTTCGGACTGTCTTAGACCATTGGAACAGGATGTATGAATTTGAAACTTGGGCGTAATTCCCCTTTAAGATGACTGCCTAATTAATTTTCTCCACCATTATCTCCTACACACTTAGTTTGCATTTCAGCCATTATGTAATTGGGTTTTAACATAGACTGTATATAAGAAGTGGACGTCATGGTGACGTCACAATTGGTTTGTGAACTCGAGTGATGGGTGGATCTGATGAACACGAGCGGGAGAGCGGCACCTTGAGTAGCAACCTTAAAGCTAAGTGTTAAAGTCATCTTAGCAGCTAACTCCATTGGTAGTGAGATAGCAACGGTAGCTAGGCCCCGGTAGCTACCTGTCAATCACAAAGTAGACACGCCTAAAAGCATACCCTGCTTTATTGTGTATCTGACTCTAAATGGACTATAATTGACTAAATAATCATGCTGTATTAAAGAAGACTTGAAACTAGTGTTTGAGACCATGAACTCATGTTTACAAGAAGTAAGGTATTTTCTCCTAGGCTTCCATGCAGTTGGACTTTTGCAACCAAAGCAGTCACCCCCTGATGGCCAGCACAGAGAATGCAAGTTTAAGGCACTTCGGCGTTGGCTTCACTTTTCATGCCTGAAGTTGCTGCCTATTATGTTCATATATCTGATGCCATTTGGTCTGCAATAATCTTATTTATTTATTATTTTGACTCCAAAAATGTGTAAGAAAAAATGGGACAGGGAGTATTATCAAATAAATCAGGTGTAGGCTTATTATTATAGGTATATCTGTACAGTTATAGTTCAGTTTATTGTACACAGTTCATTCACACTGGTGAAGCTGTTAGCCATCACGGTGTCCGTCGGCAGCTCTTTACTGAGACGCTCTTTGGCGGTGTCCTCCCCAGCAGGGAAGTGATGTCAGACACCTCCAGCAGATTACTGACAGAGACAGCGAAGAAGGACAAGATCCAAAGTAACCAGCGCAAAATCCATCTTCATCCGTGGACAATTAACGCGTATCCACATCAAAAACAGCGAGAGCATAAAGTACAGACTTCAACCTTTCGAACGAGCCGCGTATTGGCGCAATATGAGGTTATCAGCGTTTTAAAACAAGTGGCGAAAGATCGTGAGAGCCGCCTTCATCCGGAGACAACAAACGGGAGACACCGTCGTCGCTCGAAGAGGTTTTTAATGTGTCGGATGTTTCGCCTGTTCTGCTCTTAAACAGACTCGGGCTTTTGAACCTGAATATTTCTGGATATTTTGGAGCTAGCGAGCGCGCTTGCTAGCCGAACACAAACCGCTAATCATGGAGTTGAGAGTGGGGAACCGATATAGACTGGGCAGGAAAATTGGAAGTGGATCATTTGGGGACATCTACTTGGGTAAGTTCCGGTCGGATAAACCTGCTGTCTTGTCTTTGTTTCCGAGCTAACGTTACCTCAACCCAGTACGTACAGATCCAACGGTTTGCCAGCTGGTTCCCCTAAACGAGCTGATCGCCAATCAGCTGTTCGGTATTAGCAACACTAGCCCCTAAGCTAGCACTCTGTGTAGCTAGCAAGTAACAAGGCGTCTGTTGCCTTGTAAATATGCATAGTGGACGATGAATTGTGCTTATTGGGCTCGACCTGGGGGACAATTTGGCTGTCGTGACGTCAAATTAATTTAAAAGTGAGCATGTCAACGACAAGAATGGAAACTGGCCGCTGTGTAACGTGAGCTAAACCCTATGTTAGCTAACGTTAGCTAATATTTGACTTTTAATTTACTCGCCTGGACGCGGCAGCAGTCCGACAAGCACAGGCCATAGGCTTTACTGTTAAGTCCCTCAAGAGGTAAATGACATGTAACATACTTATCGATGCTGAACAGTCACCTCTAAAGACGGCAGGACGGTTCACTTTACTCCTTTGCACTTGATAAGAGATACATCATAAGGCTAACGTTAGCTACGTCGCTAGCTCTCCCACAGGAGTAGCGTTATTTCATTCAAAAGGGTTGATAGTTGACGTGGTTTATATCACAACCGGTGTGTTTCTGGAGGTAACCACTGTCACAAACGTGTGTGTGTGTGTGTGTGTGTGTGTGTGTGTGTGTGTGTGTGTGTGTGTGTGTGTAACGTTAAACTGGGTCTTTGAGCTCAACTGAGGGTGATATGAAACTGGTTAATGCACCCTGCGGCTTGTTTCGTGCCTGAGGGGACATGTTCATATATGAATGAGGTTCGTCTGCAAAGTGCCAACCAGGGCTGTGACCTATTGACTGTAGTTGTTTGTAATAATTGATTGGGCGTGTTGCCTCTCATTGAAGGTGCACGTTTAGCCGGTTGAAGATTATTCTCTACATAAAGTCTGACTGACCGGTGTGCATTTGAGGTACAAACAAAATGTGTATGCATGAACACTGACTGTATTAATCGGGGACATCTTCCCCACACCGGGGGCCACCACCATAATTGGAATGCATCCACTGGCGGCCATATTGGAGGTCCACCTCTCTTGGCAACGCAGCCGATCACATTTCTAAGCTTAAGACTTAGTCATTTGAACAACAATAGAGAGGAGACATTATTAATTCATGAAGCGATTTTTCCTGGCTGCAGACTGATCACTTCATCGTTGACATGTAATCAACCCCGAGAGCAGAATATCCAAGTGGGACTGTTGGCACTCACTCACAATATGATTTAAGTATGAGGCAATGTTCCATTATTGGTCCTTTCAGTGTGGATGAACGTAAAAATGAATTATTATACAGGCAATTGTTTGTAAGCATTTACTGCTGTTGAATAAATAACACATTTGGACAAGTTTAATTCATCCCTCATGGTAAAAGGGATTGAAATCTGCTCATTGAAAATTAGATTTACCGGTAAGTATAAAAAAGACTACATTTTGACAAGAGGGACACGAGGGGCTGCTCCTGTTCAGACGAATCAGTCGATTATTTTGTCATTAAAGTGTGCAGGAAATAGGGAAAACGTCCATGCGATTTTGCTTATTCATAACGTTATTCTGTTTATCAAACAACACAGAAGATCTATACATTTATATATTGTACTGTAGTAAGAGAGTATCTTCAAAGACTGTGTTATCGTTAATATCTTTGTTCTTGAAAGTCAAAGCTTACACAGAGGTTCATCTTTGGAGTAGCGGTTGGTCCTGCTGTTTTTTTTACCTTTTACTATTTTGTGAAACAATCTTGTGGTTGGATTTGTTTTCGCCCATGTGCTGCAGAGAAAATAAAAGTCAACCTGTTATTCTATTTGATAGTAATGCTCCCGTACAGAGTGAGTGCTGTGTTCAACACTGACTGGGCGTTGGACTCTGCTTGTATTGGTGGGAGAGGCTGTTTGTTATTGGCAGGAGGAGGCGAAGTCAGCTGTTGGATCAAAGCGTTGTGCTGTCCGTGCTCTGACTGGGTGTAAATGTGGGCCGTCAAATATTCATACCCGGTAGAATAGGTGGTGACCTTTATGAGGTCGTCATGAACAACCAATCGGCTAACAGAATCCACCTCATTGACACATTGCAATTATTTGTTGAGTAATCCCGTAAGCCTCCACTTGTGAGTGAGTTCTGTGACATGCTTACATGCTAATTTGGTCACAGTGTGTAATTTGCTTTGGATTAAAGATCTAGTAATGTCAAAGTCATGAGTCATGGTTGAGTTTAAGAATGGCATGGAAAAACACAGAATTTCCATTATCGCTGACTTGGAAAAAGCTCTCTATCATGGTAGACAAGTTAAAAATAGAGCCTGATTTAAAACATACAGGATACAAAATAGATATTTTAAAAATGTATTATCCTTTATGCTGGGAGACCTTTTAAAGATTGTTTTTCACTAAAAAAAGATTTCTTAGCTGAGACACAATAAACCATTTTTCTGTTGCAAAATGTGAGTGATACCATTATGTTTAAATGCTCTTTTAAGGATATTTTGATGATGATCGGGATAATATCGTGAATCACAATCATTCTGGCCAGGAACACCATGACATGAAATGTTCATATCGTCCCATGTCTAGTTGAGGGGATCTTTTAATCATCTAAAAGTTAAAATGAGGAACATCAATTTTTATTGTTTGTTACTTTAGTTGTTTTCCATGTGGACTAAAGTAGTAGTGTTTCCAAAGCACCAGATTCCCTTCAGAAAACCTCTCATTTTACTGCAGCCGGGTCTAACAGTCAACCCTGCTCAGTGCTGGTTCTGGTTCGCCCGTGCCTCTCTTCTCTCCTGCGGGACCAGCAATACTGTCACTACGGTCATCCAGCAGCAAGGCGTCAGTGTCGGCCCCCAGCAGGGACTAGCCGGGTCCCAGCAGGGACTAGCTGGACCCCAGCCGGAGCTCCGACTGCATTTCGTAGCAGAATCCAGATCTGTCCAGGGTGGTCTGGTTGCTGCAGGAGGCCTCACTGAAGTCTGAGCTGAAGGAGGTTCTGGGGAACCTGCCTGATTTCAGCAGAATCAGAATAACTGTATAGAAACAGCCAAACCTCTAGCTGGTGGTCTCGTTTACTTCCGTATGTCATATACAGGCATCAGCATTCCACGGAGACTGTTTCATAACCAGTAAAAAGAGAGTGAAAAATCAACACATGCTTCTGTCTCTCCGATTACAATGTGACATCATGGCCAGGTCTAAGTGATCGTCACGTGTTTGCATGTTACGTCGTTTGAATTGTGGCGAGTGTGTGGCTGAGAGAGATTGACAGCAGACAGATGTTGGGGTCCAGCAACACCAACATAGCAGTGAAGATGTCGCTCTGATAACAACACACGGGTAGACATTACTACACGATATCTTCTCATAGCTCATTGGCTGATATCGTTCTCTGAATGTCGCACAGAGAACCTTTTACGGGGCTTGAAGTGGTAATATTCTAATGTGACGGAAGGTTTTTATATTTAAGTAGCTCAATAAAGGCATGGAATGATTAACTTGCCTATCGGGAATAATAAAGATAATTAACTTGATCTTGATTTTCCTTTATACTCAACTGAAGCGACACCAACGCAGCCCTTTGCATTTTCATTTAAAAGACACTGCTGGAGCTTGTTACCTGCTGGACAAGGACTTGTGTAACAGATACTCAACTAGTCATATCTAGGTAAACTGAGAGCAGTGTATGCTAAAAGGGATGGGTCCTCTTACATAAGCGAAGCTAACAAAAACAGAGACGTGTTCAGACCCGCTGCTGCCGGTGACTCACTGATGACGCCTTTTTAGTGTCGTTCTAATGTCTTTGTGCATAAGCTATAGCATTTCTAGTGGCTACGTTGACATTATCTCCTACAACCACTTCTCAGAATTTTTTTTTTTTTTTTTTTTTTTTGCATGCAGTTGCAAAACACAATTTGCCCCATTTTTTGCAGCAAGTATCCATTTGTGTGTGTAGAAGACTTCCTCCAGTAACGGGCTGGGTCTATTATCCCAGGATCCAACATGTTGCATCTGCTAGCTCCCACCTTCCACAGGATGCAGCCACAGTATTTGGGGAAAAGAGATTGTTGGCATTCTTTGGCTGGCCTTGCTTGCCTTAACGGGCTTGAGTTTATTCAGGGCTGCACTCCTGTGTTCATGTGCTTCATGCTAGAAAACCTGAGTGGTATGAGATGATTTTTAGTTAATAACGTCAAAACGATTGGATTCTTCAGGGTAAAGTGTAAATGGGCTAGTTTTAACTCTGTACTGGGATGTGTCCGGACATGTTTCACCAACTGCATTGCTCAGGATAAAAAAAAAAAACACACACACACACACCGCAGGTACACACGTTCATACCAATGTCACACAGTCTTTTCTCTCTGAGAAAAATCTGCATTTCCCAGAAGAATCTGCCCGGACAAATCACATTCTCATTACGCAAGAGCCTTTGTGGACGTTTTCCCTGTTGTTGCTCATTGATTGCATTAATTGATCGCCCAAGCAGTAAACTAGAACAAGGCATTGTAAGTTAAGTGTTTTTTGTGTTTGTGTGAAACTAAAAATAGTGTAGGACGGCCCATGTTTCCCCGTGGTGCACACTGTGTGTTTAACTTTAAAGAAACGGCACGTTACATATACGTTCAGATCTCTTGCATTGATTTTAGGATTGCAGTTCAGTTATTTGGATTATTAATTGATCCATGAATTGTCATGTGTACCTTTTTTTTTTTTTTTATTCTTAAATGTGTTAAATTCAGAACATTTCCATCGCCTCCACAATCCCCTCTCAACACGGCGGGCCATGGATGTATGAAGAGAACTGGAAAATTGCTCTATGATGCATGAAATATAGTATAAAATTACCCAGATCTTCCAGCCATCATCCATAAGAGTAAGCCTGCTAGCATTTTTTCTGAGTGCATTTTACAATCTTTAGGAATGAGTCTTTTTGATCCAAAATTGCATCATGTGACTTGGAAGTTGTAATTCCACGGTTTGGCCACTATATGAAAAGTGCTTCAAAGTTCTTTCTAACAGTGAGCGGCATATATGCCATTTAACGATGTCATCCTCACTCTTATTTAATGACTTTAACAACTATATTCTGTATGCTGCCATGGTTGTTTACCGTAACTTTCTCATACGTTTACACCCCACTTTTCTCACTTCTGTGGAGAAACAAATTGCCGCCCCTGCTACTATTGAGGTTAATGAGATTTGTGGTGTCCTGACCCTTTAAAATTAGAGTGATTATGGATTTGGGTTGCCAGCCACGGGCGGATCAATGCCACCTAGTTTGGTAGCGTAGATGATCTGCAGCGGGGCTGCCTTTTGTTTTCCTGCATGCTGTTTGGCCACATCCGCACAGGCTTTTTGTTCAGCATTATTTAAACTGTTCGTGTCTATAAATTATACACACGCCGCTTTTTAAAGTGAGTCATGGCTCTAATTGTGCGCCCCGCCCTGGGGAGTGCTGCTCAGCCCGCCGAGATGACCTCATGCAGAGAAATCAATGATGCCCCATCGGTGCTGCTGTCAGTCCATATGTGAGGGACCATGTGTTTTAAATGGGATTATGTAAGCTGGTGTTCAGTTGCTGTGTTTGTGTAGAGGGAACTGGACCTCGTAACCATGTTAAGGAAGAAAGCAGCCGAGGCACCGAGCTTTCCACAGAGCAGCAGAGAGTGGTCTCGCTGGCGAACCCGCTTGTCTGATGGAAATGTAATTATAGCTGAAGAACTTGAGCTCCACATGCAAGTAGATACATGAAAGAGGAGCAGGGTACATGCAGCGCACGCTGTTGGTTTCTCGCCCGTGCTGGCTTTGCTGTGTGGAAGTTAGGAGATACTATAGACTTTTAACTGGTTATGAAACGGCCTCAATGTAACACTGATGCCTCTTATATGAGTTATGTAAGCAAGTAGTTATTCTTCACGGTTGTCATTGGTGCTCAGGGTTCAGATTCTGGTGCAATCAGACAAGGGTTCACCAGGAACTCCTTCAGCTCAGACCCCAGCAGCAACCAGTCCACCACGCACAGACCCAGATCCGGCTTCACTACCGGCTTCTACCTGCAGGAGGTGGAGACTTCTTCACCGGCAGCAGAGGCTCCTCTACTGGGAGCCAACACCATGTTGCTGGAGGCCCAGACTGTATTGCTGGGTCCCGCTGGAGGGAAGGGAGACCAGGACTGCAGTAAATGAGAGCTTATCATAATAGACTCAGCAACATACCGCTTTTATCCACCTGGGCCGCCAAAACAGCAATGAAAGATCCTCATAATCGCTTTAACGACCGCTGATACGCTAATGTGCTCACGATGGAACACTGAGGAAGGCAAGCGCTTATCTTCACGTCAATTAGCTTCATAGACTTGATGGAGGAACAAGATGGGAAGTCATGATCTGACAGCAATACTCCAGTCTGCAGACGAGATGCTACATGAGATGATTTAACAGCCGTAGTGAATGTATCTGGTAAATGTCCCACATTCTGTGATGTCTCGCAGCGCAGCTCACCTGTCTGTCCTCTCTATCTGTCTGTCTGTCTGTCTAGGTACCGACATCTCGGTCGGGGAGGAGGTCGCCATCAAGTTGGAATGTGTGAAGACCAAACACCCGCAGCTCCACATAGAGAGCAAAATCTACAAGATGATGCAGGGCGGAGGTACTGTATACTCGCACACATCGTGACACACTGTGAAGGGTTGTTTCCGCTTTTACGGCTCCACATCAATATTTACAAGCACTTTAAAAATATAAGCTAGCGGCCTTTGACCCTCGTAAATCATTAGCTGTGCAGAAGATGATCGATCAAACGGTGTTTAGTGAGTTAACCAGCTAGGAAGGTATTTATAATGGGCTTAGGTGTTTTTGTGTGCCTTTAGTCCATCTTAAAGGAATACTTCACCCACAAAACAATAGACTTTTCTCCATTGTTTTTATCTGAGGCATGCAAGAAACAATAACAGACGATCTTCATGTCTTCAATACAGCATGATGTTCATTTAGTAATTATGGTCCATTTAGATCAAATATCCCATGAGCAAGTTATGCTTTAGGGCGGGGCTACCTGGTGATTGACAGGTCAGTAGTTGTTTTCTGCTATATTAATGCTCTGACCTTTGAATTTAGCAACTTTTAAATACATTTATTTTACCGGTAATAGGATTAAAAAGTAAATAAATAGTAGCTATATGTGGTTACTGCAACCACAGTGATGTGCTATACGTTTTCAATCCAGTCACTCTGGCCTTTTAGTGTTTTCTGGCTTCATGGCAAGCCAACTACTTGACCGCAAACGCAGGAGACAGACAACTGTGCACACATGCACTTGTATTTTTGTACCAGCATGGTAGGACCGGCCAGACTGGATGTATTTGAGTTTGTGTCCATATAAATAGCTGTGTGTGTGTGTGTGTGTGTGTGTGTGTGTGTGTGTGTGTGTGTGTGTGTGTGTGTGTGTGTGTGTGTGTGTGTGTGTGTTGTGTGTGTGTGTGTGTTAGTGTGTGTGTGTGTGTGTTAGTGTGTGTGTGTGTGTTAGTGTGTGTGTGTGTTAGTGTGTTAGTGTGTGTGTTAGTGTGTGTGTTAGTGTGTGTGCGTGTGTGTGTGTGTGTGCGTGTGCGCGCGTGCGTGTGTGCAAGGTGCTGAGCAACAGAATTTTGTTGCGGTCTGCCTATAGAAGGAAATGCCAGATGGCCTCTTTGCCTTGGCAATGTCAGCCAATTACCAGCTACTACTAAACCAGCTGACCTTTGCCTTCACACACTGTGTGTGTGTGTGTCTCTCTCTCTCTCTCTCTCTCTCTCTCTCTCTCTCTCTCTCTCTCTCTCTCTCTCTCTCTCTCTCTCTCTCTCTCTCTCTCTCTCTGGCCTACAGCAGACTACTATTAAATTATATTTATATATAATGCTATATCATTAAACCACCATAGAGTTGATCAACCAAATGATTATAACCGAGTGGTGCACATGGGGGGAAAAAACTTTTAAAAAAAGGTGTAATTACTCCCAATTTTAAGATATTTAAGGATATGAAGGCCTTTCTTTGGGTCAGTGACTACATAGCGTCGTTTTTAAAAAAAATGTTTTCAATTGTTCTTAACCAAGAAGAGAGCATATACTGCCGCCTCCATAAAAAGTGCTAGACCCAGCATATTTATTTTTCAGCACTCTGCCTTTTTTGGATGATGCTGGTGACATCATAGTGAAAAAGGGAGGAGGAGCTTGTTTGGGCCATGCCCGTCAGATAGAATCTATAATAAAAAAAAACAGAAAAGCACTTTTGTTGTAGCAGGTCAGCTGGACGGACACTGAACATTGTCTCCTAGCTCCAAAAAAACAAATAGATAGAAGCTCAAATAGCTTTTCTGTCACAAAAGACACTGTGGACACGGGCCCTTGTGATAACTGTAGAAAGCCTTTGCATTCATGGCACTAAATAAATAAACACCTCTCTCTCCTCCAGTGGGCATTCCCACGATAAAGTGGTGCGGGGCCGAGGGCGACTACAACGTGATGGTGATGGAGCTGCTGGGCCCCAGTCTGGAGGATCTGTTCAACTTCTGCTCTCGGAAGTTCAGCCTCAAGACGGTCCTGCTGCTGGCTGACCAGATGGTGAGAGAAAGGAAGAACTGTGCGCTTGTAGCGATAGAAACCATAGCCATGTTCACCGCTCACATCGCCCGCTTGTCCCTCCAGATCAGCCGCATCGAGTACATCCACTCCAAGAACTTCATCCACAGAGACGTGAAGCCCGACAACTTCCTGATGGGGCTCGGCAAGAAGGGCAACCTGGTCTACATCATCGACTTCGGCCTGGCGAAGAAGTACCGCGACGCCCGCACACACCAGCACATCCCCTACCGCGAGAACAAGAACCTGACCGGCACCGCCCGCTACGCCTCCATAAACACACATCTGGGCATCGGTAAGGCCAGCCTCCAAAAACAACAGTACAAATTGTGACTTCGGTGAGATACCCTGCCTTAATATCTCCATACTGAGACGATACCGCCAAAAATCTAAAGAGACACGTGGTAAAATTACACATCGCATGTTTTGGATGACTTACAGGAGATGCTGGGACGGATTCTGTTAAGATAGTGAATGTAATTTTATCAGCACGTTAAGTCTGTAATAAGAGCCGCGGTGTTACTTTCTGTGTTTGTTGAATAGAGTTCTGCTGATACGGCGGTTCATTTCCTGCTTTTATATTGAAAGTTAAAACCATCCATTCAATCCTCTAGCAGAGCTGCACGGTTCTCGCTCATCAAAACCTCATCAGAATGGCTCCTCGTAAAACACTGTCACACTTAAAGTACTGCTACTGATAAAACAGGGTATCGCAATACCTCTCTCTCATCGGCATACGGTGCAACTCTCCTGCCATGAACGGGTGGACCCGTCCAGGCTGCTGATCTGACTTTGTCCTCCTTGTCTACAGAACAGTCCAGACGGGACGACCTGGAGTCGCTGGGCTACGTCCTCATGTACTTCAACCTGGGTTCTCTGCCGTGGCAAGGCCTCAAAGCGGCCACCAAGAGGCAGAAGTACGAACGCATCAGCGAGAAGAAAATGTCCACGCCCATCGAGATCCTCTGCAAAGGCTACCCATGTATGTCCGCCTGCTCGCTCCCGTCTTTTATGAGTTCCACGTCGGATTCAAAGAGCCGTGTCCCTCACCACTCGTGTGTTTGGTCCGTTTCCTCCCCACAGCGGAGTTCGCGACCTACCTGAACTTCTGCCGCTCTCTGCGCTTCGACGACAAGCCTGACTACTCGTACCTCCGCCAGCTCTTCAGGAACCTCTTCCACCGACAGGGCTTCTCCTACGACTACGTCTTCGACTGGAACATGCTCAAATTTGTAAGTCGTGTTTTCGCAGTGAATATTTCATGTATTCCAACCGTATTTAGTTGAGTTATTGAGTCCAGCTTTATTGATGTGGTGCCATCAAAGTGCAGCATGTAACTCCTGGCCACCTGCCCCTTTACCACACGCCTACATCCATACAATCCACATTTACTGTCGGTGTACAGTACCCATCTGTGTGTTTGATAATAATAATGAATTACATTTTTTAGCACACTTTAAAAGACACAGTGGTGCTTCCCATGCAGGGTAAAAACAACTGTAGTACAACATTAAAAAGACACAATTTACACAAAAGAAGCATTAATGGTTGAAATAGGATCAATAGATTATAAAATAAATTATAAAAAGGATTTCACGCTCCTCTAAACGGGCTGTACGAGGTCCGTGTACATTTTGATAGTTTGTTTATTGACTCCAACTCTTATCATTCTATGTTTTTAAATGTTGAACCCTGTTAACTATATATATATTACTATGGTTGTATAATAAACCTCTCCTCTGAGTCGAGAGCGACTCAGCTGTCTGTGACTCATCAGGCCGGCCTGAACCGCTCAAGAATCTACTTCGTCACAAAAATGAAGTTTGATGAAGTTGTGCTGTTTGTACAAGTGCTCCTTGCATTCTTGTGGTTTCAACAAATTATACGGGAAATCTGTCTTTCAGACAGTTGGTCGATTGAGAAAGAGTTCATGCGGTTTGACAGCTAACTGCTACTAGACGTGGAGAGCCAAACGGAGTGTTTGTGTGTTTTTCCAGGGCGCCAACAGAGCCGTGGAGGACGCCGAGCGGGAGCGCCGCGAGCGGGAGGAGCGGCTGAGGCACAGCAGGAACCCCGGGGCCCGGGGCATGGCCTCGGGACGGGCCAGGGCCACTCAGGACGTCGCAGCCCCCTCACCGCTCAACCCCGCCTCACACACAGGTCAGCACACACACCGAACCTGACACGTCGGGACGCAGCAACCGCTCCCGTCCACCGAGTGTAATAGTCTTTTGTTCTTTCAGGTTTGGAGAAGGAGAGGAAGGTGAGCATGCGTCTTCATCGCGGGGCACCTGTCAACATCTCGTCATCAGATCTGACGGGACGCCAGGACACATCGCGCATGTCCTCACAGGTAACACAAGGCACAAACACGCACACTGCTTCGTTATGGGAACTCTGACATCTAAACTAGGGCTGACCCAATCTCATCGACTATTAATCATCACACAAATCATTTTGATTATTGATTAAATCGCCTATTCCGTTCATTTAATGACCTAAATACATGTTAATACGTGTTAATACGTGTTTTTCTCATTCTGTTGCACAAATTAATTTTAAATATCTTCTTGTAAAACTGTTGTTTAGGCCATGCTGCTGTAACAAAAAACGTGTAATGTAATGCCTTATATTAAAACTGGCACATTCTACAGGTAGAAAATAATTAAACTTGTTTCCGCGTCCAGCCGCCTTCAGGAAGTTAATGGAAAAAAGTATAATGTATCGCATCGCACACTTTTGTGACCATAAACTCATGTTTACAGTGTTTATTGAGATATAAATCAGGTGAGAAGTAGCGCCATTTTCTCTTTGACTGCAATCGGACTTCTTTTTGGAGTCGCCCCCTGATGGCCAGCTGAGAGAATGAAGGTTAAAGGCACTTCAGCATCGGCTTCACTTTTCAACTTAATCGCCCAGTTTAAAAGCTATCGGATGGAAAAAGTGACTTCACTTGTTTGAAGTAATCAAAATATTACTTATTCCATCTTTTACCAGTCTTTGCAGTTGAGCAGGAAAATATTTGTTTGATATGAGAAATCGGTCATTCAGGGGTGTAACGGGAATCATTGCATTGCAAAACAGTTATTACTGTCAAAAATATAATCTCTGCCATTGCCTAAGATATAATGACAAAAAAAGGAAGCATATATGAAAAGAGAACACAGTGTGTCAGCATGCAGAGACTTCCCGTTTCATGGGCACCAAATATTAGTGTGTTCCCCTTTTTTTGCATGACATGAAGCAACCAAATATCAGCGGTAGGTTTTGTGACGGCACAACTTTGTGAAACCGACAAGAACCGCTGAGATGACGGTAAATAATGACTTACTGGTTACTGGCAGCACGTCATTAGGATCTTTGTTCATTTCACAGTAGACCTGCTAATATAACACCAAAATATTTATTTTCATTCATTTTACTAAATCCGAACGAACCTCTCTGAACATCGGCATAAGTTAGATCCACCGCCCAACACTTATTTAGAAAGTAAAAGTTGCTTTTAAAGCTGGTCAATGACCGCTTGCTGACCAGCAATCGAGTTTATAAAAGACTATTTTTTAAATGGAGTCTGGTGCAGCGTTAACCCTACATGAAATGCACCGGTGCAACATTACATCGCTTCAGCGAACTTCAGAGAGCAATCAGGATCAGTTCATCTCTGGTGTAGATCAGATAAAAACACAAATAGACTGCAAGCGTGTTGTTGACCAGACAACGACGCGGTGCAAAATGTGAGGTGGTGAGATTCTTGTGTTATGTTCATCATGATAACGCCTTGGTTTGAATCTGCCTCCTGCAGGCCCTGTCCCGAGTCACACCCAGCGGCCTCCAGTCTGCAGCTCCACGGTGAAACCCTCCCATCCACCCGAGCACCAAGGAGGCCTCGACACACACCCTGCAACACACACACACACACTCACACACTCTCATATACACACAAGACTCTTTAAATGACCCGGAGGACTACCAACCAATGCACCAGAGTCTGGCTGCACTCCTGTTCACCTGACGGAGGATGAGTGTGTGTGTGTGTGTGTGTGTGTGTGAGAGAGAGATGGGTGGGTGGAGCACAGTTTGGTAGCAGCCATGGCCTCCTCCCTCCTTACTGTTGATGAAGCCATGGATTCACTTTTCTCTGGCATCTTTTTTATTTTTTTTTTCTTCTTCTTCTTCTTTTTTTAAACTTTGGTTTTACTTATTTTTAATTTGTTTTAGCGATTAAAAACGTCTCTTACACCAGCTCCACTGATCAGACTTCACAAGGGTTTGAAAATGGAGAACGACAAGTCTGTTAGCTGTCAAATAGTTTGTGGGACTTTTAAATTCAATTATTTTTTTTATTTTTTTTTCATTCTGAGAGCGGGAAGACTCGCGGTCCATCATGGCAGTGTTAAAGGGCAGTGCCTGAACTCTGTTTTGTGTCCCTGAAAGACTCCTTAAATCCCATGTTTTTCTCTCCTTATGCTTTAGGTGTTTTGAGGTTTAAAATGTAAAGGTAGGCTAACCCCCCTCCCTCCCCCCCCTTGTTTTTAAGATGGGACAAAGGGTCTTTTAACGTTCTATTTTTAAAGCTGTTCCCATCGTACGACTTTTATTTTGGTCCTCCTCAGGTGCGTTTTGGAACCAGGACGTCGCGGTAAATCCAGAAACACGCAGCACGTTTTTCTTTCCGTCTTCAGGTTGTGACTGCAGTGTGTCGCTTGGGGGGGAGGGGGGAGCTGTGAATGGGGAACCATCTGTCCGCATCGAATGGATGAGATGTTGTTTTTAACCCGGTGCATAGTGATGTGGTTTTGTGTGTGCGTTTGTGTGGTTCTGTCTTGGGGCTAAGCGAGCTCAACGAGGGGTGGGGATGAACACGTTGAGGGGGATTTTCTTTTAGGGTTTTAACTCCGTTGCCTCCTGACCTCCATCTAGACCGCCTCCCCCTCCACGCCCATTCTGTCCGTCGTTTTCTAACCTCCGCCTCGTCTTTACCGACAGACCAGGATGAAAAATTCTCTCCAATACTCGCCTAGAAGTTAAAATACAACGGCTTGGCGGTTGCACGTAGGATTGTGGGTGTCGGAGCTCCTATCTTTTGCCCCTGTTGCCTCACTTTTGACCCACGACCTTTATGGAAGTACAATAAATCGAGTGCTCCTAATTCCACTCTTTAAGACGTTAAATGTATCACGATCACGTAGTAATGGGAGCGATGCACTAAATAAGTCAACCAATACAGTTTAATATCAGCTGAAGAGGAGGTGAGACGCTTGAGAGCCCTGGTAAAAAAAAATAAGGGCTGAAGTGTTTTAAAGGGACAGTTCACCCTAAAAACCAAAATAACATTTAGACACCAAGGTGGAAAGAAAATTTTGTTTTTGGGCCGTTATATTGGATATAAAACAATCTAGATCTATAAATAGCACTACATTCAAGAGGAAACATGTCTTAGGTTATTGGGGTGAACTGTCCCTTTTTTAAAGGAGGCTGAATGGAAGCGAGGAGGTTTGGGGCTGAGGGTCTAAAGAAAGGAGGTCCCAGCGGTGCTGGAGCTACGAGCGGCAAATCCTGCAGCGTTTTGAAGTAGAAAAATTCTCGATGTGGTAGACTGGTTGCAAGAAGTATTGTCGGCCATTTTTCTGTAGTTGGAGCCGGGGGGAGGGGTTGTAGTGGTAATTTGTACATGTTTGTTCTGTTGTTGTGTATAGGACGTCTACCACGTCCACGTGAGCCGCTGCACGGTTTCCGGGCGATGGCGGCGCTGTGTGGAGCGACTGGGAATGCCTCACTCCATTAGAACTTTTTTTTAAATATACCTCACCTGTGGGCTTGAAAAACAAACAAAAAAAGTGATGGATTAACTTGTTTGTCTCACTGATGATGGCTATGATAGATGCAAGTACACTTTACAAGGGATGATAGTTTTTTTCTTTTCTTTTCTTTCTGTCATGTCATGCTTCTCTGTTATTTCTTATTTTGTCACTTCCTGTCCAGTTTTGCTTTTTACTGTGCGGTGGATGTGGTTTGCTCATGCCCCACAATGCATCTCTTACTGTGGATTCATGGGAAATCTTTCTTTCCAATCCCACTTTAAGACTTTTGCTCCTCATTTGTAATGCCACTGTATTTGTGTATTTTAAAAGTGTAAATAAATTAATAAGTACTTGTACATGTTGTCTTATTGATTGGGTTGACTGACGTTACAATATAGACATCTGGGGAGAGTTTGAATGCATAGTAACATTCTCTTTGACAATTATTGTGATATTTAAACAAATATATTGATTTCATGATAATATATAGCATATTTTAAATTATTAGTAGAGTAACCACCTTTTGTAAATGTTGTAAGTTTTGTGATTCTATAATCCATATCTAAAGTCTAAAATTAGTTTTTTTTTTTTTTTTTTTTCTCAGACTCTCAGATCCAGAAATCTCCACTTCAACATCCAACAAACTTTTGTTTTGTTCCCATCTATATTCTGAATATTTACAGAGGGGTTTGTCAAATATCATTCATAGCCTGATTTATACATTTTAAAATTTGTTTTGTCCAAAGTTCTGATTTATGTGTTTGTGTCACCTTCTCTGAATGCAAGTAATTCATTGATGTCTCATTTGTTTGACTGAGAATATTTTTTTTAAATATTTTTTTCATATAGATGTTGTAGATATTATAATATTGATCATAACATCCCTAATATAGTACATTTAATGAATTCATTGAGGTTATTGAATGTCTTTATTATGGAAACCAAAACACTTAATTAATGATTATGTTTAAATCTTTATTTTCACCTTTAGGTTTTGCCAAGTGCCGCTTTAATATTATATTTGATAGTATTACCACCCCATGGCACTGTTGTTGCAGTGACACAATCACACCACCGAGTGGCGCTGTGGAGCAGCCTGGGCACCGTCGTGCTGCTGCACAGGCGGGGCAGTTACACAACAGGTCAGCTGCTCCTCCCTGCAGGATGTGAAGAGACGAGAATAACATCCTCAGTGGTCACGAACAAACCGATGAGAGCAAAGACGCAACGCAAAGTGGAAAAAAAGTTCCTCTTTGGAACATTCTCTGGGTCTGCATATATATATATATATATATATATATATATATATATATATATATATATTTATTAAGTTTATATAGTATTATATAATGAAATGTGAGCATCTGGAGTGTTATTCCAGGGGGAGAGGACCATGTGAGATGGTGCGTCAGGGTGAGATGCGTGCGCCGTGTCCGGGGTAAAGCAGGGCAGCGGAGCGCTGACGTCATCGAACCAGCCTCCGATTATTAACAGTCCGTCGGTCAATCTGAGCATTGCTGCAGAGAGCCGCAACACAGCAACACACCTCCACCTCAAAATAGTAAATTGTGCCAGTTGGTAAAACAACTGAAATATAGCATTCTTTGTGTCATTATTGTTCATGCACTTATTGATAGTGTTGAAAGAATAAGAAATAATAGAGTAGAATAAAGTAGAAAAGAATAAGAATACTGAGAGGCTTGGATTTGACCTTTTTTAACACATCTGAAATCCAACGTCTGGCCAGAGAAGAGGAAGATGTGGGACGAGCAAGCAATCACCAGCTGACTGATACAGGAAGACACCTGTCAATCAAGGAGCTTGAGGCTCTTTAATAGCCTATTTATATCAACAATGGATCCCGTGACCATGTGGAATGAGAGGACTGTTAACATGCGAGGCGTTTCACGTCTTGCAGCTCATTGTTTTGGTTTTATGGCGTTAGTTGATTCTCTCGGCTCTCATCGTTTTCAGAAGAGCGCCTGCTGTTTCTGCTCTGGAAAAAAACACCACTTCGGTGGACTCACAAACTCACACAGAAATGTGACTTATGTGAAATTGTATGACTTTTAAATGTTGAAACAGTTTGACTGTTGAGATGAACTGAGAACCCCTTAAACTTGCATGTTTAAACATATAAACAGTCTCCTAATAGACGTAGCCTAACAAACGCATTATTCAAAGGTAAACTCAGGAAAAAAATATATATTCTGAGAAGATTTTATGATTAAAAAAAGTAGTCCCGCGTGTATTAGCCTACTCTCTGGTAGTTCTAAAGTCTCAAAATTGTTGGTGACCCCCTGGATTAGCATTAGCGATTAGCATAAACAAACTGAAATGGTAAAATATTGCTTTCAGTTTTGTTCGAACAGGAAATAAAGAGACTGGAGATGATACCCAATGTCCCAGATTAGCATTTAATATAAGGAATCGTGCATTATTACGTATTTTAAATAATAATAAGATATTAATAGTGTGGAAGGGAGGTATACAGCTGACACTAGGACACAGGCAGAGGGCCAGAAAGCTCACCTGGGCCTTTCACTGATTCACCATGAGAGCAGCTGAGGCCACCCTTTGTTTGCTTGATTTGGTATGTTCCTTTTTAAATATGTCTAAAAGCATGTTTTAATTAGTAAAATGTACAACATTCAAATCGTAAAAATGAATTATTAAAATCATTCATTTTTCTAGATTCTGCATGTTCGTGAGGGATTTTGCTTGGAGTGATTGCATTATATGCATGTCAGCCAAGAAGCAAGGTTCTTTAGTCCCTTTACAAAATAATAATCTGGCTTTTTGAGAGATTTCAGTCACCTGCAATGAGAAAGGACTTTTAGAGGAGTCACCCACTGTTTTTCGTCTACTTATGAGGTTTAACACTTTTATTTACTGGGCCATTTCTCATTTTTTTGTGGGGTTTTCTACCATGTCAAGGAGGGGTAAGTTAAAAACAGTCACATAGTGTGGTTTGAGTCCTGTTAGCTTGCTGTAAATATATAAATTTGTAGAACCAGTTTGCGTTGGTTCGTGTGTCGTGGTGGATTATGTATACTTTTTTAATCATACCTTTTTTTATCCATGACTCTACACTAACCTTCCCTTGTGTTCAGTTTAACCCACATTGGTTATTTTTGCTGTTTGTTATTATCCCATGCAGAATAAATAAAATGTATATTTTTGTCTAGGTAATCTCTGGTTCCAGATTATTCTGGGTGTTATATGGAACAGCACTTGATCACATTACCCCCTTATGTAGTCTCGAAGAGGTTGGTGACCCCTGTGTTAAGAGTTACAAAGCGCGCCCCTGTCTCCTGCGCGGTTAATAAACAGAAGGACAGAAATAGCTCGGCTCCTCTGACGCGGAGGCTTTAGGACCCAGCAGCACCGGGGCTGCTCCCCGCTGCCCCGCCGACGGTCCGCAGGCTGACGTGCGGAGAGAAACGCGGCTCCGGTGCTGAGGCAGGAGGCAGCATCGTCACCCGGCGAGAGAGCGAGGCAGGAGGCAGGAGGCCGGAGGAGGGACCGCATCGGCCGGTAAGAGACTGACAGTCTGACGACACGTTCAATCTCAACTGGAGTGAAGCAGGTGGAGGTGCGCAGCCACCACCGCGTCACAGGAATATTAATAGCTGCATGCATATATATCTGTATATATGTGTTGTGATATATATGCATATTATAGGCACGTCGTGTCTTTTTTCCTGAGCGTGTCGTGACGGAGTGACCTGCGGTGGACGCGGTGTGAGTGACGTTAGTTCACCGGGAACAAGATGTCTCAAAACTTCACACCTTCGCTTTCTGTCATTCTCATTTGAGAAAATGAAAACTTGAAAACATTCTAATGTGAAGGACATGATGGCACTTAATGGCGTGAAGGAAATGTTATCATCATCTTATCATCACACTCCTTTTCTGAATCGTCTATAACATAATGACAGTGGGCCTGAGAAACAGTTTCTGTTGTGTTGTGAGCTTGTCGCAGCACTTTTTTTATTCATGCTGTTTATATGTCGTCAAATTGTTGTTTGAATGTCGTCAAGTTTATTTTTTAGTTATGATTTTGTGTGTGTTGAGCTCTCAGGGTCCCATATACAGAATAATTATTCAAAATGTTATCATCTTTATAAAAGCCCTACAAATGCATCACCTCAAAAAATCCTTTCTTCCTTTATTACACATATGTTTGAAAAAGATGAGTTTACGCATCAAGAAAGTCTTATTTTGTTGTCTCACTGTTAAAGTATGACTGTGAAAATACCTCATTATAAAGCTGACACACCTAAAAGTGCCGTTCCTCTCCCTGAAGCTGTGACGCCTGTGTGTTCGGTACCAGGATGTAACCTTACTCACACTGACAACAGGTCTCCCTCCTTCTCTTCCCGGCTGACAGCGTTGATGCTTTAAAGCGTGAGACTTTGTGTCACTATTGTCTGCTTCTACAAAATCAGAGAGCACCTGAGTCATCTCCCGATAAGCAACGCTGCATCCCTCTGCTGGAGTGTCACCTTATCCGATATCCAAGGACACCCAGAGGACAAACTTTACGAAAGCAAATAATACAGTCCAAACAATATTCCCATGCGGTGAATTCAGGTTCTTTTTCAAACTGTGACTCTACGCCGGTAACGTCCCCGTCAGCGTGACGCTTTCACATGTTAATGTTACCCAGAGACGTTGGATTGCTGTCTGTTTTTGGCCTGAAGCTGCATATTGGCAACTCTTTCCTTCAGCTCTTCAAGAGGCTGTAAACCAGCTGAGGGAGCTGTCAGTGTCACTGTCCAAACAGTAGTGTGTCTTTATGCTTTATTTGTAGATGTTTTAACAAATGTACTACAGGAATATCCTCCACACACGTACATCCATGTATTCTACATGAACTGGTGTGTTCAGGTATTCTGGTTGTGGTGGTAAAAGTGGCGTTTGGCTCCAGAGACTGAGAATAAAAGGCTGCCGTGTAACAGTGATTCATGCTTACTGTTGTGGTTCCTGCCAGCTTGTAAATACTGAATGACAGAATCACGATATCAGTTTTACTGCTACGGACAGAGTGTTCAGTTTAGAGCAAATGTGTGAATTCCGATTGCCTAAAATTGTTAATAGTGTCTAGTTAGTTAATAGTCTTGTTTTTTTTTGTGACTGATTGAAATTAAGTTATTATTAAGTTAGTATTAAGTTTACAGTATTATATAAGGACAATGTTCCGCATTCTCTCTGCTGGCCAGCAGGGGGCGACTCCTCTAGTGGCAAAAAGAAGTCTGATTGCATGGAAGTCTGTGAGAAAACATGACATCACCCTGACTCCTCCCACTTCTTATATAAAGTAGTCTTAACTTGAAATAAAGTCATTCCAAATCCTTTACAGTCCATGACTGTTGACTTAGTTTATGTTCAGCATGAATGGAAAGCTCGACAGCCATAGCAACGGTAACCGAGGGGGCCAGCACTGAAGCATCTTCTTTATATCTGAAATACTGTTTTTCTGATGTTTAGACCACAAAAATGTTGCTCCTTTAACTGTTTTCTGGTCTCCTTTGTTTTAGTTCCCGTAGGCTGCTGGTCCAGTCTCATTGGTCCTGAACATCTCCTGCTCGGCCAATCAGCGCTGACGCCATCATGTGTGACCGGGAAGATTTCTGAGGGAAGCCCGTCAGAAAGTGTGTGAGCCTCTCTGAACCTCTTACATCGCTTCTCTGCATCCCGACACACACATCAAGTGCATCTGAGCTGCATCATGTTTGCAGCTTTTTCAAGCTAATTCATATTGTGCTACATTCTGAATTCATAGCATTAATATAGCAGCGAATAACAGCATTGTTATTCGTTTGTTTACTGAATGTTTTGAATGTCGTATGCAGAACCTCGACAGATAAACTGCTTGTTGTGGTTTTTCTTCCAGCTCCTCTGTCCGTTTCCATTAAAGCACAGCCGTAGTGCATCATGGGAGGCGTGGCGGCGGACGCGGGTGCAGGAGGGGCGAAGGCCCCGGATGGCGGGTGGGGCTGGGTGGTTCTTTCCGGCTGTTTCGTCATCACAGGTTTCTCCTACGCGTTCCCCAAAGCGGTCAGTGTGTTTTTCAAAGAGCTGATCCGGGAGTTCGGGGTGGGATACAGCGACACCGCCTGGATCTCCTCCATCCTGCTGGCCATGCTCTACGGCACAGGTCGGTCGCTGCTCGCCTTCACAGCACGCACAACAACGCACGAATGATGTCATCCAGCCCCTTTTCAGAAAGCACTTTGTTGTTCTTGTACTGTCCACCTAAATATACCCGTTTTCATTCTGAAATGAGTGAATTCTGAAAGGCTCTGTGTGAGTTTGTGTCTCTGTGTAATACCACAGTTTATCATTCTCTCTGCTGGCCATCAGGGGGCGACTCCTCTGGTTGAAAAAGAAGCCTGATTGCATGGAAGTCTATGAGAAAATGACTCTACTCCTAACTTTTTGTTATCTCAGTAAACATGAGTTTATGGACTCAAGTCTTCTTCAGTCCAGCAGAGTCAGATGAAAAGATAGACATCCATCCTGTCTTCTCACACTAATAGAGGAAGCAGACCTACTGACGGAGTGCGTTCCACTTTGTGCAGGTCCTCTGTGCAGCGTGCTGGTGAACCGCTTCGGCTGTCGCCCGGTGATGATGGTGGGCGGCCTCTTTGCCTCTCTGGGAATGATCCTGGCCTCGTTCTCCACCAGCATCATCCACATCTACCTCTCGACTGGGGTCATCACAGGTCTGACCGTCTGCCGAAGGTTCCTCTAGTCACATCTGCCTACCTGAGGCTGACATTAGCATACAGCATATTTAAATATGTGACGACGATATGAGGATACATTCTTTTAAAGTACCCCTTTAAAATAGCAATCAACACATATCATCACGTATACAAACCCATTATCTTGTTAGTTGGAAGGGAATAAAATGGAAATATATTTGCTGAGGTTTATATGCAGATAGAATAACAAGATCCATTAATTAATCAAATACATACAGTGTGAAATGTGTTATTTTACAATAAAGAGCGAATGGAAATAGCTGAATTAAAACATGAGCTCCATCAAGCTAGAAGTCAGAGGATGAAGAAGCTTTCTTTCCTGCAGGTCTGGGCTTAGCGCTGAACTTCCAGCCGTCGCTCATCATGCTCAACCGCTACTTCAGCGAGAAGCGTCCCCTGGCCAACGGGCTCTCGGCAGCGGGGAGCCCCGTGGCCCTGTGCTGCCTCTCGCCGCTTGGCCAGGTCCTCCAGTCCCAGTACGGGTGGAGGGGGGGCTTCCTCATCTTGGGGGGCATCCTACTCAACTGCTGTGTGTGCGGGGCCCTAATGAAGCCTCTCCCTGCCCCCAAGCTCAAGTCTGAGGAGCTGCAACGGGACGATGGGGAAGGAACAGCGACGCAGAAGAAGCCCAAAGCCAAGCTGCTGGACTTCTCCGTGTTCAAGGACCGGGGCTTCCTCATCTACACCGTGGCGGCCTCCGTCATGGTGCTGGGGCTGTTCGTGCCCCCGGTGTTCATCGTGAGCTACGCCAAGGAGCTGGGCAACGAGGACACCAAATCGGCTCTGCTGCTCTCCATCTTGGGCTTCATTGACATTTTCGCGCGGCCCACGTGCGGCGTGATCGCCGGCCTGAAGTGGGTGCGGCCTCGCTGCGTCTACCTCTTCAGCTTCGCCCTGCTCTTCAACGGGACCACGGACCTGGTCGGGTCGCTGGTAGGTGAACGCTCGCTGGTCAGGGACGGGACAGTCCACCGGGGTCCAACCTGAACACTCTCTCTTTGTCACCAGGCCAAGGACTACTCGTCGCTGGTGGTCTTCTGCATCTTCTTCGGCATCTCCTACGGCATGGTGGGCGCCCTGCAGTTTGAGGTTCTCATGGCGATCGTCGGGACCGAGAAGTTCTCCAGTGCCATCGGCCTGGTGCTGCTCATGGAGGCCGTCGCTGTGCTGGTGGGGCCGCCCAGTGCAGGTCAGTCAGACTCAAACACACAAGTTGGTTTGAAAGGTTTTTGCTGGTATTTGGATACATTTGTACTAGAAATAAAGGTACTAACTAGAAGCATATAGGGTTCTTCTACTTGTCCTGAAAGAACCTTATAAAGAGGATTCTACCCAGAACATAAAGGGTTATTCCAATGTGTATCCAATCCCCTGTTTCTCCGTCAGGCCGGCTTCTCGATGCCACCAAGAACTACATGTGGGTCTTCCTGCTGGCGGGGAGCGAGGTGGTCCTGGCGGCCGTGGTTCTGGCTACCTGTAACTTCCTGTTCATCAGAAACACCTCCTCGCCATCGGCAGACAAGCTGGAGGACGTCAGAGTGACAGAAGACGCCGAGACGGAGGAGTGCAGCACACCCGCAGACGTGGACGACCAAGAGGACAAGGGGGCGAGAGAGGAGACCAAGAAGGAGGAGGCGATGAAGAAGTTAAAGGAAGAGGAGACAGACACGGAGAAGGTCAAGGAGGTCGGAGCGGAGAACGTGAGAGTGGACTCGCAGGAGGTGGAACGGTTCTTAAAGGAGCCACAACAAAACGGAGGCGTGGCCACTAATCCTGAAACGTCCCTGTGAGCAGAGACGAAGGAGGCCGGATGAGATTATACTTTTTTAAATAAGCCGACTGCAGGATGGAGTGAACAAGGAAGTCAGTGTTTAATCCAGGTATTTATGTCGTCACTGCCACGTGGAACACTAAGAGTTACGTCAGCAATATGTCATCACTAGATGTTTTTAAAACGTGTCGGTAATAGTATTAAGGCATAATAACTCACGTTCAGCTCCGCCTTGCTGTCAGATTTTATTTTGATGTCGCCACCAGCAAATAAAGTAAAGGGTGATTTTGGTGAGATCCCTATTTGTGTCGACAAATCCAATGAAATTATGTAATTGTTGAAATGCTGCTTTTCATTGGATTTGTAGACAATAATAGATGGAATCACACAGCTGAATCCTTTCTGCTTCTTTTTCCCAGAACGTGTTAGTCAGAGCAGCTTCATGGTGAAAGTAGCAGCACCTTTCTATTAATGCTTGAAATGGTTCGTGTTTGTTCGTGAAAACGCTTGAAAGGCGGATCAGACCTGGTTTCTGTTGTATCGGTACTAAGTGGAGTGTCAGTGTCGCAGTTGTTTGAAGATCGTTGCTGGTCTCGTGGCAGCTTTTGTGATTTCTCCTCGGGCTCGTAAAGCAGGGCCCAAATACTCTCCACCTGGGTGAGATGGAGTGTGATGTTTAAACTTTACATTTTGGGGATAGACTGTGAGATTCAGGCTGACGAAGATGCCGGATTAACATTCTTAACTGTTTCAACAGCACATAACAGTGTGTCACCCGACAGCTGTGATGCATCTATTAGTAACCATGGCGATGGATGATTTTTACAGTGCCGAAGTGTCACTCAGCGTAGGAACGGGACATGATGTCTTTATTTTATCATTTAACAGATCAGCTAGTGAATATATGATAGAAAAACAGATGTATTTTATTTTTTTAATACTTTTATATGTCTTTAAATATATTTTCAGATGTCGTAGATTATTATATTCTAATGTAAGATGAATATCATGCTCTCTTCTGGCTTTTTTTTTCTTTCTGTGACCTCGCTGTGATTTCAATGTGCTTCTGTGTGCGATGAAGCTGCAGTCGAGAGGCGTGTCTGAGGGGAAGCTGTGAAGACTCGTCCCTGTTAAGTCACTTTCTCATTCGAACCACAACATTCCTACTGAATGTCACCGATGTCCGTCCAAACAGAGTCAATCCCTCTTTCGTTTTACGTTTTTCGATTAGAAAATTCCGTATCCACTGTGTGAAAAATGTATAAATATTATCTGAAAAGGAAAACTCAAATGTGTAATTGTCCTGTCCACTGTGTGTAAAAATGTCATCATGAATCACCTTCCTTTGTGTCTCTTATTCACAAGCCCTTCATTGTACGTAATGCTGGGCTCATTAAGCTCTTATAAATGTGTCATTTGGGGTGTGTATATTAAAATTTCCAATTCAAACACAGTTGATTATGAATTCATATGTTATTTGTGTTAATCACTTACTTGAATTATGTAGCTGATAAAAAAAAAATATCCTGTGTGATTTACTTCCAAAATGTGAGGCAGCTTTCAGTATTGCAGTATTTCACATGCTTCTATTGCCACTTTGAAATAAGTAGAGGGTCTGAATTAGTCTTTTCCACCACTGCGTTCATGTTTGTGCTGTACGCCATCCACACCAGAAGGGGGCGACAACACAACAAACTGGATGGCTACAAACTATTATTTAAAAAAAAAGAAGAAGAAGAAGCTCCCGGTAAAAGTTTCCCACCGGTGCTTTTTCGCTGTTGCACACATTTGGAAAGTGCTGCGCCAGGAATACTCTACAAAACCTCACAGTATTACAGGTGAAACAACAAACTTCCAATATATTTCGCTGTAGGAAGATGTAACGTTACAGTGAGAACGTGACCGGAACTGTGCATGATGTTGCCATAGAAACAGAACCGTGATTCGCGTTCCAGTGGTTAACTGCGGTGGTGTATCATGTGCTACATGGCAACTGACCGCAGTTAGCTTTGCTAGCTAAATAGCAGCACAGCTCAGACACAGATAACTTATTTTATTTTATGAAATTGTATTCAGTATTTCTCAGGGCCAGTACATATTAATAAACACGACTGTAAATGTGCCATAATTAGCCATGCTGCTAGTTTTCATCCGTAGTTGCAAGCCAGTTGTGAACATCAAAAAACATGACATAAAGCATGTCTACTGCTAATAACATTAGCAAACGTTACTTGCGGAAGTCAAAGACAGAAAGTCGAAACCAAGAAAAGAAAAATATATACCAACTTTGCTTGTGCTAACGTTAAGAGGCAAGTGCAAATTTGGTTAAGCTAAGTGATATGAGTTAGCTAGTTAAATTTAAAGATTTTACCTTTGTCGTTAGCTACATTTAGGAAATCTGCCTTAGGTCTGTACACGAACAAGTAGCTAAAGCCTTTTCAAGTAAAGATTATACTTCAGTGTCAGTAAGTTCTTTAAACACCTGAGGAAGTCCATGTATTCACTGCTGTTTGTGTGGAAACTACCAAACTGACGTACATACTTTTTAAATGAATGCTAAAGAAGCTAACCACGCCAAGCCCTCGCCAAATAAAGAGGGAGTGACTAGACTGCAGACTCAAACAGGTCTGGGGCTCTAAAAGGTTGCACATATTGGCATTACATCATCTCTTATGTCATGTTTTGAAATCAAGCAGGAAGGACATTTGGTGGATCTCCAGAGAGCTGAGTAATTCATCCATGTTTGTCCCTCCTGCTCTGATGTAGTCGACCGTGATGGAGAAGCTCCAGGGCTTCGAGTTCTGGAGGAAGACCCTGAAGGAAGCCCGCTTTGTGGTGGCGCCCATGGTGGACCAGAGCGAGCTGGCCTGGCGCCTGCTGAGCCGCCGCCACGGCGCCCAGCTCTGCTACACCCCCATGCTGCACGCTCAGGTGTTTGTTCGCGACGCCAACTACAGGAGAGATAACCTCTACAATGAAGTGTGTGAAGAGGACAGACCTCTCATCACGCAGGTGAGCATCCACACAGGCAGCATCCTTCACAGCTCGCTTTGGTGGCTGACTGGAACATTTCCTACCATGTTTATTATCTTCTCACAAGGCATCTTATGTGCATTCCCATTTACATAGCCAAGTTTTCAACCAGGACCCTATTTCCCACATGTTTTGTATCTAAGTCATTAATGGGGACAACCATTTTTGAAAGTGGTCCAGAAAGAATAGAATATATCTTTATTGTCATTGTTAGGACAATGAAACACCGTTAAGTAGCACTCAATTGTCATGTCATCACCCGGGCAACTCTTCTCCCTCAATATACATACACTAAAAGTGCTGACAGGCTCAGATTACAACATTTACCTTTCGCTTGATCCCGTCTGTTTGTTCATCCTGGAAGTCAGCTGACAGCGTTATAGCTGTGTCCCAATTCAGCAGAGGTCTTGTTGTTTGACACCTAGATACAAAAACATAGCAATATCGTGCCCAGGTGGAAAAAAAACCTAAGTTACGCTGTGACATCGTTCCTCCTGTGATGCCATTAAACGGCAGTGTTTCCTTCCCTCTGTGTCAGTTTTGTGCCAATGATCCAGAGGTGTTCCTCCAGGCGGCTCTGATGGCCCAGGACTACTGCGATGCCATCGACCTCAACCTGGGTTGTCCACAGATGATCGCCAAGAGAGGTACAAGCAGTTCCTCCACAAATGAATCCCCAAATTCTGAGTTTGGCGACTCCTTGTGGTTGTAAGGAGAGTGACACAACCAGACAGAGTGAAAAGAAAACTAACCTGTCGTAAACTTGTTTCTAAGGGCACTATGGAGTTTTCCTTCAAGATGAGTGGGAGTTGTTAGAGAAAATGGGTAAGTTGGCCTTGGGACTCTGGAATGATCCCTGTCAAAGTGTAAATTCTCCCCCAAAATCTCTTTCCATTTTAGCACAGTTAATTTCTGTTTTTCACGATCCTTTTACCTAACATTTCGTTCTTATTTTACAGTCAGGTTAGCCAATGAAAAGCTCTCGGTGCCCATCACATGTAAGATCCGTGTGTTCCAGGAGCTGGAAAAGACGGTCCGCTACGCCCAGATGCTGGAGAAAGCTGGGTGTCAGGTGTGAGCAGTGTGTAACCAAACTGTCCTTTAAAAATATCAAATATGGAGCTTATTTTTAGTTTCAGAATGCTTCTTTATCTGTTAAATCTGCCAGCTTGAAAAGATGTTTGTCAAATATCTTCCCAGCTGCTGACCGTGCATGGCCGAACCAAAGACCAGAAAGGAGCCATGACAGGCATCGCTGACTGGGAGCAAATCATGGCAGTACGGTGAGCTAACATCACCTTGTTTTAGTCCTTCACATGTTATCTGGAACATACATTTTTAACCAGGTCGTCCAAATCCAATATCTTTCTCCTTCCTGGAAACCAAAATATGACGCCTGCTTACATCAGTACCAACCAATTTCAACCAATAACATCATGACATCCAGCCATCAATCAGTCTGCAACTTTGAGTGCTCAACCTGGAAAAACGACGTGTTTTTGCTGCAGGAAGGCAGTAAATATTCCGGTGTTTGCAAACGGCAACATTCAGCACCTGAGTGACGTGGAGCGCTGCATCAAGGAGACGGGAGTGCATGGAGTTATGAGTGCAGGTAAACGATACATGTCTACACTGTCTCCTTACACATTTTTACTTGTTCGGTCGGGTGAATAGATGATGCATAATGTGCATTTCGTGCCCACGATAAACATTTTTTTCAAACTCTTAGAGGGGAACCTCCACAACCCAGCGCTGTTTGAAGGCTGCAGCCCTCCAGTGTGGGAGATGGCTGAGGAATATCTGGAGGTGGTGAAGCAGCATCCTCCCTGCACTCTGTCCTACGTACGAGCCCATCTCTTCAAACTCTGGCACCACACGTACGTCTCTCTTTGTGGGTCTCAATTTTAATTTTGTACTCTAAAGCAAAATGAACCAAAACTGACACCTCGACTATAAGCTATAAGTTTGTGTGATACAAAATCCACCACAATGTCTTGTCACTCAGATTAAACGTTTTATTGTGTGTGTGTGTGTGTGTGTGTGTGTGTGTGTGTGTGTGTGTGTGTGTGTGTAGGCTACAGATCCACCAGGACTTGAGAGAAGAGTTGGCCAAGGTGAAGAACCTCGAGGGTTTGGCTGGTGTCAGCAAACAGCTGAGGCTGCGCTGCCAGGTAACAGTGGTTGTTGTTGCCGTTTCATTGCTAAATGCTCAGCAGCACCAGAGGGAGGGATTTAAATACCCTTTTACTCCAAAGAGAAAGTTATTATATGTTCACCAATTGGTGCATTATGCATAACAAGGATGTGTTTTCCATTGGATTTATTGCATAGGCCTCTTTACAGATCCAGATATTGGCCTGTAGTCTGTGGTGTTCAGAGAAGCTCCACTCTGCAGCGCTGAAAATACACGCTGAGTCTATTTTTGTCTCCTTCGCTGGTCGATGGGATGCACTTAAAACCAGCTCCTCCTCATCCTCCGTAGTCCTTCAAGCAGGGGAAATATAAGAGCTCTCTCCTCCTGCTAACAGGCCCTTATTGTGAAATATAGATAAGAAATAATAATGAGTATGAATGTGTTTTTAACATCTTAAACAAAGCCATAAATCTTTTTGATCCATGTTCTATGAAGAACAACAACAGAATGACCTTAGTCTGAAGGCTACAGCACAATACTTTTGGAAATAACCATAAACGACTTATTACTTAAATATATAGGCAATAAATTATTCTGTGAAATAAACAGCTTTATTTATTTATTTCAATGATACTAAGAACATGTATTAAACAATCAAATCATCTTTAACCCTACCGGAAACTGGCAAATTGTTTTTAATTATAAAAAATGTAATTATTCATTCAATCACTAGTTTATTAATGTGCAATATCAGCTTTTCCTATTTCAGTGTGCAGTAATGTGAACTCAACCACTAAGTCTGTCTACAAGCACATTATTATATTTAGTTTTTTTTTTTACTGTTTGACTTTATTTATATTGAATTATTATACTTATGCCTCTTGTTAAGTTTTCACATTCATTATGTCATTGTGACAAGCCGTCACTGCAGAGGTGCGCTGGTTTTATGCACCTTAAGAGCTGCAACAGACGTCAAGTTTGCTCTCGGAACACTTGAATCACAATATGCTGGAATGTCATTATGGAATGATATGTTATATATATATAATGTTATGTGATGATGTTATATATGTTGTATATTTAATAGAGTGTTACTACAACATCTACATTGGTGTCCCAGCACTGCACTGTCTGTTTGTACAGGAGGAGATAGCCCAAGGAAAGGATGTGGAGCAGAAGGAGGGTGGCCTGCTGTGCCCCCACTGGATCTGCCAGCCATATGTCAGACCACCGTGAGTCACCTCTCTTTATTTAATTTTTTTACCATACATCTGTAGAGTAGACTGCTCCAGTGCTGTAATTTAACACTGACAGTGAGCTGCAGCCGAGTATGTAAGCAGGCAGCAAGAAATAAGGTTTGATATTGACTGGCGGCATTTCTCAGGAAAACTAAATTCAAAGCTCCCTAGCTCCCCAATGACTCACCTTTGACTGACACTAATGATGAATCCCAAACACCAGCCCACATTTCTCTCCTGTAGCGATCTTACTGACCTTGCCTTACAGGCCAAAGGAGCCTGTTGCTAACGGTAACAGCCAGGGTGCTGACGTGAAGAAGGCGGTGTGTCAGAAGAGGGCGCTGGAGGACTCGGACGGAACGGCTGACACGCTCTCCAAAAACAAGCAGAAGAAGAGATCCCGAAACCCCCACAAGAACTTCTGTCCCGAGCAGAAACGTGAGTCCCTGGGGATGGGACCCTGGGGGGTTGAAAGAAACACAATAGGTTGATTAAAGAGGAATGGGTCGATATATACAAATTTCATGACAAGATATTATCCTGATATTCAATTATCCAGCTTAAAAATTTTTTTGTCAACATCTTTTTAAGTGAAAAACAATCAAATAATCTTAAATAAGATGATCATAAATCTCCCCCTTTCCCCTCAAACTGTTCCTCTTTGAAACAAGCAGACTGCTAAAAGTTCCCCTCTGGTTTCCTCCCACAGCCAAGTACATCAAGTGTGAGCAGTGTGGGAACCCGAAGGTCAGTGTCTGTTTGTTCAAGACGTACATGACATTCTGTACGCGGTGATTCCACCAGAATCAACTTCAACCAAAGAGTCACGGAGACATTTCCGGTGCTTTTGTACTTGATACCTTTTATTTTGCTCTGCAGGGAAATAAATGTGTCTTCAACTTGTGTCGAAGCTGCTGTAAGAAGAAGGCCTACAAGGAGGTGGCAGACTGTCCAAGTCAGTACATGCTCAGATAACTGTGTCACCACATTCTGCATGAGATGATTGTTTTATCGTTCATATATCTGATTAGATTTACTTTCATGAGAGCTTCATCATAAGTCATTTTCCCAACAAAATATTGCACACAATATGTGTAAAAGTAAGAAAAGAAACAGCTAGTCATAGGACTGAACGTGGCCCCGCCTCCAACAGCGTGTCCAGTTCTCTCACACATCCATGGAGCTGTCCTGTTGTCCACCTTATTTTACAGTCTATAGTCCAGACTTATGCAAAAAAAAAAAGACATCTTGTTGCATTTCAGTAAAAAATTATTTAACTGTTGGTTGACAGGCCACGGGCTGAGGTTCAAAACCAAGGCAGAGAAACAGAAAGCAGAGGAGGACGGGAGGAAGGAGCGATGAGAAGAAGGACGACGACTGGAAGGGGGGCTCGGCGACGGAGACGGAGAGAAGCAGCAGCTCTTCTCGGCCTCCCCAAGGTCTAAGTACAGAGCTGCAGGTGCCACTATGAGCAGGGCTACAGCTACCTCCACACGCACAAACCAAACTGTCTCCCTGAGGACCACCAAGCAGGCGAAGGTCCTTTCTACCATCATCAGACAAGTTAATGCACTCTTTGCTGTCCAAAATGTAAAGTAGGTTCATGCAACATTTCAGCCGTCTTGGCCTGAATGGTTCGGTCCAAAGTTGCTGTGAGGACCTGCTTGGGGATGAAAACGTGTGAGAGATGCAAGTGAAGGGTAATTGAAACAAGGTTGGTGTGTGCATGTAGAGGCAGCCAATGATTAGTCAGGATAAACACTATAGAGGGGCTAAGTCCCGCCCCGTCCTGTGTTCCCTATAGGGCCTTGTTTTGGAAAAAACATGTCGACGAGAGAAACATTTTTAATCCCATTTGAATCGTACCATAAATAACACATATGATGTCTGTCAATTTAAAAGATAATTTTCAAGTCAAGTTTGGTGTAGGTTTGTCATCATTTCATCTAGTTTAGTGTGAAACCGCTCAGTAAACGACACACAACGACATACACACAACCTACGACACCAACACAGCAGTTAGCTTGTTTCGCTAGCTAGTTATCTCTCCTGATGCGTTTTATCCAGCGACCCTTTTTTTCTTTTTTGCGGCCGGAGGAGAAAGAAGGAGCGCGCCGTGTTGTGGGCGTTACATATTCTTACTTTGATGTGTAAAATTCTCTTTTAAATTGACAAACAACATACGAGTAATTCATCCCAACATTCATGTGGGATTCAAAATATGATTCGTCTCTTTCCATTGGCTGCTGTACATATTTTCTCCCTAAACCGGGTCCCGTGGTGGTCCACCGGAATGGGCGGGGTTTAGTCTTTCTATAAACAGCTGCTAAGCAACCTCAGTAAGGGAGAGACTGTCTGGGACTGATGGTATGGATGGACACTGCATCAGCAGATTAAACCATTAAGTAATAAAGTGACGTGGAGTAGCTTGAGATTTTTCACTTTTTTTGGGGGGGGGGGCTTCCTCAACCATTTCTTTGAGTCATCTTTTATTTTTAAGATAAATATTTTATGAGAAGTTTGAAGATTCTTTCAGCCAAATTTGTAACCGAGGCCACCAAAGTAAAAAGACTCTCCTAAACGGTTTCACCTCTTTGATTGAAGGTCATGAATGTGTTTGCACCCTCAACTCTTTTTATTCTGGTGAAGGTTTTCCTGCAGTGCATCGACTTGTGCTTTCCAATGAGAAGTACCGCTGCCTATCCGCATGGGAATTTGGAAAGAGGAGCTCAAAGCGGCGCTCAGTTTCTACACAATGTTATTTAAAGGTGCTGCCTGTATATTCCTGCATGCAGTGTTTTTCCCACCTGGATGGATAATAAGCTGTATATCTGACATTTCTGTAGGTGTTTAGCCTAGCTTAGCACAAAGATTGGAGGCTAGCCTAGCCCTATAAGAAGCCGTATTCATAACTAGCTAACAAGACACTTTTGATTCTAGCCTTTGTGCTCGGCTAGCCTGTTGCTGCTGCTCCTCTCATCTGAAAAGCCTCTGAAAACCAAGTTTTTTTCTCATTAAACATACATTTAAAAAGTTCATCGTCATTAGGTGGTATTTGTTACAAGTTAAATGCTCCGAAGCCACGCTTCATCAGGACAAGTGTGGGCGTGATTTGAACCAGTTCAACACATTTAACAGCGGACGTGATCTTTCATGCCAAGCACCATTTCTGCTAACATTATTAATAATCAACACATTGCTTTTTAATTAGCAAAATCTTCAAAGAGCAGTGCATAGAATTAAATTAATGATAGAAAGCTGGAATTGTTGTTTTGGGGTTTAGTTCGATTAAAAAAACCCTCCATATTGACTAAAATTGATGCTTTTCTGCAAAGATAAACAAACCATATGCAGAGTGACCATATGCTATAATAAAGGAAAACAGGGCCACAATACAACACGGGGACAAGATGTAAAGCGTAAGACATTGTAGAAGAGGAAGACAAAAGCAAATATTCAAGTTTCAAAGTTTACCCTGGAAAGTCCAAAAATGCCTCTCTTAGGTGAAAAAACATGGTGCCGGCAGGGATGCAAGAGAGAGAAAAATGAATCTGTTTTAACGGCAACGCTGTTAATAGCAATGGGCCTCCCTACACTGTGACATTTTACCCATTTAGTGGGGAGCTCCCCAATTCCTATGGCTTTCATGCTACTTATTACTGCACATAAATGGCGCCACATGAACTGCCAGACGGAATTTACCGTTTTTGAAATTAGCGGTCATGATAGGCAGGCGGGACATAAAAGGTGGGAGGAATTTGATTTGATGGTTGAAAAGACGACCTTCTCCAGCTCTGTGCTGCTAAAGGTTACAGATCGATTGATGGCTGGATGTCAAGATACAGTACTACTGGTTGAAATTGGTTGCTACAAGCCGATGTAAGCATGTGTCATCTTTTGTATTCCAGGAAGAAAAGAACATTTGGTTTTGATATAAAATATGCAGAAATAGATTTTTTTTTGCATATATTGTTAAGCGGATGCACAATATGGTCATGGATGTGATCTAAAAGCATTAAAAATGCTTTTTTTTCAATTGCAGCTAGATTTTAAACATGGTAATGGCCAACGGACTGAACAGGGACCCCCTCACTAAGAGCTCACAGACCTGGAAAGTCTATTTCTATAGGCTACATGCACCGTCTTTGGTGGTTAATGTTCTTGCATAGCTGCTGTACTTCGTCGTGCAAAACTGCCTGCACACGCTAAGGTACCTCATGATTGTTTACGAACTGAACAAGGGTCAATATAAGATGAATTTTTCATGTGAAGCCGAACTAATTAAAATTAAATAGAATCATCAGGTGATTTAAACACAGGAAGTTTTAAGTGTGTCGGTTTGATTTTCTTCTCTGTTTTCTGTGCCTGAAACTCTGTCCTGTGTCAGGATGAAATGCAGCGTTTAAATCACCTTGCATGAGTTTAATGAACAAATTCTCCATCATGACACTTAAATTGATGCTTAAAAGCTTTTAATGCAAAGGTGAACAAGCCAGAGAGCAAGTCAGCTGTAATGAGAAGCTACAAAGAGTAAAGGCAGGCCGTCCGCAGCAGATCCTCAGACGTTTACAACTCAGCGGAGTCTTCTTCACCCTGGTGGATGTAGGCGTTGATGAAGCGCAGGTACTTGGCCACCTGGGTGTAGACGCCAAGGCCACCTGCGACACCACAACCTTTCGGAGACCCGTAACTCATGATGCCCGCCTGCACGTATCTACCGTCTACAAGGCACATCAGCGGGCCGCCATAATCCCCCTTTGGAAGCACAAACGTACAATCTCATTGTTTGTTCTCACCATTTTGCATCATTTAAATCCTTTTTGAATCTGTTGAGTTGATACAGCCGATACATATGGTAGTTTTGTAGGAAACAGTCAGTAGTTGCAATATTGAGTACTTACCTCAGATCAGGAACGATGTAGTTGCACTACATCCATACCTTATATAGAGTCTAATCACTAGTGCAAATCGCTAATGCTTATTATTCATGCTAACTACTTATTATATTTGCTAGCATGTTGACTTGTTTTGACAATGATAATGTCAAGGGACTGTTATGGTGGCAAAATACAGTGTAAAGGGTTCACATGCGACACTGGGATATTTGTATGCTAGCGATAAGCATTCGCGTAGCCATGTGTATGTAAGCGATTAGCATAAGTGCTAATTGAAAGGGTAACAGCTACACTTAATGATGGAATAGGATTTCTGACCAACTGCTGAGTTTTGTTGTTGTGCATGATAAGAGATTGGGAGCATTTTGATTGCCTCGCAGTGGCTCTCATGGCAAGACCGAAGCCGCCAGCGCTAACTGCAACATCTGTTCTAGTACAAGTCCTGCATTCAACATGTGACTTCAGTAAAAGTTCAGAGGTACTGGCAGCAAAATGCACTCAAAATATAGTAAAAGTACTCATTCTGTAGTTAAATGGCCTCCAAAACTCACATATGACTTGTAATACTGATTCTGATACGGATCATTTTGCTGTTGTTGGTTGAGGTGGTATGGTGCAATCCAGCCACCCTCGGCCTCATGAATGTTTCTACCAACTCACTTCGCAGGCATCCTTATCCCCGTTAACCAGGTCGCCTGCACACAGCAAGTCAGCATCCAGGCCCGGGTACTTCTTCTTACACACACTGTGAGGGACGATGGGAATCTGCAGCTCCTGAAGGGTTTCTGGATACGGCAGACGATCTGCATACACACACACACACACACACACACACACACACACACACATACACACCACACATATAAGTATGTTTAACAAATCACACCTGGTGGTGAACTGGGCCTTGAGAGAAGATACTAGTGTCTTTTATCAGATAAGTAAACCATTTTGTGCTACGACTGTATAATTGACAGATAGTCATTTCCATGACGAAGCCATCATTTTTTTAAGAATTGGTTTGTCAAACATACAATTACATTTACATTTTTTTATTGAGCTTGTAAAAGTATAATTATTTTAGGAATGATGCATTACTGATATTTAAAAAATACACACATACACTCACTACTTAAAATGGTAGTCAACGGGCAAAGAAAAATGATGCGCTTTTGGCTGCGTCGTTTATCTTATTACACATTTTTACAGTTTAAAGGTGCAGTCACACCAAACAGAAGCAAATTTTTCACGCAGCACTATTGGATAGAAAGTCAATGCCCATCCCTCTCAAGCGCGTCTACGAGTGACGTTCAGGTGTGAATGCACCTGAATGTTGGGATTTTCTTGGCGTGTGAAATGATCTTTCAACCGTGTGTAATTCATGGTACAACTCAAACGGGATCAAATAAGGTATTTGTCTCTCACCGTTGACTACCGTACATATTTTTCCAAAATAAGGTCTTGTGGGGAACACAGGAAGGGGCGGGACTTAGCCCATCTAATAGGCTACTTCACTGGATCTTACCATTAGTCTTAATGTTCCCCCAGCCGATGATCTTACAGACAGATGAAGGACCGAAGACGTCGTTAGCGCTGGGCAGACTCACATTTTGAATCTCAGCTGTGTATTTCACCTCTTTCTCCAGCTTTACCACGGCGATGTTGTTCATGTAGCCGACGCTCAGGTTGTGGTACTCATGGTGAGGCTGGATCTTTACTATAGCTCTGTACTTTGTAGTCTTGGCAGTGGCCGTCGCCAGGTTATGTGCTCCAACCCAAGCCATTGATCTATCCAACAGTTCCGTAGGATTTCTGGCAACACAAACACACACATGCCACATATTACAACAGACTGGAATGAGCAGGTGTGGTGTGGTAAGTCAATTCAGATCAAGGATATAACATCTTTAAATCATTATTTATTTTCAAGATTATCTACATGTGTTGTTATTTTTGTTATAAAGAAGGGCATTTATGACTATAATTATATAATACTATAAGCAGATTCCAATGTGTTGCATGTTAATTATATATTATAGACATGGGCATCAAAGAAATTGTTACCAGCTGTTGATATACATTCGATTTTCTAGTTTATATATTATTTTAGATTTATGGATTATTCTTACTTAATTTATAATCAATATATTATGTCCCTTTAGTTCAGTTGTTTGTTTTCTATTTTGTCTGGTTGTAATAAGTTGTTGTACATGTAACAAAATAAACATTAGTGTAAGAGTAGATTTATTTTTGTATTGTATTGTAATGTCAGAAGGGTTCCTATAATAAGAAAGGAAAATGCCCTTTTTTCAATTTGCAAATTAATATATTATGAGCTGAATTTATTACAATGCTCAAACATGCTCCATTTAAAATGTAATAATTTAGTCATAACCTAATAACTTATTCCAAGTGACGCGCAAATGGTTTTCTTAAATTAAGAGCTTTCCTTACATTTAGATGATTACATAATGCCAGGGCCGGCCAAGCTTTTGGGGGGCCCTATAGACTTTGATTTGGGGCCCCCGACCCACCACCAAGGAGTCACCTGTGCTTGACGATTATTGACACAAATGTCACATTATAATGTAACATTATAATATAATAACATAATATAATATGTAAAACAAAACAAAAACGGCCCTGCATAATGTGTTGGTCATGTGAAAAACAACAAACACACGCTCTCTTACCCTATCAAGCAGCTTGCGGCAGTCAGCACCCAACGATTGTTGAGGAGGGTGCCACCACAGCGCCAGTTGTTGTCACCATTAGAGATGTTTAGGTGGACCATAGATGGCCATGTGTGGTCATCAGCATTATGCCCTCCGATGATGGAGCTCCTCAGCTCAGCTCCAAGCAAACCTAAAAAAACATCCAGGCAACTTTATGAAAGCCACATTAAAGGTCGTCTGGCGTTTTTGACCTGTAGTGCTACAGAGCAGTTCTTCTATGAGTGGCACCCTGCATTGTTCCTCTCGTGCATGCTCACGAAGATGCCTACACATGCACGTGCAAGTGGGTGATGTGAGACCATAGACTGTATGTAAACGTGGACGTATAGTCGTGGTGACGTCACACCGTGTTCATCGCTTTAATGTTGCAGTTGGTCAAGTTGGAGACTTATGTTTTAAATATGCGACAGAGAGTCACTACAGGCAGTAAAGCATTTTAACACAGAGATCAAACTAACATCCAGTTGTCGCCATTAGTCAAAGAACTGTTACTACCATCCATCCATCCATTTTCTACCGCTTATCCTGTATCTAGGGTCACGGGGGGGCTGGAGCCGATCCCAGCTGTCATTGGGCGAAGGCAGGGTACACCCTGGACAGGACGCCAGTCTATCACAGGGCCGACATGTAGAGACAGACAACCATTCATGCTCACATTCACACCTACGGGCAATTTAGAGTCACCAATTAACCTATCCCCATTCTGCATGTCTTTGGACTGTGGGAGGAAGCCGGAGAACCCGGAGAGAACCCACACTTACACGGGGAGAACATGCAAACTCCACACAGAAGGAACCCGGGCCGACCCGGGAAGCGAACCCAGGACCCTCTTGCTGTGAGGCGAGAGTGCTACCCACTACACCACCGTGCAGCCTGTTACTACCATAAAAACAATTTGTCATCAAAATTACAGAGTGATTTTACTGGTTTTGCAAGAAAAGACCCAAAAACACAATAACAATATTTTACAAGTAATTGCTGATAAAATATCCTCCACTTATTAAATGCAGATAAATCACTATAGAATAATGTCCTCATGTTTACCCATCTCACCTCCAATGTTGTGGATCAGCACAAGCACGATGAGTTTACCGAAGTAGGCCATGGCTGTGACGGAGTGAAGCGGTGGCTCTGCAGGCTGCAGCTTTATGGAGCTCTTATCAGCACAATCAGTTTTCCTTCTGATGTCACAGCACAAAAGTACATTTACTCAAGTACCGTGAAGTACAGTTTTAAGATACTGATACTTGGACTGAGTATTTCCATGTCGTTATTTTAAAATATTTTTTCCCCACCCAGGTTTGGTCAATAATTGCAAATCTTCATTTGAACTATATGAAGCACATGTGAAGATTTATAAATTGAAAATGAAAATGTGATAATGCAGTTGAATGTAGATGCATGATTATAAAACGTGTAAAAAATCTGTAATATCAGTAAACATGTGTATTATTATTATCATTATTATTATTATTATTATTTTATTATTATTATTATTTTATTATATTAGCATTTAATATGCTGCTTGTGAACGTTAATGTTAAAATAAAGGCACAAATACATCCATGACATCGGCCATAATTGGTGATACTGGAATTTACTTTTTTTTTTCTTACAGTATTTTTTGCACAAATAATTTATTTCTCAAATATAAGGTAAAAGTATTTATACAAAATACAATAATTTGTATGCGATTAATAAACGTGAAAGTTGCAGTAGAAGTTGAAGTTTATTCCTAAGGAGCGTCACCGAATGGGAACGTTAATGGTTGGTTTTGTTTCTGCGGGAATGTATTTACATGAAACACTGCGTTTCATGTGACGTCGTCAATGTTTACAAGTCTCGAGGCGACACAATAGTGGTAAATCTGCTGCGCGAGCTGGATAAGTCGACGATGTGTCCCGTGTGTTTCAACTGGTAGCGACGACAACATCTGTTAGCTTGGTAACACCTGTTAGTGCGGGAGCAACGTTAGCCCGCTAACAGCGTTAGCCCGCTAACAGCGTTACCCCGCTAACAGCGTCACCCCGGTAACAACGTTAGCCCGTCAACGGCTAGTTCGGTTAATTTTTATCTTGCGCTCATTTATAAAGATGGAGCGGGCAGACAGCGTCAACGCAGATCCCGTTCAACGCTCCGACACTAATGGTGGGTCTGTCATCAGTTGGCGATAATATCATATCCTATTACAAACGTATTTCTTATTTGAGTGTCTAAAGGTTCTGTTTGTTTATTATTTATAGGTTGTTGCACACAATGGCGCAACTGGGCTGGGTTTTGGTGAGTGTCCAGTGTTTTAAATATGCTAACACGGCGAAGTTTCCTGATATAAACACTATTAAACAACTACATTGAACGCGTTGTGTAAAATACGATGACGCATGTAAGCAAGTATGAATTATTAAAACCAGTGGACGAAATGAAACCCACAGCTTCCTGTTAGCAGTATGGGGCCCTTTCACCCACACACTGCTACATCACTGTCAGACCAATGCAAACTTTCTGTTTGGTGTGATCTTTAGAAGAAGTCACAACTTGTTCCCAAAACTACTTCAGATCATTTTAAACTTTATTTCCATGGTAAAGAAATGTACAGCAACATAAGGAGGGGGGGCTGTTTATTTATCACAAATTGTTCTGGGCAATCTGATGAAAGTGTTCATTAGGTCTACATGGAGGAAATGTAACAACAGGATCTACAATACATACATTTATACATTTAGTTATTTATAGTCAAGCTGAAAAGGCATTTCACCAGTATCTATCTTCCCTATGGAGAGATATTTCCGGTGAAACAGGAAAGACCGGGACATACTGTTGGGAGGAATTTGATTTGATGGTTGAAAAGAGTAGCTCACCTTCTCTAGTCCTGTGCCGCTACACGTTCAGATTAACAGGATAGATGTCACGATATTGTTGTTTTTTAAGATTATTTTTTCGGCTAGAGCGCTGTTCAAGCCTTTTATTATTTTAGACAGTGTGGAAACAGGGAGAGAGAGAGAGAAGAAGACATGTCACGATATTGTTAGTTAAAATGTTGAAAGCATGCATCATATTTTGTTTCCCAGGAAGAAAAAAATATTGGATTTTGGTATTAAAATATGAAGGAATATATCTTTTTGTATTTTTTCAATATATATGGTTGGATAGGGGAACAACATGAGGTGGGGGTGTGATCTAAAAGACAATATTAAAAAAATAATGCATTCATAAGTCTGGCATGTATGATTTAGTACTTGTCCATTGGTGCGTCTGAATCTTCTCCCTGTATTATCTCCCTCCTCTGCTGATTACCTTCCCAGGATCCTTGGATTGTGCAACAACTTTGCTTATGTGGTAATGCTGAGCGCCGCCCACGACATCCTCAAAAAACAAGAGTCCAAAAACACCACAGCATCTGTAAGACAGGAACTTATTTGTATTTACATATTGTGTATTGCAGCGACCCTTGTATTGTGAATGGCTTGAAACTGTCAAATCTATATAGACATATACTTTGTCTTTATCTGTAGACTCCTGCCACGTTGGCTGTGGATTTCCAAGGTGGGAACAGTAGCAACAGTAGCCGCTACGACTGCAATCCTGTCTCTACTGCGGTAAATGGAGATTCATTAACCTTAACCAGTCTGTATGTTCACAGAGAATTATTAGTTTCTCACAAAAGAGATGTTGGGTGTGATTCACTGGATTTTCGTCAGCCATCAATAAGCAATGACTGAACCAGCCACTTTTTTTCAGGTGAAAATCAATGTACATGCATATTTAATAGTGTTGTCGATCGATTCAGGGCCAAAATTGGACATGTTCTAAATATAAATATAAATAGCGACTGCACTCACACACACTTAAATTCACAAATGATAATAAGTTTATACTTTGTCACCATAAAAGTCCCTCTAGAACTCTTAAGCTAACCATAATCGTAAAGCTACATTCACACCAAATGCAAAGTGAATTTTCGCCTCGTGTTACAGGACTAGTTGTAGTTATTTGTAATATAATCGTTGTGATTGGGAACCGCTGCTTTTAGCAGCGACAAACACTATTCCACAGAAATTGAATGATGTAATTTCCCTCAGCATTTTTGGCCCATCGTGTTTGAGAAATGAGGATTCTTGTGAGTGACAGCTCTGATGTTTTTCCCTGCAGGCTGTTCTGTTAGCCGACATCCTTCCAACGCTCGCCATCAAGTTGCTTGCTCCGTTTGTGATCCACAAACTGCCTTATGGGTAAGATAATGGTTGTCACGTGTGAACCTGAAAATCAAGGCCATTCCATATTTAAAATGTCCAACAGTGATGCCACCGTTTCCTGTTCTACAGAAGCATTTTGGCTCTAGAGGTGTGAATGCGGTATTTACTTTGGTGCCTCGCATTATTTTGGGTCGAAACACATTTTTGGAGCATATTAGAGATATGTTTTCACAGTTAATGTCAACTCAAATTAACTTTCATGTTTGCCTGTTAATTTGATCGATTTATTCATGATGTCAGTGTAGGAAGTATTAAAAAAAATCACAACTTTCCTGAAGATGTAAATATGCAAAGGCTACATTATCTTATTAAATATGTGCTGATTTGCATATGTCTCCAGGACAGAAACCTGAACATTGGTTAAGCCAGGTTCAACATTCTGGGTTGATTTTGTTGACATAATATTATTAAAGTTGAAGGGAATGTTGGATATCTCTATGTATCACTTCATGAATCAGAAAATAAGACATAAAAAATGATTCTCCATGTTTAAACAAATAAAATATTTTAGAAATCAGGCTGTAAATGATTTATGAACAGATCTGTTAAAACCTGCAGTAACAGCACACAAAGCCTGCTTCAGCTTAGGCAGCTTGTATACATTCTATCTGTGAGTAGTTATTACTACACGAGTATTGTACTGTGTTGTAAATGTACTGCCTAATTCCTGTTTTTCTAGCATCCGAGTGCTGTTCTGCACAGTCATGGCAGCAACAAGTTTCCTCCTGGTGTCCTTCTCCTCAGCCGTGTGGATGAGCATTACAGGTGACGCTTCAATCATTTATTGAACTTAATATTTTCACACGACGTTATCTTTGTTTGTTCTGATGGATTAGAATCAGTTTCATATGTTTTCAGCTTCGGTTCCTGTCATCTTATCCGGTGTGGTTGTGGTTGTTCCACAGAAATATGATGCTATCTTAGTCTTATCTTGACCTTCTGTGAGAAATATTAATCACCATGCTAAATAACCTAACTTTCCTGGTAAATTACTTATATAAGCTTTCAGGCACCGCTAATTATTACAACGGTTATTAAAAAAAGTCCGTCTACATGTTAAAGTAATGAAGTCCGAGTTAACAGTTAATGTGGTTCTGCAGAATGAAAGCATGGTGGGATTAGCACCTCAAATGGACATACCCTTTCTGTGCTGGTCCCTGCAATGTTACTGCTTTCATTCACAACGCTGTCATACTCACATTTTACCTGAAATGACTAGATCTTAGAGGTGAGAATTTGGCGGTACAGATTTCCCTCAATATACATCCCTGCTCCTGTTCACGCAAGACCCCATGCAGGAGCATTTCCTGAAAATGTCAGGGACAGAAGTGTGAAAGGGGCTAGACCAAGCAGTCAGTTACAGGAGGCAAATACTGCAGTCTGATCTCCAGGTCCCCCCTCTCACCACAACAGAGGTCAGAGTCCAGTGTAGCTGAAAGGACAACAGCACAGCCTTTCTCTATCTCATCACGTCCTGTATGATCTGACAGTCTTCTGCAGTCAGAAGACACATAAAGTCACACTCCTGTCCTGAAGGGACACTGAGGACACAGACCCAGCAGGACTCTAATGACCCTGTGAGACCAGGCCTCTGGCTGGAGAGGGCCTGTTCAACCCTCTATGAGGCTCCATCGGCCCCTGTTCACAATCCTGTTGCTCCTACTCTCTGTGCACTTTGTGTAGAAAAATAACATTCATGCAGCGATGATGCAAAATGACTGATGAAGCTTACAAAATCTCCATTTACTTATCACTAAGTAAGCATGACGAAATAGGCAGAAGAGAGTGATTTGGAAACAACTTGGTGTTGTGTTTGTTTATGTCCTGTTAACTGTCCGTCCATCTGTCCGTCCAGTCCTTTCCTGTCAATGTGATATCTCACAAAACATGCTTTTGGCAAGAACTCAAGAATTCCTATGCTTTCAATTCATATTATGACAACTTCACACTAATATCTAGTAGGTTAAAATGATGTGATGAGACTTTGGACACACGTGGATGTAAGCTGCAACTTGACTGGTTGGTGAAAGCATATACAACCACAAGGGCATCGTTCTACATTCCTTTAATATGATTAGTTGTAGAAAAAGCACAGATGGAACTAATAATATTAATGTGAGCCATGCACCATACAGCCCTGGTACTGGCACACCTAAATGGAATGCAGCCATAATAATGTTCTCAGTTAATGACAAAGGGCAATGATGTAACAGTATTTAAGAGACACAGAGGCAGTCATTAATAATGCTGGCAGCGACAGCAAACCTGAGATGGATTGGCTAATCCTCTTGGAATGAAATCTTGGTCACATTTATATAGAAATAATAGAAAGGAACACAACTTTATTGCATGTGTGACATTGTGATTCTCGTCCCCTGTCAAACTAAGGAGTACACTTTGAGTGTCATTACTTTCCTGTCATTTATGAGTGTGTTAAAAGCATCGCTGTGTTTCTAGGAGTGATCTGTGCTAGCATCAGCTCTGGACTGGGAGAACTGTCCTTCCTCTCTCTCACGGTCTACTTCAGCAGGTAAACACTCAGTCCAACCTGTGTGTGTTTAACGGAGTCCTGATTCCAGTTTTTCCATTGCTTTGACAGAGAGATTCCTTGGATCTGATTGGTTCTTTTTGTTGAGGTGTAGAGTTTTGCAAATGCCATGAGGAGCACTAAAACAAACACAGATGATGTGTCTCAGGTACTTATGTCAAGAAATAGTGAGCGTCTGAGCAAATATGATGAAAGTTATTTTTAACTTTTTTTATTTTAATTTTTCTAAGTTGCCAGCTGCAGCTTTAAGAGTGGTTATATGATGATGCATTTAAGCTCTATTCAGTGAAAATTAGTTTGGGGCTAAATTATAACAGTATCAGGAGATGTTCAAATGTAATCTTGTAAAATGTAGTTTTGGGCAAGAATCTTGAATAAATACAGTGGATAAGGAGTTGTTTTCACAGCAATATAAAATAGATATGAAGAGAGGGACTTGCCAGCTGTTAAACTTCCTAACACTAGCCCGAAGCAGTCTATAATATAATATAATATAATAATATCACTAAAACCATCAATGTCAAGATCATTTTTTTATCGAAGCAAATATTTAAAAACATTTTAATAAACATTTTAATCTTAATTTGACATATTTGTGTTATTCATAACTTTTGACCTCTTTTCTTCTTCCCTTGGTGGAAATGGGCTTTGCTTTTAGCTGTGAACAGAGGCTGCTTTAAAAAGTCTTTCTTTTGGAAACTTTGAAAATCTGACACACTTGTGTTCGTGAATGTGTTTTTTTTTTTGGCATTTGACTCCTAATACCATGTGATAATACTGTGACTACACAACTGAATCTATCTCAAGGAGTGAGCTTCAAGTCCATGAAAGATAATTTTAAGATCTCCCTGTCATGAACTCAACCAGTAAAAAATAGAAATATTGTCAGCAACGATGTCAAATTGTAGCTGAGAGTGGAACAATCCATGTTTACACATATATCTGTGTATTTCTCATGTTCTTTCCCACTGGTTTCAGGGATGTACTGGGAGGTTGGGGCTCAGGTACTGGTGGCGCTGGTGTTGCTGGAGCGCTTCTCTACTCAGGCCTCACCCAAGTCGGCCTGACACCCCAGAATACACTCCTCATCATGCTGGTGGTCCCGTTTGCCATGTTGATTAGGTAAGTGACGAAGTACAAAGATAAGGAAAAGATTCTTTCATTTGAGAGCCGATTAGAATTATACACACCAGATGACAGGAAAATGTGAAATATCTAGGGCTTTTATTGTGAAGGGGAAGAATGGAAGGAGTGGGTAGGAGGCCCCACAATACAATATTATCATAAAACTTTTAATAATAATACAATCTGATTGCAATTTTAGACATTTTGCGATTATTGTGATTACATATATTACCATTGAGCTGTTGTTGTTTTATAATTTATAAATAGAGACGCAGTCCGTTCTGCACAACTTGGCTGGTTGATGCCTTTATTCATTCTGCGAAACCTCAGAAAAATATACCTTGTTCCAAAAAATGGTTGCTTTTTCATAATATTAAATAACAAATATATTGACGTAAAAATGGGCAACAGTAGATTTCAGATATGGTCCCATTTGATCTTTGTTTAACTTTTTATAATGCTTATTGCACTTTTTCATATTTCCCTTGAAAACTGTATCACAGGCAACTGGACTTGCTTTAGGTTTTCATTTTCAGTTTATGTCACATATTTTGTTTTACACTTTTAAATCACAGTGGATGTAATTATATTAAAATGTTTTAAATTGATTAAGAGAAAAAAAGAGAGTGGTTGCTCTTTATCAACTGTTATTATTGTTTACTATATACCTTAATTGCCTGTCATTTTGGATTCCACAATAAATTAAATCAGACTTGCTTTCACTCCATAAATTTGTTTTGTTTTTCTCTGTTGATTCCATGTTTTACTCCCATTTCAAATGAAATTCTTCTTCTTTTTTTCTTGTGTTTTCTCCTCCACCAGTTACTTCTTCCTGCTGGATCTTCCACCTTCAATACCTCAGTGGAAAAACAGGGAGGCAGAATATGTGGCTTTGGGCTCAGAGGAGAGGGAGCATCGTATGGATGAATCTGAGGAGGAGGGCCAGGTGAAATCAACCGCAGGTACATGTCGCAAACTAATGATAAAAAAAAATAATTTCACATAAGAAAGTGAACAAATCCTGTTAGAAATGCAGCGATATACTGTGTTGTTGCTTGGTGAGTTCAACATTAGCTGCAATTATGTGTATTTTTACTGTGTGAACAAAGATGTGTGATGATGATTTAACGGACATGCCTGAAATAAACAAATAAATAAATACATAAATAAATAAATAATGCAATGAAAGCCTGCGGTGCACATTGCTGTCATCTAATACATTTCCTAGTAAGCCTGTGTGGACTGGGGACCAGATAGTAGATCAACGATTGAAGGGAAGATATTAAGGCGACTGTCAGATATAAGATGTTTCTGGTAGAGATGCACATCCACCGGCTGAGCCCCGCTAATCAGCTAGAGTGACCATTTTAAATTAGTTAGGTTTTTTTGTACGATGTCTGTCGTCATATTTCATGTCATCAAATCCAAACCTACTTTGTGTGGAAAAAGCTTGATTTTAATTTGGCTTAAAGGAATAAAAAAGGTAGTTTAAATTTATTTCGATTCATGCATTTACTTGAAATGAGTCATTGCATTAGACACCAGGACTGTGTCCAATAGGAGAATGTTGCGTGTCATTCAGATATGTAGATCTGCACTGAACCAGATAAAGGAATCTATAGCTGGGGGGTTAGAGGTTATCTGCTCTGTGTAGCAGTAAACACTGCTATCTAAAACTGTTATTCTGCAGACTTCTGTTGCTAGTCAAATAATATTGAAAAAAGGAAAATAAAGAAAAGCGAGGCATGCTGGGATGTCGAACAATACCATAAATTACAGTTATATATCAAATTAACACAAAATATAATGTTGTATTGTTAAAAATGACACTTGATACAACCTTTTCCATAACGTTAAGTACTCTTATGAAGCCCAGAGCAGGGGATGGTGATTCGGTTTGTAATTAAGGATTTAAACAGGGACGCATTTATACCACTTTTTTTTATTTTTACCAATATGAGTACATAATAATACCATTACACTTCTAACAATTCCTTTGAAAACATGTTTCATTCCATCAGATAATCCTCACTTTCTGACTGATACAACATGAGGCTGTTGCTGACATTTTAACATTCAACTTGTCCTGATACAAAGAGAGCAGTGTTTGCACTGAGGATGTTAACAATTAACTGTTCAACTGTGCTGTCAGTTAAAAGAAATATTAAAAATAGAAAAGCTAAGCACGACTCAGAGGAGAGGCTTGTCACTTGAATAGCGCTGTCCACCTTAAAGGTCAGCCCACCTTAAGTGCTACTGAGCCGGAGCAGCCAGATTTGTTGCTAACTTCGGGGCTAACCCCTTCAATTTAATCATCTGACAACAAGACACGGGGACTTCCTCGTGGATCTTGATCTTATTCACGACAAATAAACTGAACCCACAATGCACTGCTACATTCACGCTGTAATCATATAATAAACTTTATTGCAGACACAAGCCCATATAACACAACATACAGTATAAATAGTATCTATTTTGTGGTTCTCTGACTTAGCTATGCGACACATAAAACTAAACATCAGCTGTCACTAGTTGGCGCTCTTGTGGACACAAACCATTGACTGGCACTATGCCACCTAGGGACAGCAGCAACCTCATTGCATCATTGTAGGCTACCTTGAGCCTCTGCATACTCATTTTCTTATAGTTCGACCACAACTGAGCAGTTTATAACGGTGTGATGTAGCTTCTGAACACAGAGCACATAGAAAACTTCCTTATCAGCATGTTAGCTTGAGAATATATTTTACAGCGCTGTCGATGGATGTCTTTGTCATCCATCCAGTCATGATATGACATCACCTAGGTTTTTAATTTCCTCACACACATCAAGAGTGTCGATAAAAGATTGGAAATTTCCTTTCCCCAGCGCTTCTAACTATCATTATTTGTCTTTTCTTAGCGTTATATTTCATGTCATGATCTACGCCCTACTGAGAGCTTCTGACTTCATCATCACTGTCACTCTCTCTCTCCCTCCACCGGACACTCGCTAACATCACATCAGGCTGTAGTTCATCAGTGAATCCCTGACAGACTCGAGCAGCAGAGACACAACCTCACAGCTGAATGTACTGATGTGGTGGAGACTCACTAGAATTGACTTTGTGTAAATGTAAATGATGGCTTTATCATGTTTTTGCATCAGGTTTTTGTTGCAGCTTATCAGGCTCATCGGTATCGGTGCATCCCTAGATCCAAAATTCACTTTTCACTTATCGTGCTGATTAACGGGGCTCAGCAGGCGAACATTCGCTCCACCAGAAACGTGTCTACACCTTAGTTCTGAAAGTAGGCAAAGTCCCATAAATATCATTGATATACGATCCTGATCGATGATAGAGCAAAGCTCTGGTGTCTGCGTTACTGTGACGATGCTGTTTGTCCACAATGAAGCTCCTTATTTTTCATTTGATACAAGCAGATTAAAAGAGACTTGATTTCCTCTCCCGCTGCACCACCATGTGTATGTGACTGACTTGTAAGCTCCGCCTTGTGTTACTGAATAACTACACATGTTCTCCTCAATATAACAGACAGGCCCACCGGACCTCTCACCTTCCCAGAGAAACGTCAGGTCATCAAAGTAAGTGCACTCTTCACGTTCCTTCAAACTTGAGTATTTGTCTGGTTGCACTATTACTGGACTTGATTCCTGTGAGCAGGGCTTGCTGAGGTTCATGTTTCCCCTGGTACTGGTCTACTTCGCTGAGTACTTCATCAACCAGGGCTTGGTGAGTTCTCTGTCGCCCTCTGGCATCTCATACTGTTAACACAAGGCACGCGATTAAAACAGTTGTTTAAAGAGCCAAGAGAATAGAAAATAAAATCAACATAACATAGAATACGGTTATCAAATAAAGAATAAATGTTAGAGTCCACTGTAAGAAGTTATGATAAGAAAAAAAGGCAGCAGCAAACAGAAAAGCCTTGAATTAAAAGAAGTGAGAGTTGCAGATCTGGAAGGTTGTTCCAGATTTTTGGAGCATAAAACCTGAATGCTGCTTCTCCGTGTTTAGTTGTGACTCTGGACACAGAAAGGGGACCTGAACCAGACCACCTGAGTGGTCTGGAGGGTTTGTAATGTAGCAGACGATCAGAAACCATCCAGTCCTAAACCAACGGGAGTATTTTGAAATCAATTATTATACTGACAGTAGGCCAAAGTAAAGACCTTATAACTAATTGTCTCCTGATGTGGCTGGAGTTCAGGGTCTGTGTCCATGACCACACTAAGGTCTCTGGCATGGTCTGCTTTTTTAAACATTACTGATTTCTCCAGTGCATTTACTTCAGCCGCACCCAACTGTGTGGTGTAGGCTGGACATTTAAACATTGTAGAAAATGTGATGAAATTAAGCCTAGATAATGTTTCCTTTTTCAGATGGAGCTCCTGTATTTCCCCAAAGCGTTCCTGTCCCATGGAGAGCAGTATCGCTGGTCAGTTGACCTCACTACAATATAATATTCTGAAGGGATGACTATTTCAACTTTGGATGGATGTAGGCTTTAGTTCTGAGTTGTGTGTGTGCTCAGGTACCAGACACTGTACCAGGTCGGGGTGTTGGTGTCTCGGTCCTCCCTGTGCTGTGTGAAGATCAGGAAACTGTGGATTCTCTCGCTGCTACAGGTGAGAAATCGTGTTAAGTACAAATCAGCAGAAAAGGAGCATTTTGGATGAAATACAAGATTAGATTTTTCTCAAATAAATCTGATATTTCATATTGACTAACTTCCAACATTTTTTAGTTTAATATTCCTTTCATTTCTACACGTGAGCACGCTGGTTAAGTTTAAATATTTAAAAAATCAAAGTTAGTTTGATTGGTGCATTGGTTAACTATAGTTAATGGGTAAATGTACATCATATATGTTGTTATCTAAAGGCGAGACACTACAGGCAACAACATTTTCTGTTCATGCACTGGTCACTTTTAAGATTTGGGGATATTTTACTTTCATAACATGTCTTCTTTGAAAAAAGTGGAAAGAAGAAAGACAAAAAACTAGTACATTAAAAGTGTTTACTTTACATCTTTACTCAGACTTCACCTAAATACACAGAAAAAGTTACCATTTGCGTATTAAAACATTACATTAACGGAAACGTGTAAAAAAAGAATCGGCCTTGAAGTAAGTAGTTAAGCTTCATAGCTTCTAAAGGAGTTTTTTCTCAGACTCTGAGCCAGAAATCTCCACCTCAAACTTTGCAAAGCTTGGTTATTTCAGATTGCTTGCCATAAGGTGCAACGTGACTTTTAAAGGTTCATCTTGTGACCCATGTTTTGGATCACACCATGGATTACCAGGCTAACTGCTCTCCCATCTCCTCTTTGCTCTCCACAGGTGGTGAATGCGGTGCTGCTGCTGTTTGCTGTGCGTTACCAGTTCCTGACCAGCGTCTGGCTGGTGTTTGCTATCGTCCTCTACGAAGGTTTGCTGGGAGGAGCTTCGTATGTCAACACCTTCTACTTCATCAGCAAGGAGGTCAGGTCAACTTCCTGTCAGTCGCCTTGTTATTCAGGGTGTCACAAAAAGAAACTGTTTGTTCTTAATGCAATGTTAACCTGTTGCCATGGTTAAGTCAAAATGTACACTTCTACAGCACAAATTCTGTCTGACAATCCTTACACAGTGTGTTTTCAGTTCAAGAAAGTTAACTGTATCATTTTGATCGCTGAAAAATCTCTTATTCAGCATTTGGTTGTACTTGGCTCCTCCCTCTAATGTCACTTCTGGTTGCAAAATAACAGTATGGTGTTGGCCAAATCATCTTTGGTGACCGAAAACCACGATCTTTGATGACCAAAACCAAGATGTCTGATAAAAAAAACAGGAATTCTCATCCTTAATTGTACATTTTTAAAGTTAAATGCATCAATTTGATGCACTTTGAGAGGTAAATTAAGAGTCTAGATCTATAAAGACTTTGTGCTCTAAATGCATTTATAAACTCACATCCACAAACCATGGTGAACGAGGCGGGCTCCGTGTTTCAACACAGATGGCTCCAAACATGTTTGCACATATGCTCTTTAAATTCATTCATTACATCCAGCATGCATCAGTAAATATTTCGCAGCAATAAGCGCCGTCGCAGTGAGACAAAGGATGTTCGTTTTTTTCTTTTAAGATGAATCTGAGTAAACTGATTGTGTGTTTAATCCTGTGACCACCAGTAGCCCTCGTCAGTCTCCAGGTCTTTACATCGCTATGGAAACACAGACAACAATAAGCTGAAGGAAGGTTTTAGTCCCTTGAAGACAGCATGATATCACCAGGAACCTCTTGGTGTAAACGTGGTTAATGTAACGTCCACTAAAGTGTTGTGTGTCTTCATCCTGACTTGTGTTTGTCTCCCATAGAGTGAAGACAGAGAGAGGGAGTTTGCCATGGCTGCTGCCAGTGCAGGAGACAGTCTGGGCATATCTCTGGCTGGACTCGCTGCGTTCCCCGTCCACAGATACTTCTGCTCCCTATGACCCCAGCCCACACGCTGACCAGCAGAATGATTAACCAAGACGTGGGTGCGTTCTCTATTTGATGGATTTATTTCTTTATCAAAAATGAGTTGGACCTGACTTTACTCCTACGTAACAACATTGACTCCCCCTACTGTATTCATTGCAGATTTTTAATCACCACTAGTGAGTCATCCAGAGAGAGGGGGACTTGCTTACAAACCTATCCTTCCTTTCAACAGATATGCATTATTTGTCTGGTTGCACTATTACTGGACTTGATTCCTGTGAGCAGGGCTTGCTGAGGTTCATGTTTCCCCTGGTACTGGTCTACTTCGCTGAGTACTTCATCAACCAGGGCTTGGTGAGTTCTCTGTCGCCCTCTGGCATCTCATACTGTTAACACAAGGCACGCGATTAAAACAGTTGTTTAAAGAGCCAAGAGAATAGAAAATAAAATCAACATAACATAGAATACGGTTATCAAATAAAGAATAAATGTTAGAGTCCACTGTAAGAAGTTATGATAAGAAAAAAAGGCAGCAGCAAACAGAAAAGCCTTGAATTAAAAGAAGTGAGAGTTGCAGATCTGGAAGGTTGTTCCAGATTTTTGGAGCATAAAACCTGAATGCTGCTTCTCCGTGTTTAGTTGTGACTCTGGACACAGAAAGGGGACCTGAACCAGACCACCTGAGTGGTCTGGAGGGTTTGTAATGTAGCAGACGATCAGAAACCATCCAGTCCTAAACCAACGGGAGTATTTTGAAATCAATTATTATACTGACAGTAGGCCAAAGTAAAGACCTTATAACTAATTGTCTCCTGATGTGGCTGGAGTTCAGGGTCTGTGTCCATGACCACACTAAGGTCTCTGGCATGGTCTGCTTTTTTAAACATTACTGATTTCTCCAGTGCATTTACTTCAGCCGCACCCAACTGTGTGGTGTAGGCTGGACATTTAAACATTGTAGAAAATGTGATGAAATTAAGCCTAGATAATGTTTCCTTTTTCAGATGGAGCTCCTGTATTTCCCCAAAGCGTTCCTGTCCCATGGAGAGCAGTATCGCTGGTCAGTTGACCTCACTACAATATAATATTCTGAAGGGATGACTATTTCAACTTTGGATGGATGTAGGCTTTAGTTCTGAGTTGTGTGTGTGCTCAGGTACCAGACACTGTACCAGGTCGGGGTGTTGGTGTCTCGGTCCTCCCTGTGCTGTGTGAAGATCAGGAAACTGTGGATTCTCTCGCTGCTACAGGTGAGAAATCGTGTTAAGTACAAATCAGCAGAAAAGGAGCATTTTGGATGAAATACAAGATTAGATTTTTCTCAAATAAATCTGATATTTCATATTGACTAACTTCCAACATTTTTTTGTTTAATATTCCTTTCATTTCTACACGTGAGCACGCTGGTTAAGTTTAAATATTTAAAAAATCAAAGTTAGTTTGATTGGTGCATTGGTTAACTACAGTTAATGGGTAAATGTACATCATATATGTTGTTATCTAAAGGCGAGACACTACAGGCAACAACATTTTCTGTTCATGCACTGGTCACTTTTAAGATTTGGGGATATTTTACTTTCATAACATGTCTTCTTTGAAAAAAGTGGAAAGAAGAAAGACAAAAAACTAGTACATTAAAAGTGTTTACTTTACATCTTTACTCAGACTTCACCTAAATACACAGTATTAAAACATTACATTAACGGAAACGTGTAAAAAAAGAATCGGCCTTGAAGTAAGTAGTTAAGCTTCATAGCTTCTAAAGGAGTTTTTTCTCAGACTCTGAGCCAGAAATCTCCACCTCAAACTTTGCAAAGCTTGGTTATTTCAGATTGCTTGCCATAAGGTGCAACGTGACTTTTAAAGGTTCATCTTGTGATCCATGTTTTGGATGACACCATGGATTACCAGGCTAACTGCTCTCCCATCTCCTCTTTGCTCTCCACAGGTGGTGAATGCGGTGCTGCTGCTGTTTGCTGTGCGTTACCAGTTCCTGACCAGCGTCTGGCTGGTGTTTGCTATCGTCCTCTACGAAGGTTTGCTGGGAGGAGCTTCGTATGTCAACACCTTCTACTTCATCAGCAAGGAGGTCAGGTCAACTTCCTGTCAGTCGCCTTGTTATTCAGGGTGTCACAAAAAGAAACTGTTTGTTCTTAATGCAATGTTAACCTGTTGCCATGGTTAAGTCAAAATGTACACTTCTACAGCACAAATTCTGTCTGACAATCCTTACACAGTGTGTTTTCAGTTCAAGAAAGTTAACTGTATCATTTTGATTGCTGAAAAATCTCTTATTCAGCATTTGGTTATACTTGGCTCCTCCCTCTGAAGTCACTTCTGGTTGCAAAATAACAGTATGGTGTTGGCCAAATCATCTTTGGTGACCGAAAACCACGATCTTTGATGACCAAAACCAAGATGTTTGATAAAAAAAACAGGAATTCTCATCCTTAATTGTACATTTTTAAAGTTAAATGCATCAATTTGATGCACTTTGAGAGGTAAATTAAGAGTCTAGATCTATAAAGACTTTGCTCTAGTTAAAATGCATTTATAAACTCATTGGTTGTATAGATTTGAATGCAAAAAGGATCACATCCACAAACCATGGTGAACGAGGCGGGCTCCGTGTTTCAACACAGATGGCTCCAAACATGTTTGCACATATGCTCTTTTAATTCATTCATTACATCCAGCATGCATCAGTAAATATTTCGCAGCAATAAGCGCCGTCGCAGTGAGACAAAGGATGTTCGTTTTTTTCTTTTAAGATGAATCTGAGTAAACTGATTGTGTGTTTAATCCTGTGACCACCAGTAGCCCTCGTCAGTCTCCAGGTCTTTACATCGCTATGGAAACACAGACAACAATAAGCTGAAGGAAGGTTTTAGTCCCTTGAAGACAGCATGATATCACCAGGAACCTCTTGGTGTAAACGTGGTTAATGTAACGTCCACTAAAGTGTTGTGTGTCTTCATCCTGACTTGTGTTTTGTCTCCCATAGAGTGAAGACAGAGAGAGGGAGTTTGCCATGGCTGCTGCCAGTGCAGGAGACAGTCTGGGCATATCTCTGGCTGGACTCGCTGCGTTCCCCGTCCACAGATACTTCTGCTCCCTATGACCCCAGCCCACACGCTGACCAGCAGAATGATTAACCAAGACGTGGGTGCGTTCTCTATTTGATGGATTTATTTCTTTATCAAAAATGAGTTGGACCTGACTTTACTCCTACGTAACAACATTGACTCCCCCTACTGTATTCATTGCAGATTTTTAATCACCACTAGTGAGTCATCCAGAGAGAGGGGGACTTGCTTACAAACCTATCCTTCCTTTCAACAGATATGCATTAAGCTTACAGAACCAAATAATGTGTCTTACTTAACCAAATAATGTGCAGAAAATGTCCAAAGCTTGTTTTGCAGACCAATACTAGTTGTGTTACTATTAACCTCATTGATATGTACGGATTTTCCTGTATAAATCCTTCCTGCGCTTTAATAGTGTTAAAGCTTTTAATGTGAAGCAGCAAAAGCAGGACAGGAAATGTCCAGTTTAAATGAAATGAAGTACCATCAACTTCTCAGAGCAACAAAGCGTATCACATAATCAAAATTAGTTTTATCACATTTACATTTAAACAATGTTTCTGAATGATGGGATCCATAAGTTAGAAGGGTAGTCGGTGAAAACGTTTTATAGTGCCTTGTGTGTTCTTAAAGGTTGAATCGGGTTATTTGTGACTGTTTGTTTTGCTTCTCTGTCACTGCTGTTAAAATGAGTCTTGCACCTTTTATGATAACTTTCTAATGAAAATGACAAAAGCCTTTTATGTGGAATAGCATTTTGTATTTTATACACTGAAACAATCTGGAAAACAGGATTGAATCCACAGCTTTAGAAATGCTAATTATTTTATGTGACGTAATTGAAAAGGAGTTGTAACAAAAGACTATGGTGACATTTTTAGGGTTCCGCACTAACTTTTATGTTCGTAGGTCTTAGCATCGTGTAGCTATCTACCTAGCTGTCTTTGTTGTATACTAGCAATGGGTTAACCTAGGAGTGCTTGAAACTTGCTCTATTGGCATCCTTACTGTTCTGACAGCGATATATTGTTGTTGCACTTTCTTCTGACAAATGTATTTATTGGAAGTCGCTTTGGACAAAAGTGTCTGCTAAATGCCCTAAATGTAAATGTCCCCGCGTCCCTTCCCAAACAACAACCCAATGGAAAAAAACATGATGAACTGAAGAGAAAAAAAAAATATATATATATTATATATATATATATATATATTAATATACATACCAATATAAAGTAGAAGAAAATATATAAAAAATAGAAATATAATCAGATAAAAAATACTGCCACAAGCAAACAATGTAGGTGATGTATTGGTTATGGTATAAACTTTTCTATAATCACAGATGCTATTTGACATTCTGGGTTGTATAACGTTCTCCAGTGCCTTGAACATAACGTCAGTTGTATTTCTCTTTGCACCATTGGTTTATGCTATAAATTATTCCAGAGAGAATCCCTTTGAGCAGGATTAAGGAACCTCTTTCCTATCAAGGGCCTTTTGATTTTTACATCATCCCTCAGGGGCCATAACAAACCTTTGTTGGAATGTTTAAGAGACGCAGCTCACAATGTATTATTATGGCCTTTTTAAATTAATTGAAATAACGTCAAGATCATGAGCATTAATTTCATGTTTTTAGCCAATTTTAATTTTATGCATCTTATTGTTTTTAGCAGCATTTTATATTATGAAAGGTGGTACAAAGCAGGACTCAGGTGATAGCTTCCAGGTCAATCATAAATAATAATAATAATAATAATAATAATAATAATAATTATCATACATTTTTTTTGTAAAAACATTTGTATGTGTGTGTGTGTGTATGTATTTATGTATTACCTCATGGGGCGTATCAAACGGTCTCCCGGCCCGCGGGCCTGAGGTTCCCCACCCCTGCTTTAGGACATCTGAAGTTTATGGGGGGGATTCCACCTCAAAGGTCTCATACTGTAAAGGTCAAAGTATGAAATAAATATGGTGAAAGTATTGAAATAGACACAGCCATATTGAGAAACAGCCTTTAAATGAGCCTCCAGGAGGTCTGTACGGTTGTAAACGTTTCATAGTCTTAAATGGAACCATTTTAAATGTATTTCTGGTTGTAGCAGCTTATGTGAATCAGCTGACATGAGGTGAACATGGACCCTACCATGTTTTTTAATACTGTCAGACTTAAAAGTTGATGTCTTCTCTGAGAGTGAATTTGATAAACTGGGAATACAGTTCCAAAACATTTTCTGGGAGTCAAATGAAATATCTGGATAAATTTGAAATAATTCAATAGTTATAGTTTCGGGATGAGACGGACACATTTTCCCCAGTTCTTTATGTCAACATCCCTGACCTTGATCACCCATTGACAGATGTAACTCCTTGGAACTCTTGTACACATTAGATACGAATCCTTAACATTTGGATTCAGTAGTTATTTAATTTAGGAATGGGGAAGAACTTTTGTTCTGCACTTTTTTGCTCCAGTTCTGCTGGGGGGGTTCTTCAAAAATGTAAGTTTCCTGAAAGCACTTACTTACTTACTTAAAGCTTTTATTGTCCCCTAAGGGCAATTTGGTTTGCAGCAAGACATCAATAGACAACATAGGACAGAAAGTACAACATACAAGTAAACTGGGTTTAAAATGTGATTTCACAAATGGTGGTAATTATTATAATAATATAAATTGTGATCATTTTGTTACAACATACTGATTGTGTTTTAAGCTTGTGCTTGTTTGAATCCCCAGATGTTTTTAAGTGGTGAATCAAGGGTTAAAACGGTGAACTATCCTGTATAATAAAATGATTATAATAAACAAATGATTGCTTTTGATCATTGAAATGATAGAGCGTGGTGTTTAATCATGAGTCACAGTATCCTTTATGAGTTACTCAATCTGCCTTCCACCTTTGGATTGTTATATTGCAGGGTTCATATTCGAGCAATATGACACAAGTCATATTGCTCTAATAGATTGCTGTCTTCAGGACTGTAACTAAAGACATTTTTTAAAAACAATAATTCTGCTGATTATTTCTAAATTAATCAACTCATTGTTTGGTCCTTAAAATACCAGGAAACAGTAAAAAGGGACCATTATACTGTCTAAAAGCCCAATGTTCATATTAAATGTTGTGTTCAACCAACAGTCCAAAATCCCCAAATACTCGGTTTACTATATAAGACAGAGAAAAGCACCAGATCATCATAAGAAGAAACCAGGAGATTTTTTTTGTTATTTTTGCTTGAAAAATTACTTCAACGATGAAAGTTTACATATAATATTTGAGCTACGTGTTATAAATTATGTGGTTGTGCAGTTAGAAATGACTTAAAATGATGTAAAGATCCCCTTTAGACAGGTTTACATATATTAAAAAAATACTTATTTAAATAATGTACTTGTGTCTTGAAATTATATATATATTCAGTTTTGTAAGCTGCATATTGAACCACGGTTTGGCTTTCCTGCTGGTTGTGATCTGGTCTGCACGTATTCACACAGAGGGCACACATCCAAGTGACGTAACGAGAGCAAAATACATTTCTGACTGGAAGGGGCTTTAATTTACCATTCCCCAAACGGGAAACTAATTAAACTTTATAACTTCGATGTAAACTGAAGTGTGAACTCCCTTCTCCACACGCAGCCCATGCTTGTACTGAGCGAAGCGCGTTCCCAACACCGGAAGTTACAGTGGATTCGTTCATGAGCACGGCAGGAGCGAACCGGCAAAGACGATAGTTACCGGGGGAAGGAGAGGAGCCGGTGGATGAATACACGGAATGAAACATATAGATGTTTGCTGGTCACCGTTCTGCCATCACTGACTCAACGGTATTTGCTCTAACGCATACTTTGTCGAATGAGCGGCGTTGTGTGAATCGTTTCAATGTGTTGCTAGCGGTAGCTAGCTTGTTCGTGAATTAGCCGCTGGAACTCCGACAGCCGTGGTTAGCAAGCTAACATACAGGGTTTCGACAGCTAAGCTAAATAACGCTGCGGCTCTTCATTTAATTTAAATACTTAAACTTATCCGCGGTTTTGGGCACTAGTTTGTAGACATCAATGTTCTACTCCAGGAATTTTCAAACAAAATGGTTTGCTAAGTTATCAAAAGGATCAGTTCGCTGACGTCGTTAGCAGCTATCTAAGCTAACATGCTAACTGTTAGCTCACTATTTAGCTACGCCCATAGGCCTCACATTCCTTGACGAATAACGTCAGTTTCCTCTGGTGAATTGTTCATCTGTATTCTCTCTAAATAAACAAATAATGCATTGTGAGTTTTCTATTGTTCTGTATAACTATTACTCGTTTAGTTTGTTAGCTTTTCACGTTCGGGTAGCAAACATTAACGGGTAGCAAACGTTAACTAAATCAGTTACGTGAATTATGTTGCATTGTTTTGGCTTAATTCAGTTGTTGAATTGCATCTGCCTTATATTCCCTTGCTTTTAGTTCGACAACAGGCTAACGCACAAGAGTTGAAGGGCCCAGGCCAGTTCCGAGGAGTGTTGTGACCGCCTGCTCCGCTGCCCGTGGAAGAAAGAGCCGGTTCTTGAGTGACCCCGGCGTGTGACCATAGTGTGTGAGGAGCTCTCCCTATGTGTGTCACAATGGGGGACATCAGTGACCTGGACCGACAGATAGAGCAGCTCAGACGCTGTGAGCTCATTAAAGAAAATGAAGTCAAGGCACTGTGTGCCAAAGCCAGGTAACTAATGAACTCGCCCTAATAAGCACATAAACAAGTTTAATCAGAATGAATGACACAACACAAAGTGAAGTAAATAACTAAGCTGTGTCCTGCTAGCATACTAATGGGAGTGTAACTGTGCACAAAATTCATGATTTGGTACATACGTTGGTTTTTGTGTTGTCTTGGTACATTTTTCGGAACAATAAGACAATGTAGGAAAATAACTTTTTGTTTGTTTATATTGACAATGATTACCATTTAACATATGCTCATTAACCAATTATTACTTGATCAGTTGAGGAACTCAAGTCCTGGCATATTGCTAATAAATAGTTAAATAAATCATAGAAATGTCTAATGTAAATGTAGCTCAATTTAAAAAAAAAAAATGCATTGTAATCTTCTGTCATAAAACTCCTGAACTGAACTTGAATACCCATTACTTAGACACAACAGACTGGAGCTCAAGCACTTTCAACATATGCTTTAATTCTGTATCGTCTATGATGGGTGGGAGGGTCCTTAAAACTGTGGGGATATGGACTGTCCGTCCGGTCTGTTTTTGTTTCGTGCCACTCATTAACACATTTGGGTGATGCCGTCGTAAATTAAATGTCTGAAGTGTATCCACAGATGAACACGACTCCAGTTTTACATTGTTGGCATGCTATGGTCCATTGATCTTAATTAATCGGATTAACTAGCATGCTCTCGTCCTCTAACAGCAACTGGTGCGTTGCCAACATTTTCCGGGTTCCACATAATAATCTTGCAGGGAGATGCAATTCATGCCAAGGTGGATGTCAGTCAGACTGAGTCTTGAATGTCTATTAAAATTCACTTAAAGAAATCAAAACATGTTCTTGAAATCGTAATACTTTTTAGTTTTCAATAAAAGCCACATTTAAAAACATCTCACAATCTGCTTAGAATGAATGCGTAGTATGGCATCAGGAAACAACTCTTTTGTCTGTCAGTTTGCTACTTTTGATGGTCACAGTTTCTGGTGGTTTTTTTGTTTTTTTCCCCATGAAACTTGTTACAAACAAGAAGTTGACAAATCATATTTCTGTTTATTTTCAGAGAGATTCTGGTTGAAGAAAGCAATGTCCAGAGAGTAGACTCTCCTGTCACGGTAAGAAACATTTTCTTGTGGCTCTTATTTGCTTAGACATTGGTTTAAAGTAAATTAAATGTGGATATGTTCCCTCTATTTTTTCTCACAGGTGTGTGGTGATATACATGGTCAGTTCTATGACTTGAAGGAGCTCTTTAGAGTAAGTGTCCGTTTCTTGTCTCACACATTGCTCACTACAGCCTTAAGGCCTTTACACATTGGGGGCATGAGTAATAAACAATTATGCATCAAAATTCATACTGGCAGCGATGTGCCTTTTAGTCATCATATTTTTATCGTCAGAGTGTTGTATTTTAAAGTTGGCTGGTGGTGCTGGAAAGTGTTGCACACATTATGAACATTATCCAAGGGCAATATGCTGAATATACAATGCTTACCAACAGTCCTAAAGAATAATAACTCCCTTAATTATCGTGATATGGCCATAATGGACACAACCTGATAATTGTGTTAAATGTCAACTCTTACTTCACTGCCGATGGTATAACTTCAGTGCAGATCTTACAAAAATGTAACAATTTTAATGAAAACAAACTGTCAGGCATATTTTCAGCTTATTTTGACATATACTCCAGTGGTATTATTTGTTCAGGCTCGGTACCATTTGAAAAAATTAGATACCGGTACCACAGCAATACACTTTCAGTACTTTGAATGTTTACCAATTTTATTTTTTACATAATGTAGAGAAATGAACAAGGTTTTCAAGCACACAGTTTTATTGAAATGTCAGCTCATTATGTTAACAGTCTGTCACTGTGAATGAGTTATTGGTTCAATGATAAACAACACGTTGGCAACATGAAATTAAATTAAACACTCGTATTTACATATTTATCAGTTGATTTTCCATATATTATCAGTCCCTTTTCTAAACCCAAATCAACCCATATTCACTTAAATAAGTCTAAATTAGAATGTGTCATTTTTAAAGCTGGTTGATGACCATTTGCCGACGAGGAATCTAGTGGATAAAAGACTATTTGTTTTCAAGTGGAGTCTGGGGCAGTGCTCACTTATGAAATGCACCAGGGCTACATTATGTTACTTCCTGTAAACTTCACAGAGAAAGAACAATGATGTTTGAAGTGACCATTCTCTAGTCTGGCTCAGATAAAAGAGTCGGTAGGTTTTCAAACCCCTAAATGTTGTATTTGTAGTTCTGTCATACTTGGATCTAGTTTCTATTCCACACATGTCTGAGTATTTTATTTGTGTATTTATATGGGTCCTGCATCTCATGTAAAGTGTCTTTGAGTATTCAAAAAAGTTCTAATTTACTAGCTACTGTAAAGCACCAACATTTGGCACAATATTCCCCACATTTTTTTGAAGACGGGTACTGACATAATTCACTTAGCCCTATTGCTCACCTTGTTTGATAGTTGCTGCGTTTCTGCTGCATCCAAATCATACTGTACTAAGGGGTGAGGGGGTTATTTATGGTAATGCGATTTGTCAGTATTGCCCTTATCCATCATGACAATTTGAAGTGAGGTGTAGATAAATCTTGTAGCATTGTGGGGCTTGCAGGACATAGTTGTTCTATGGAGTCTGTTGTTATACTTGTTTGTCAGCACTCCTGGCAAAATGGTGCCAGGTCCAATTTGAGACGGGTCCAGTTCCACTGGAAGTGTTGGTGTCATCAACGTAATGTTGATGTGTTTACATAAACACTGTTAAACTAATTTGTTTTCAATTCCTTCCACATGGCAGGTTGGTGGTGATGTCCCAGAGACAAATTATCTCTTCATGGGTGACTTTGTGGACAGAGGCTTCTACAGTGTGGAGACTTTCCTTCTTCTGCTAGCTCTTAAGGTACACATGCCTTTTCTTTTTCCAGAGGTGTGTTTGGAGAAGAAATTAGATCCCCTTCTCTGCAATTTTCAGTTGTTTTTTTGCAAGGATCTTTTTTTTCTTCTTCTTGAGGTTTTGATGACACGCAGAAAACATGAAATTTGTGCTCATCTCTTTGCTTCCGCTGTGCTCCTCAGGTGCGTTATCCAGACAGGATAACCTTGATCCGGGGAAACCACGAGTCCCGGCAAATCACGCAGGTCTACGGCTTCTACGACGAGTGCCTCCGCAAGTACGGCTCAGTCACAGTCTGGAGATACTGCACTGAGATATTCGACTACTTGTCCCTCTCCGCCATCATTGATGGAAAGGTGAGATGCGTCGTTCTACATTTTCCTCAACTGAAATTCCATGCAGAGATTCCATTATTTCTGTGGAGGTGTTGCTAGTTCAATAGCTGGTTGAATAACTTCTCACTTTCCAATACAGAATCGTATAAGATCCATCAGCTGGGTTGATACACTCCTCTCTTTGTCCTTTAGATCTTCTGTGTGCACGGAGGCTTGTCCCCTTCCATCCAGACACTGGACCAGATCCGGACCATTGACAGAAAACAGGAAGTTCCCCATGATGGGCCTATGTGTGACCTTCTGTGGTCAGACCCTGAAGGTATACAGGCATCCTGCTGAGCATTTTAAATGAATTTATAACCCATATGTTGATGTCTATGAAAGGAAACATTGTGGCATGATGATTGGGGAAACTTTAAGCCATGGCCATGTAATTGTAGTCGGATATAGAGCAATCATTTCCAGAGTTTACGACAGTCTGTACTAGTTAGAGTTGGGACAGTGCATTATAATGCGGATTGTGATAACATCACTCACAATAAGTTAATTGTAATTAATTTCTATTATCGGGATAATCGTGAATATCATCAAGTGGGTGACTTGAAAAAGATGACTAGCTCTCTATCGTGACATGACATTTTAAATCGTCCCATGCCTCGTCTTCACCTCACCCTGATGACATGTGTGAGGCCGTGGTAACACTATTTCCAATGTGACTTTTGTCATCGGGTGTGTCGGATCGGAACTCAGCAGTTTGCAAAAGTGTGTCCGCACTTGACAATTAAATACAACCTGCCGGCTTGGTTAGTAATCAGATATACTTTGTGTTCAGAGGAGCAGCTGTAAAACGATGGATGAACACATTTCATTTCACAATATAAGTTCCATGTTATTTTGTAATTTAAAAGTTTTTATTTTGAAGCAGAGAAATTTTGGGTTTTCATCAAATGGCAACCCCCAGTGCTGAGAAATGAACCAAACACAAAAACTGCAGTTCCTCAAATGGCCACTTCAGGCTTCAAAAGCAAGTCAGTTCCCTTAGACCTCCTTCACCTCTGGCCAGGAGTTAGGCTGTTGTCACTGCCCAGCGGGTGACGGCTGGAGCCACCCACTTTCCTTCAGAAACCAATTGGTGACGTCATGGAGACTACGTCCATTTTTATATGGTGTATGGTTTTCATCAGCAATAACTCAGCAGACTCAAACAGCAGGTCTCAGCTGTCTTCTCTTCCCTTTTCCACCTCTGCATGTGGTCTGGCAGATCAGATCCCATGACATGCAAGATCCACTTTTGGCGCGTACAGACTTGACAGTCATTACAAAAGTCTCATACAAAAGAAGGAAGTGTAATGTGGTCTGAGAAGCAGATTTTCAACTGATGTATCTTCTCCCCCTCAGACACCACAGGGTGGGGGGTATAACTTCAGTGCAGATCTTACAAAAATGTAACAATTTTAATGAAAACAAACTGTCAGGCATATTTTCAGCTTATTTTGACATATACTCCAGTGGTATTATTTGTTCAGGCTCGGTACCATTTGAAAAAATTAGATACCGGTACCACAGCAATACATTTTCAGTACTTTGAATGTTTACCAATTTTATTTTTTACATAATGTAGAGAAAAGAACAAGGTTTTCAAGCACACAGTTTTATTGAAATGTCAGCTCATTATGTTAACAGTCTGTCACTGTGAATGAGTTATTGGTTCAATGATAAACAACACGGCAACATGAAATTAAATTAAACACTCGTATTTACATATTTATCAGTTGATTTTCCATATATTATCAGTCCCTTTTCTAAACCCAAATCAACCCATATTCACTTAAATAAGTCTAAATTAGAATGTGTCATTTTTAAAGCTGGTTGATGACCATTTGCCGACGAGGAATCTAGTGGATAAAAGACTATTTGTTTTCAAGTGGAGTCTGGGGCAGTGCTCACTTATGAAATGCACCAGGGCTACATTATGTTACTTCCTGTAAACTTCACAGAGAAAGAACAATGATGTTTGAAGTGACCATTCTCTAGTCTGGCTCAGATAAAAGAGTCGGTAGGTTTTCAAACCCCTAAATGTTGTATTTGTAGTTCTGTCATACTTGGATCTAGTTTCTATTCCACACATGTCTGAGTATTTTATTTGTGTATTTATATGGGTCCTGCATCTCATGTAAAGTGTCTTTGAGTATTCAAAAAAGTTCTAATTTACTAGCTACTGTAAAGCACCAACATTTGGCACAATATTCCCCACATTTTTTTGAAGACGGGTACTGACATAATTCACTTAGCCCTATTGCTCACCTTGTTTGATAGTTGCTGCGTTTCTGCTGCATCCAAATCATACTGTACTAAGGGGTGAGGGGGTTATTTATGGTAATGCGATTTGTCAGTATTGCCCTTATCCATCATGACAATTTGAAGTGAGGTGTAGATAAATCTTGTAGCATTGTGGGGCTTGCAGGACATAGTTGTTCTATGGAGTCTGTTGTTATACTTGTTTGTCAGCACTCCTGGCAAAATGGTGCCAGGTCCAATTTGAGACGGGTCCAGTTCCACTGGAAGTGTTGGTGTCATCAACGTAATGTTGATGTGTTTACATAAACACTGTTAAACTAATTTGTTTTCAATTCCTTCCACATGGCAGGTTGGTGGTGATGTCCCAGAGACAAATTATCTCTTCATGGGTGACTTTGTGGACAGAGGCTTCTACAGTGTGGAGACTTTCCTTCTTCTGCTAGCTCTTAAGGTACACATGCCTTTTCTTTTTCCAGAGGTGTGTTTGGAGAAGAAATTAGATCCCCTTCTCTGCAATTTTCAGTTGTTTTTTTGCAAGGATCTTTTTTTTCTTCTTCTTGAGGTTTTGATGACACGCAGAAAACATGAAATTTGTGCTCATCTCTTTGCTTCCGCTGTGCTCCTCAGGTGCGTTATCCAGACAGGATAACCTTGATCCGGGGAAACCACGAGTCCCGGCAAATCACGCAGGTCTACGGCTTCTACGACGAGTGCCTCCGCAAGTACGGCTCAGTCACAGTCTGGAGATACTGCACTGAGATATTCGACTACTTGTCCCTCTCCGCCATCATTGATGGAAAGGTGAGATGCGTCGTTCTACATTTTCCTCAACTGAAATTCCATGCAGAGATTCCATTATTTCTGTGGAGGTGTTGCTAGTTCAATAGCTGGTTGAATAACTTCTCACTTTCCAATACAGAATCGTATAAGATCCATCAGCTGGGTTGATACACTCCTCTCTTTGTCCTTTAGATCTTCTGTGTGCACGGAGGCTTGTCCCCTTCCATCCAGACACTGGACCAGATCCGGACCATTGACAGAAAACAGGAAGTTCCCCATGATGGGCCTATGTGTGACCTTCTGTGGTCAGACCCTGAAGGTATACAGGCATCCTGCTGAGCATTTTAAATGAATTTATAACCCATATGTTGATGTCTATGAAAGGAAACATTGTGGCATGATGATTGGGGAAACTTTAAGCCATGGCCATGTAATTGTAGTCGGATATAGAGCAATCATTTCCAGAGTTTACGACAGTCTGTACTAGTTAGAGTTGGGACAGTGCATTATAATGCGGATTGTGATAACATCACTCACAATAAGTTAATTGTAATTAATTTCTATTATCGGGATAATCGTGAATATCATCAAGTGGGTGACTTGAAAAAGATGACTAGCTCTCTATCGTGACATGACATTTTAAATCGTCCCATGCCTCGTCTTCACCTCACCCTGATGACATGTGTGAGGCCGTGGTAACACTATTTCCAATGTGACTTTTGTCATCGGGTGTGTCGGATCGGAACTCAGCAGTTTGCAAAAGTGTGTCCGCACTTGACAATTAAATACAACCTGCCGGCTTGGTTAGTAATCAGATATACTTTGTGTTCAGAGGAGCAGCTGTAAAACGATGGATGAACACATTTCATTTCACAATATAAGTTCCATGTTATTTTGTAATTTAAAAGTTTTTATTTTGAAGCAGAGAAATTTTGGGTTTTCATCAAATGGCAACCCCCAGTGCTGAGAAATGAACCAAACACAAAAACTGCAGTTCCTCAAATGGCCACTTCAGGCTTCAAAAGCAAGTCAGTTCCCTTAGACCTCCTTCACCTCTGGCCAGGAGTTAGGCTGTTGTCACTGCCCAGCGGGTGACGGCTGGAGCCACCCACTTTCCTTCAGAAACCAATTGGTGACGTCATGGAGACTACGTCCATTTTTATATGGTGTATGGTTTTCATCAGCAATAACTCAGCAGACTCAAACAGCAGGTCTCAGCTGTCTTCTCTTCCCTTTTCCACCTCTGCATGTGGTCTGGCAGATCAGATCCCATGACATGCAAGATCCACTTTTGGCGCGTACAGACTTGACAGTCATTACAAAAGTCTCATACAAAAGAAGGAAGTGTAATGTGGTCTGAGAAGCAGATTTTCAACTGATGTATCTTCTCCCCCTCAGACACCACAGGGTGGGGGGTGAGTCCCAGAGGTGCTGGCTACTTGTTTGGGAGCGACGTGGTGGCCCAGTTCAACGCCGCCAACGACATCCACATGATCTGTCGAGCACACCAGCTGGTCATGGAGGGCTACAAGTGGCACTTCAATGAGACGGTGCTCACTGTGTGGTCGGCACCCAATTACTGCTACAGGTACGTAGATGAAACTGAAATAGTCCCTGATTGACGTAATGTCAATACCTGCTCAGATGAGATATGTGTTGACGTCGGATAGCACTACTTTAGTAGTGCAGTGTTTTCTCTTCTTGGAGTTGGATACATTTGACAATTAATCATGAACTAAAGTTTCATGACTGACCTATCTGGGATCTGAGCCTAGACACTGATCGTCACTGACTCGACGTATCCTGTGTCGATGCAGTCTGAGATCACAGTTGCTCGTCAGCAGGTATCGCAGCTATGTATGTGAACAATGAATCACAAAAGGTTGACCGATAGGATCAGCAGAAAAAAGAAGGGTCAAATATACATGGAGAGAGAACTTTAGAGATGCCCTGATGTCTATGATCCACGTGGGCTTGTACAGATTGTTTTGTTTTGTGATAGTAGCTGGTATGCAAGGTGACATGCAAAAATGTTTCACCGTCATCAATCAATCAATGATTTCATCTGTCACAGTCGGTGTTAACCTTCACCAAAGTAAAATGACAAAATTTAGGATTTTTTATTTCATTGGTGTTGATTATTTGCTTAAAAATGCAAAAAAAGTTTAGGAGTTTCTCACCAAAAAGCACAATTTTATAAGATTATATTTGAACATATGATGATGTCATCAATTACCTTAGCCAGATACTCTTATAACTGTCGTTTACCCTTTGCGATATGTTGTGTACATCGGTTATATTGTCCAGAGGGCGCATAGCCTACTGTACGCCTACCTTTTAAATGAACTGACTCAGGCTGGACCAAACAGTTTGAAGCTTCATTCATAACATTGACAGACATCTTGTTATGATTTATAAACAACCTACAGAAGCATGCCTGTAATCGTCCACCTTCTCTTCCTCTCACACAGCGAGCGCTCGGTCCTCATGTAACTGACTGCTAATATGAAAACTTGACTAAGTGATGACTTGAACTACAAACTGACACGTTATCTTATTTAGTTCAACTGGATAGACTTTCAGGACACGGCCTCATGTGAATTTCTCACCTTAAGGAAATGACTTTCATGTCCTAACCAGTTGTCCATCTCTCCCTGCAATCAGGTGTGGCAACGTGGCGGCCATCTTGGAGCTGGATGAGCATCTACAGCGGGAGTTCATCATATTCGAGGCAGCGCCACAAGAGACCAGAGGCATCCCCTCCAAGAAGCCAGTAGCCGACTATTTCCTGTGAAGTCTTTCGCTCAGACAGCCATGATGTGTCGAAACCTCCGGTACCATTTCACACCAGCCGCCCTCCATCCTATCAGTCTGAACTCGGAGCAGTTAGACAGAAAACCTGCCAAACCCTGCGAAGCTGCATACAGCTTCAGCTTGAGGAGCTGGGTTTTTGCCGCACTGCCCAAAGCTGACAGAACAGCCACTGTGAAGGGTGTAGGAAGCGAGGTGGACGTTGGGCCCATGACTGTTGTCACTTCTCATAATTTTCTTTCTCCCTCAGCCACTTTCCATTTCTCTATCGCTCTCTGTAGATACAGCACTCTCCCCTCCCCGACTCATGCTTCACCACTCTTCTACTATTTCTCCATGACAAACATTTAGTTTGAAAAGTATCCGGTAGGAGTTAGATCTTTTTTTCTTTTCTTTTTGTCTTTTTAGATGATTTTCTTCTTTGTTTTTAAATTGCAGACGTAGGGGGTTTTAAACTTGCGTCGTTGAAAGGGAAGCTTGCCAATTTTCAACCAGATATGTAGGCGTGCACAGACGAAGGGCGCCGGTTGCCGAGTGCCTAGAGTTCCTGGCTCGTTTGCTGGTGGATTGGCTGGGAGCTCTAGGTGCTCGGCAACATGGAGGAAAGCCAAACAACGCCCATGCCCACACTACGGTGACACACAGCTGATTGAAAATAAGCAACGCATCCCTCAAGGATTTTTTTTTATCTTTATCTTTTTTTAATTTTTATGATTGTTGCTGCCAGGATTAAATGCAAGATGTATTCCCCCACCTCCCCTTGCTCTTATGTTTCTGTTTAACCGTCATGTGTGTCACTATTTAACATACCGAGTGTTGCTGCTCAGCACCCTACAAATAAATATCAGAAATGTGATGACTGGCCAACGGGAGTCACTATATTCACCATTGTTTTCTCTCTTAATTCCTTTTAATCTACAAATCTCTGTAGGTCTGTCAATTTTGATATTGTGAGAATAAAGTTTTGTATCAATGCTGATTTCTTTCCAGGTGTGGTTTAATGGTGCATGCATTCCAACGATGGCAAGATAGACCTAGAGATGGGACCATGTAGGATTTTATCGCAGATCATGATTTAAAAAAAATTACAATAAATTGATTGTTACATTTTTGTCTGAAGAAAGGAAGGAAGCTGCATTTTATCTTGTTGGTAAGACAGAAAGTAATTGTAGATACTGGATTTAGGCATTCTGTGAGTAGAGCTCGTCTTGTCTAGATACCTTAATGTGTAAATTCTTGAAATCATAACATACCGATAGGTATAAACTCTTCAAAAACAGTTTGGAAACGTTATTTCGGTTGATTATTCCTCCCCTTTAATAATACCATAGGTATTGTATTTTATATCGTTGGAAAGCCTTATTAGTCCCCTTTACAACGAGGTACAACTTCATGGAATGAGCAACACAGCTGACTGTGTGGGTAGTGTCCCAAAAAAATGTGCCAAAATCCCCTGCAATATTCTTTTGTTGGTATTCATTCTCATTTTGAGCTACAAGAGCTGGCAGGTGTATGCCAGTAACCTTAATCTGGAAAGTAATCAACCGTTTATGTGGTACACTTGTTTTTCTTTCCAATGATTAAGATGTACTTAGAATAGAGGTTAAGCCCCGCCCCTTCAGGTGTCACACGGGACCTTATTTCATATGTACACTAGTCAATGGACTATTTTTTTTATCAGATTTTAATGTACCATCTACAACAATTTACCAACACAGCCGAAGCTAACGTCGCTATGTTCCATCACTGATGTAACCTTATCTTACCTGCTGTGTTTTTTTATCCGGTGACCTTTTAATCAGAGAAAGGACCAGTGAGACCTGTTGTACTTCAGAGAGATTCTACTTACCACACTTCTGGATGTGTCGTCTTTCTTTTCACACAATCTCTAGCTTGATTAATCCTGGTGTCTTATCTGTCAAGTCAGCAGTCGCTCCGATCGGAATGTGTTTTTTTACAGTTATTTCTGTGTTCTTATTGATGTATTTTGCCTTATTTTTATGAAACAGCATATTGCTATTCAGTTAAGTAGGCCTGTTATTATTTTAACATTGTGACCATTATTCTTTTCAAAGGCGTTTTCAATGAAAAAAAGTCAGTCATAAGGGCAAATAAAGTCTTTTACACGTGTTGCCTCCTTTACAATGGTGTGCCCTTTTTTACACAAGGTTATAGATGATGAAGGGCTTTCCTATGGGTGGATTGAGTGTGTTGGGACCGGCCAGACCCGCTGTTTTTTCCCCAACGACTACTGCATGGTACTACTGGTTTTCTGGGATGGCATACACTACCTGTGCAGACTGCTGGTCCCAGGAGCCATGTCCTCACCGTCCCACAGATTTTTTATTTATATCTGTATTTTTGTAGCTCTGTGATGATATCCACAGAGCTACACTATATTTTAGCATTGTGGATTAGCAGTTATATATCCTCATGGAAATTATCATTCATTTCAATGAACTGTTAATTTGTACAAATAATGAACGCCATGAATGGTATAACAATGATGGTTTCAGTTAAAAGTCTTTTCTCTTTGCTTTATTACTTTACTTTTACGTCATAAAATATACTTTGTTGTATAAATATTATATTTAATATATAGGGGCTGAGCCCCGGATGTCCTCAAATCCTAGAAACGCCCATGACAGCCAATTACCCCTCGCCTGACAACAAGGTGGGATATTAAAAAACTCGTTTTTCCAGATCAACCAAAACCGTTCCCTTCCCTTTACCAGAAGGTAACCGGTTATTAACGACACCACACCCCGAGGACAGTCTCCCACTTACCGGCGTGTCAACGGCAACGGGGGCTGCGGGACGCGGACCGACAGGTGGAAGAAACACGGCAGCACTTCCTCTCCGTTTGTGTTCACAGTAGCAACGTTGGCTGCCGTCCGGAGAAAGTTCCAGTAGGTTTCCGGAGGAACCGAAACGCGTTGGTCCCGAGACGAGCTCGCTGATTGGTCATTGGGGACTCGTCTGCTAACGTCCACTTTGGTTTGGTGTGTCCGGCTACACGCAGCCAAGGTGCGGTTTATTCAACCTGCTGCGTCAACGCGAAGTCGAAGTTACGGTGGGTCAGAAGTAGCTAGTAGCTCTAGTCCAATAGTCTAGCTAGCCGGCTTGAAACTCGTTTTTTTCCGTTTGCGGTAACGCTACAGGAGTCACGTGTTCACTCCCAGCTAGTCCTGTCTGCGGGGCTTTATGTAGTAATAAGAATGTTTTTGTTTTTTTGTTATTTTGATTGTACCAGGTCTAAATGCTGGATATGTCCTGATGTATATCAAGGTTAAGTTAATGGCTACATCTTAATAATCTCTTGGGAAATCTTCAAAGGAATACTTAAAACCAGGGGCGGGCTGGGGTTGAAATTCAGCCCGGGAGCTTGGTTTGGAGAGGCCTTTTATCCGATCGCACGAAGGGCACAAGTAGAACCGTAATTTAATTTAAACACAAATACTTTATTTTCAACCAACAAAACTACTGTGTGTGTGTGTGTGAAAAAATACCTGTTCAATATACTGTACAAACTGCTGCTCCTCCTTTCTCTCTCTCTCTCCCTCCCTCCCTCTTCTCCTCCTCTTCTTTCTCCTCTCCCTGTTTAATCCTCCTTTTTCTACTCCTCTTCCTCCTCTTCTTTCTCCTCCCCTCTTCTTTCTCCTCCTCTTCATCTTCTTTCTCCTCTCCCTGTTAAATCATCCTCTTTCTCCCCCTCCTCTTCTTTCTCCTCCTCCTCCTTCTTTCTCCTCTCCCTGTTTAATCCTCCTTTTTCTCCTCCTCCTCTTCTTTCTCCTCTCTCTGTGTAATCCTCCTTTTTCTACTCCTCCTCTTCTTTCTCCTCTCCCTGTTTAATCCTCCTTTTTCTACTCCTTCTCCTCCTCTTCTTTCTCCTCTCCCTGTTGAATCCTCCTCTTTCTCCTCCTCCCCCTCTTCTTTCTCCTCCTCTTCATCTTCTTTCTCCTCTCCCTGTTAAATCCTCCTCTTTCTCCCCATCCTCTTCTTTCTCCTCCTCCTCCTCTTCCTTCTCCTCTCCCTGTTTAATCCTCCTTTTTCTACTCCTTCTCCTCCTCTTCTTTCTCCTCTCCCTGTTTAATCCTCCTCTTTCTCCTCCTCCCCCTCTTCTTTCTCCTCCTCTTCATCTTCTTTCTCCTCTCCCTGTTTAATCCTCCTCTTTCTCCTCCTCCTCTTCTATCTCCTCTCCCTGTTTATTCCTCCTCTTTCTCCTCCTCCTCTTCTTTCTCCTCCTCCTCCTCTTCGTCCTCTTCCTCCTTCTCCTCCTCCTCCTTCTCCTCCTCCTCCTGTCCCTCCTCATCTGTCCCTCTCTCCTCCTCACTCTCATGACTGGCATTATCTGTGTCTAACATTAACAGCAACAATGATAACATTTATAGTACTTTTGCAAATAATTCAGTGTTAGAACACAAACAAAATCTAAAATTCAATTTAAGAAAAGTGCCGCGCGCGCACACACACACACACACACACACACACTAATGCAGAAACATAACAGGAAATATAGCCGTATTATATTATATATATATTTATAATTTTAAATTATATCTTTAAAACAGAATGTTATTTATTTATTTATTATTGCAATGAATTTTAGTGTTTTATGGTCAGTTGGTAGCCTATGGATTTTATTTTTAATTGACAAAGCAAATTAATGATTTATTTATTGTGTAACTTTACTGATAGCTCTGTCTGTGTCCTGAAACACAAACACTATATTGTCTGGGTCTGGGATGATGGCGCGGTGTAGACGGTGCTTGTTAACCTGCTGTGGCCGTGCTGCTCGGACCCGTGTCGTCATCACCGGCCTGGCAGACCTTGGTCCCACCACGACGGAACATATCAGTTAATTTCGCGCATTTTGCTGCGTCTTCTATCAACTTTCTTTTCTTTTTCATCCTCACTTTCTCTGCTCCACCCATCTCTTTCTCTGGCTTCTTTCTTTTCATCATCGCGATCCTGCCCCTCTTCCTTCCTTCCTTTTCTGTTTTTTTAACAGGAAAACCAGCCGTTCTTCTGACTGAGCGGCTGAGCCAATCACATGTCAATAGGAACAAGGATCAGCTCAAATTGAGAGGGGGGGCCGCTCGTATCCCCCCTTAAAATGCAAGATATTAGAGTGACCCAGTCTGGCGTTCCAATCTGCCACCTACAAGGGCTGTAAGGGCAGGCTGCCTGTTTAATCGCGGGCCGCGGCCCCGTTTTACATTAAAAAAAATAAAAAAAATAAAAAAAATCTGACCACCGGCCGGTTCGGCCCAGAACAGACCGGCCGTTCGGGAATCCTCCCGAACCTCCCTGTGGCCACCCCGCCCCTGCTTAAAACACCTTTCATGTATTCTACTAATGTCACAGCTTAACGAAAGCTGGGGTTTTGTCATTTCAAGTCATCTAGAAGGTGAACTTTGTTTCTCTTCTTGTTTGTGACAGGATGGACTCCCACAGCCAGGTTTTGGACCGGTTGCGGTCAGCGTTCCGGTCAGGCGTCACGTTACCGGCGGAGTTCCGTCTCACGCAGCTGAGAAGGCTCACGGCCATGATCAACGACAACGAGGAACAGATTGTAAAAGCTCTGCACCAAGACCTGGCGAAGGTACACATCTGTCTGCCCGTCCTGATGTGGTGGACTTTACACAACTGTCTGAAAGTTACAGTTTATAAACATTTTCCTTTTTTAAAAAAGTATTTCTACTCTTTTTTTTTGAGAACTCTACTGAAGTCTCTCTTACAGTTGGTAAACAATGACATACATGAGTGTGTGTGTGTACATGTACACACAGTTTGGCAAAGGAAATACCCCAAGGATGAGTTTTTTTTGTTTGTTTTTTGTTCAAACAGTGAATATTTTGCACAAACAATAGCTACCTTTTTATTTTGTACGTTTAAGGTGAAAAGGTTCCATGCACACATGCAGGGTGTTTATCATGTGTTTGTCTGTTACAATTCATGAACCTGCCTCTTATTGTTGTTCATACCTGACAGCCCAAATTTGAGGCCATCCTGTCGGAGGTGCACATAATTCTCAACGAGCTGCACTTCGCCATCACTAACTTGACAACCTGGATGCAGCCGGAGTACGTCAGCAAAAACCTGGTACGTTACCAAACGATTCATTAAAACTGGATGAACCGGAACCTGACCTGAAAATACAGGATGCAGAAATACATTTTAAACATGTGTTCATTCAGGGTGAACTTATGATTTATGATCTTATTCTTTGTTGAGTTTGACACAAGAATATTTGTTTCTTAAAGAGACAGTGTGTAGGCATTACTGCCATCTAGTGGTGAATATGTAAACTACGGTGGCCGTTATGTACCAAGAAGCTATGAGAACATCATCCAACACCTCTTCACCAGTATTCTTCAGGCGATGAGGTTGATATTTCAAACAAACATGAGCATGTAGAAATAATTACTCCTACTTTTGGTAACCTTCCATTACGATGTCGTAGCCTATAGCATCAGCTAACAACTAGACACACAAAACACACAAACGACTGTGACTAAAGTGGTTATTGCTTATTGTCCCTCCTCGGCAGTTTGTAGTCTTTAAAATGGCGGAAACACATGGAAGCCTCCTGAGGACTTACCCGTCCAATGTACATAAAAATAAGAAATTCTTCACTTACGAGGATAAATCAGATTATTGGCAGAGGTAATTATAATCTTATGAGGACGTATTTATGAATGAAGATCTTGATTTTAGCTAATAAATTACTTAAAATGTTACACACTGCCCTTTAACAAAGTGATTCCTGCTTGTTTAAGTGCCATTTTAGGAGTTTTAAGCATATTTTGATTTATCGGGATAATAATAATAATAATGACAAACTTTATTTACAAAGCAGCTTTCATAACATAAAATGCAGCGCCTTCCACAAAAAAAAATGTGAGTAAGAAAGCAAGGAATATTTTTAGCTTTTTAAACTCCCTCCTCACTCCAATTATTCCGATAATGACAATCCACCACGCTCAGCTATTCTTGAGTTTTCTTTATTCCGATCCCGTCCCTAATCGTGAGTCAAATGTGATGTTGCAGTTTAGCAACACACCCTGCGGTACACCTCTACATTACTACCGTACGCTGCGGACTGAAATCACTAGAACTCTGCAAATAAACAAGACTTATTGAACATATATTGCACTTCTGTAAAGTTATGGTACTCACATTTAAAAAAAGAACGATACCCTGACATCTTCACGTTTAATATTCCAAGCTTTAGAAATCTCCCTCCAGAAGTGGAGTGTGTATGATTTCTTTGCCCCTGTATAACACATTTTTTATTTTGTCAATTTTCAGGCCACAAGGTTTGACAGCTGTTTTGTACGGAGGGAACCATTAGGAGTTGTGTTGGTCATCGGGCCATGGAACTACCCAATGCAACTCCTCCTCCTACCTTTGGTTGCAGCCATCGCTGCAGGTATCATCCACAGACTCATCACCACAATACACACTATGCTGACTTCAGGCTGTACCACTCCATATGTCATGTCCTGTTCAATGAATCAAATGACACTGGCTGATAGATGGATGGATGCATGGATGGATGAAGTTACAATCAATCCCAATTTGGGAAATTATTATGTAAAGGTGCTGTTCATACCCCTTTACATAATCGCCCCTTTAGAGCAAGAACAGATGTGTGTATATGTATCTATAGCATACACAGTATAAAGAATCAAGTAGAATACACTGTAAATATACCACACTACAGTATAAAATATAAACATAGGACAACATACTACATACATCAGATATTTGGTGATCTAAGTCCAATGTTCCTGTTCTTTTAGATCTGGTTTTGGTCTCCACCACCTCCAGAGGGAAATACCTGTCTCTTTAGGTCTGCTTAGGGCTCCACTGTGTTGACCAGCTGGTCTTTAACTCTGTCTGCCTGCTGTTTGGTGCTGAGAAGGAAGTGTACAGTGGGTTCATCAGAGCTGAACAACAGCTGCCTGTCCTAACTCGGTAAAGGATGGTTGGCAGTGAAGCAAGCATCGAAGTCATGGAATGTCAACCTGATAGATTCTTGTTCCACAAAGAATGTTGCAGCGGCGCGTATTAGATGTACAGTCATGACAAGACCTGGCAAACCATTCTCTCCGTGTAAGGACAGAATAACAAGTCCTTACTTGACTGTTGAGTAGCAGTTAATGACACATTCTTCTGTCGTTTGTCAGGAAGGTTTTCATGCGTCACTTTCAAGTTACTGTACTTTTATCAGAACGTGACATTTGAGGAGAAAAGGAGCTTAATTTGAGTTTAAAACATGTAAAGGACTTTTTTCTGGTCGATCGCGGCGGTCTTTACTGACTGTTGTTGTTGTCTCCAAACAGGAAACTGTGCGGTCATCAAACCTTCAGAGGTCAGCGCCGCCTGTGACCGTCTGGTTGCAGAGCTCATCCCCAAATATTTGTCTCAGGTAAAGCAATTTGCGTGTTTATCCTCCAGATTTTTTTGTTTTTGCTTCTTGTCAAATCTAAGAATTTGGTTACAATTCGCGCCAACACCAGGCTCTACTGTCGGAGCGATTTAAAAGCTTCTCAGTCATCAGCCTTCAGAGAAACCACCATCAAACTGTTTAGGATGGATATCAGCTGATCACTGGCTGCTCCCGTAACCTGATCAAAATGCAGGAATACATTTCAGCAAAGCAAATATAAGACATTTATAACACAAAATATTAAAACTGGATGGATACAATCCTTTGAAATGCGGCGGCAGAGCTCAAGCTTGTGTGTCGCCATCGTTCTTAGCGCTGCTGTACTTTGAGTGAGATGGAACTCTGACTGTTGCAGGACTGTTATGCAGTAGTGAGTGGTGGAGCAGAGCAGACCATTGCCCTTCTACAGAATCGCTTTGACCACATCTTGTACACAGGTAAGAGCCTCCAGCATGGATCAGATGGCTGCATGTCCCAGTGTTCCTATTATACAAACCAATGAAGTTGCATAGAACATAAATAAATACAGAATATGATGATTTGCAAATCCTTTTAAGCATATATTCAATTGAATTCACTACAAAGACAAGATATTTCATGTTCAAACTGATAAACTTCTTAGTTTTTGTGTAAAATATTCACTCATTTTGAATTTTATGCCTGCAACACGTTCCAAAAAAGCTCTGCCAGGGGCAACGAAAGACTGGGGAAGATGAGGAATACTCAAAAAACACTTGTTTGGAACATTCCACAGGTGAACAGCTTACCTGGAAACAGTTGAATGTCATGATTGGGTATAAAAGGTTCATTCACAGGCGCGGATGGGGAGAGGCTCACAATTTTGTGAATAACTGCGTGAGGAAATAGTCCAACAGGTTAGGGATTACATCATGTACAGTCCATAATATCGTCAAAAGATTCAGAGAATCTGGAGAAATCTCAGCACTTAAACTGCAAGGCCAAACACCAACATTGAATGCTGTGACCTTCGATCCCTCGGGTGGCGCTGCATTAAAAACAGACATCATTCTGTAAAGGATATTACCACGTAAACACTTTTTTTCTAGTTTCCCATCGTGTATTTAATTCACATCTGTATTTCAATCTGAACCAAACAGTGGTTTAAAGCACAGAGCGATCTGTAACAACTGTCAGGTAGACTTGTGAAATGGAGGGGAAATATATACTATGGCAACCCTGGCTCTTTGATATTTCCTTCAGGGACAATCACGATAGAAAAATAAAATAATATAATAATAAATAATTGTAATTTGTAATGTAAGTAATGTAGCAGATCAACAGTATCCTACAAACAGGAATTGGTTTGAAGGAAAAATTATATTTAAATCCAAAAAGCAAGACTATAATCATAAGCGTACCGATACAAATATGCTGTAATCTGAACCAGCCTGATGTTTGTTATTTTGGCGTCTGTCCAACACTTTGGTCCCTCGCAAAATATCTTGAGTACTAGCAGGCAGATATACCACGTTCATGCTCCCCAGAGGATGAATCCTTTCCATTTTGGACGCTCTCTTTTTAGGTTCCCAGACTGTAGCACGCAGCATCCTGCAGGCAGCTTCAGTCCACTTGACCCCTGTGACCTTGGAACTGGGTGGCAAGAGTCCATGCTTAATATACGGCGGGGTGAACATCACACACGCCGCCCGCCGCTTGGTGTGGGCAAAGTATTTTAACGCCGGCCAGAGCTGCGTGGCCCCGGACTACGTGCTGTGCTCCTCAGCCACCAGGGACGCCCTGCTGCCGGTGCTGCGCCAGACTGTCGAGGAGTTCTACACCAAGGACCCTCAGACCTGTCCAGACGTGTCCCGCATCGTGACCCCCCGACACTGGACCAGACTGATGGATCTGCTCAAGAGGTCCAGTGGGAAGGTCGTCTTGGGAGGAGAGAGCAACGAGGAGGACAAGTACATAGGTGGGTGAAGAAAGGGGGCGTGGCCTTTGTCACTGCTATTTGGACTCCATTCAGAAAACAAGCATTTTAAAAGTGGTTAGCTCGTCGTCTTGCAGACCGAAGAAAGCAGCACTATTAACATGCTGTACTGTGTTCTGTCAGCGCCCACCGTGGTGGTGGACGTGGCTGAAGACGACGCTCTGATGCAGGAGGAGATTTTCGGCCCCATCCTGCCCATCATCACCGTGGAGTCTCTGGACGAAGGCATCGCCCTCGTCAACCGCCAAGAGAAGCCACTGGCCCTCTACGTCTTCTCCGAGGAATCCTCCGTAAGCACACCGAGCTCTGCAGCGTCCCACGTCTCAGCTGTAGACACACGGTCTCATATTGGACATCCGTTGTCCGTCCTCTTTTGCAGGTGGTCAACAAAGTGCTGGAAAACACCAGCAGTGGAGGATTCTGCTCGAATGACGGCATCATCCACATGACCCTGCCGACCCTGCCCTTTGGAGGCGTAGGTAGGCGTGACTCTGAGACTCATGAGGCCGAAGCTGGAAAGTTTGAGGTTTTTGTATCTCCAATGGTGTGTTCACTCCAAACACGAAGCACATTGCAGACATGCGTAGACGATGGGGCTGTTGGAATGAACTTGCGGAATTGTAAAATAGTAAATAATAGTAAAAAATCAGTAGTATTAGTACTATATGACACAGCGTCCCCAGGAGAACGGCAATGTGGTTGTTTTTCTTTCTTAATTACTTATGGAGAAAGCTGTCAGCTGTTGGTAATTCAACATATTTATTGGTAATGTTTTTGGTACGCCCTCTAGTGGACAGGAAGTAAAACAACCACATTGCAGATAATGGCATTGGCAGCGTTTCAGCCTTTCAGCCTTCTGGGTGAAACGTGTCTTTATTTGCTGCTGGAATAAATGAAGTTCAGACTTCAGAGAAGCCGTTTTAAAGATGCTTTCAATGTCATTTCCCACTCTGCCACTGTGTGCACTTTGTTGTTTACTTTGTTGTGGTCCTGACCGCTCCCTCCAGGATCGAGTGGTTGGGGACACTACCACGGCCGCTGGGGCTTCGAGACGTTCAGCCACCGGCGGGCCTGCATGCTGCGCGGCTGGGCTTTGGAGAGATTCAACGGCCTGCGTTACCCGCCCTACGGAGAAGACAAACTGAGCTGGCTGCGCTGGACCACCTCGGCCAAGAGCAGCTGCACACTCATGTGATGACCGGCCAGTATGTGTGTGTGTGTGTGTGTGTGTGATGTATAAATGAAGATTGAGCTTTTTAATACTGTGTGTATGACTGTGAATGACATTTTACTGGAAATGGGATTAATCATTTTGCTTTTTTACTGGATGCTCATGCATTGTCTGTCTCGTCACACTTTTCACCCCCTGAAGCAGACCTAATGATACAGTTATGATCTGTCAGTTATATTAAGATTTTCTATCCACAAAGCTTTTACAATATTCAACCCTGTATTTTGTCCCAAATGCTGAGAAATCTCCCACTTTTTCTCAGCGAGGTCTTTGTGGGTGTTTTCGGTATTAGGTTTGCACGACTGGCTCCGGTGTGCCAGGAGTTCCACTGCATGCTCACTTTTATCCTCTTGCTTTTTCACACGGTGAGAACCACATTGTTGTTTGACTTACCTCATTTCACTTTCACCGTAAATCTTTTGTATTGTTTTTATTTTTATTTAAGGTTTATTTAGTCATGCTGTATGACTAAATAAAAAATATGTAAATGAACCAGAATTAGCCAAAATGGCTATTTTGCATTTCTTGTCCATGATGATGTTAACAGGCCAGATGCACCAAAAAGAAACTATACACACATCATTGTACAAGTAAAAGTTACACATAAAACATATATATGACAATATATACTGGAAATATGACAAACAACTAGAAAACAGAATGAACCTGCCATAATAAAAAGAAAGCGAGAAGGAGAAGCAGGACGGGGCAGGAGCCGTATACGTACAACGTCACCCGATGAAGCTGACAAGCAGCTCTGGTTGCTGATTAGCCACTTCTTGAGGTTGGATTTATATGTGTAGTATGTTTTCATGTCTCTGATATAAAATAATGTTGTGTTCCAATCGTGCAGCTCTAATAGAATATATTAAATTTTATGATTTTGGTTGATTGCTGTATTGTTGGTGTTTTTCTTGGTATCCCCAAAGATTCTTTTGTTTTAATACTATTTCCCACAAAAAACTGTCAATAAATGTCAAATTCAACTTTTATTGTCTGAGCAGTCACTTTGAAACTCACTGTTCAACAACAATACAATTAATAAGCACTTATTATTGATGTTATTGCCTCTTTGAATCTTGGCCTTTTATACCGGTACTTGTTACTTCGTTCAAGAATTAACTAAATTAGCATTTGCCAGCAATATTGGCGGAGACGTCCTCCATTCATCTGGAGTTAAAAACCATTAACGAGTTAGCATTTTGCACTTCAGGCTCTCTCGTCCCGGAGCCGGTGGGTTTAGTTAGCTGCCTGAAATAAGGTCTGTGGTTAATACAAGTTTAAGAGATTATAACAATGTCTTCTACGACACCATACCTCCATAAATAACGTTACCGGTCTCATGAGTTTTGAAGCATTTACATCTCAAAAAACAAGTGTTGCTCAATGAAGACAACGTCATCACACCAACTTATCTATCTGGTGTATAAAGACGCGAGGTGTTCCTCATGGGACCTCGATTTAGGATCAGTGATCCCCTGAATGCCAAATAACATCAGCTGTTCACTTGTGGTGATGGCATTCACTTAAAAATCATAAGGGGTGTTCCTTTGTGAAGATTATCTTGCTTAACAAAGCGTGTCAATATAAACCTTTAATTGTAGTTTATTTTTTGCAATAATCCAAAATCCAATGGAAAATTGTTGTAGCTTTTTGTTGAGGGTTGTCCTGTAAAACACATCCTCCCTGCAGCTCCGTTAGGATCATCGTTGCCTCCACGCTCCACCAAGCTAGTTGCTATTTGTGGTTCACACTGGATGTTGTTTAGGTGTAATGAGTTTGATGTGAATGAAAGGCGTGTAGTTAGGAGGCGTTGGAGAACCCGTAAAACACAGTGAACAGTTTACAATCTGCAGCCTAAATCCTGCATTTCTTTATTTTCACTTTATGGATAATTACATACTTATGGTGATTGTGTAAGCAACTCAGCTACTGTGTATGGAATGAAATGATTACATATATTCATTACAAATATACGTATTCAAATACAGACCCAGGCTTAATTTCATCTACAGTAGAGCGTCTGATCTGGCTGTGTGTTCACCGTCATGAACAACTTGTGGAGTGAAAAAGATGACCGACTATATTTCAGCCATCACTTTGACGTTTATTTTATCAACATCTCCAAAGTAATGTTTAAAAAAAAAGGTAGCAAACACTGGATTCACTTTCTGATCACTGTACATGACGAGTGTCTTCAGACCGGAGGAACAGTAGTATTAAGAGTATCAAATCCCAGCAGCTCTGTGGGGGCTTCATGGCTCAGGTTTAAAGGAGGAAGGGGTGTTCGTCCCGGGGACGCTCTGCTCCTGGGCCGCCGACTCTGGCTGTGGAGAAGGACTGGCCGGCGCCGCTGGCTCTTTCTGCACCAGCTCCGGCTCATCCTGGCCTGCTGTGGGCGGGTGGACCAGGACCCGGTCGATGATGCCGAAGTCCTGCGCCTCCATGGGGCTCATGTAGCGATCCCTTTCCATCACTCCCTCTAAAAAGAGAAGAAATGGCGGAAGTGAGCATCCATTTACCTCTGTAAATCTGTGTGTGATCGGCTGTCAGAGTTTGTACATCACACCTGCATGGTACTGATGTCAACGTCTCTATAGAGACGAAGCCACGCCCACTTCCAGTGTTCCCATGGGACCTTATTCTGAAAAAATGTGTATTGCAGTCGACAGCCAGAGAAATATTTGCTTGATCTCGTTTGACTTGAACCATGAATTACATGTGATGTTTGTCCATTTAAAAGATCATTTTGAAGTCAAGAGTCTCAGTTTGTTCATTTAGTTTAATGTGAAACCGCTCAGCTTTAAAAAGGATCCTTTAAATTGGCAAACGTGTAATACATGCCAAGGTTCAAAACATTATTTGTCTGTTGCTATTGACTACGGTACATATTTCCCATGGTGGTCCACAGGAAGGGGCGGGACTTAGCTTCTCAAGCTTATATGCGCCTCACTGCTGAGTCAGCTGTGAACAGTATGCTGGCAATCTTATACATTGTATTTGTGTACTTTTAGTGTGGTGATGTATTCTGAAGTTTACTAAACGTAGCATTTAAAGTTGCATTGATTGTTGTTGTTTTTCTGGCCATTCGGGGGCAGCATTACATTTTACATTTAACGGCCAAATGGCCTTTGCTCTGAAAGCGACCAATGAGAGTGGGAACCTACCAATGGTCGCCAGCTGCTGGCCCGTGTGTTTGGCGTAGATAGTATTGATCTGTCTCTTCAGCTTCAGGATCTCCTCGGCCTGGATGGCGATGTCTGTGGCCTGACCCTGAACACAACACCGAAGATCAATTTTCAGTGATATGATCACCTTAGACGGTGAAAAACACCCGTGTTTTATTTCAGATCAGTTTATTTAGGACCCGGGGAGCCCCTCTTACCCTGGCGCCTCCCGAAGGCTGGTGAACCATGATGCGGGCGTTGGGCAGTGAATGCCTCATGCCCGACGTTCCCGCTGCTAGGAGCAAGCTGCCCATACTGGCCGCCTGGCCGACACACCAGGTGGAGATGGGATTAAGGATGTACTGCATGGTGTCGTAAATGGCCAGGCCTGCTGTCACCACACCGCCTGGGGGAGAGGTGGGGGGAATTAAGAACTTGTGCTTGTGAATACTCAGATAGAGACATTATCGGTCTACGGATCAGATCAAGGTCCAGGTCATTAAAAATGGCACTGTTATTTCATCCCCTGATTCCCATTCATGAACACAACATCTAATATCAGTTAATGAGTCGTTTTCTGATTTTAAAACAAATAACGGGATACGAGTCATTTTCCGTTTTCCGTTCTTTTATTTTGAAGTGAAAAAACGGGAAACGACTCGTTATCCTTTTTCCGATTGTCGACTTCAAAACGAAAGTCGGACGGACCTCCATGACACATTTGTCCGCTGCCCTATCGAGCACTGATCGTCTCACCAGGACTGTTGATGTACATGTGGATGGGCTTGTTGTTGCTTTCTGACTGTAGGAAGAGCAGCTGGGCGATAACCAGACTGGCTACAGTGTCATCAATCTGAGTGAGAAACAGCAAAATGATAGAAATCACTTTGAAAACATGTAAAAAAAGTAAAAAGTGATCACATCCAGGGAGACACTTACGGGACCCATGACACAAATGATTCTCTCTCTTAGGAGGCGAGAATAGATGTCGTATGCTCGTTCTCCTCTTCCCTGGGGGGAAAAAAACAAAAGGAAAACATTTTTTTTATTATCCATACAAATAAATTATATGTGGTGCTGTGACGAGCCTAAAGCTGACCCATTTCTGGTGCATACTTGTATTTCAGGTTATTAGAACATGTTGATATACTTTAAAACTCAACAAAACTCTTTCCATCAGGCAGTGCAGCCTCTCTCGGAAATGCTCTGTTTGACCTCCTACCCCTCCCTCCCAAAAAGCCCGCGGCAGCCTTTAACACAGCTCAGCATTTAAAGTGATCTCACTGACTCACTGTCTGCTCCACAACGATGGGTATAAGAGGACTCCTCCATGCAGGACTGTGGTGGATGGACCTGCTGTGTTTCAGCGTCAAGCCTCCGATTTGCAACACCCTCTGAGAGACACAAGACGCAGAGGAACATATGGCGATAGAAATATTTAACAAATAATACAAATTACATTTAAAATATTAGTTATTGTTCATCAATGTTTTAACTTTGAATTTAAAATTTAAATAAAAAAAAAAGTAAAAGTTTTATTTTGGAAACGAAGTAATTTCTTGATGTTGCATTTGAGTACTGCTTTACATAATTGTGCAAATGTGGATGAATCTGGACCAAACTGTTCATAGCAGCCATCTAATCTATTGACAATGACAGCCCCTATGAGGTATAGATATGTAAAATGTAATATACGAGAGCTTTAGTAGTTTCTGTCTGGGATAAAGTACCATAACAGCCTGTAGTTGACTTGTAGTGCTCCATGTAATCCAATAGTGGCCACCATGTACACTACACCACTAGACTGGTATTTCATCATACAAAAACCCAGTGAAACAGTGACAAACACAGGGATGTATGTGTTGA